>CM060283.1:7526386-7873433 GCA_030684275.1 Acipenser oxyrinchus oxyrinchus | reverse complement strand
TGATTGGAGAAACTCAAGGTGTTACAACCGTCCGTGTTACAACTGTCCCCGGTCTCCCCTGTCCATTATGATATTATAAATGGTATCCGGATACAGATTTAAATATTGTTTTTATTTTCACCAATCAAGACAGAGCTAAGAAATAATTATGGTGGTGTTATTGTGTGTGTGTGTGTGTGTGTTATTTGTACGGAGTGTCATTGAAACTTAATTAGATTTGGACGTTAAAAAGAAATATGTGTGTGTGTGTGTGTGTGTGTGTGTGTGTGTATGTGGACACCTGTAGTGAAAAGTTTGGCAATGTTAAGTTTAAACAAAGGATTATAACATGTTTTGGGGATATACAGTTTGATTAAAAGAAACGTTTGTCATATTTATAGCAATGCCATTGATGATACAATGTTTATGGCTCTATGTATTGTGGAAACATTTCTGAAACAATTCGCTTTCTGCCTAGTTGCTTATTTTCTAGGCACAAAGCCACGACGAAAAAACGAAATTCGTCAAACTGACAATCTGGCACGCTAAACAAACCTGGTATTGCAAGTGCCACTTTGATTAATGAGTATTTACACTCGCTTAAATACAAATACAAATATTATTTTAAAAAATATAAAACATATTTTGAATGGTCCTTGCCAAAGTATACCTGGCTGTGAACACTAAGCGGATACCAATACAGTTGGTTTTATGTTGCAAATGTTTTAAACTTGTGAAACTAATATTACTGTTGTTTTGCTGTAGGCTATACTGGTTATTACAAAACACAGCTGATTAAAGTCGGATCATAGCTAAAGCATATGGAAAACATTTTGTAAAACATCACACACAGTCATAATTAAAATCATAACCACTCAGTCTTTACATGTAACATTATGTAATGGTTAAATATAAAAGCAGAAATCTTAGCATGGAAGGAATGCTATAATATATATATATATATATATATATATATATATATATATATATATATATATATATATATATATATATATATATATATATATATACAGTGCCTTGCATAAGTATTCACCCCCTTGGACTTTTCCATATTTTGTAGTATTACAACCTGGAATTAAAATGGATTTAATTAGAATTTTTGTCACTGATCTACACAAAATAGTCCATAATGTCGAAGTGGGAAAAAAAAATCTACATATTTTTCAAAGTTATTTACAAATAAAAAACTGAAAAGTCTTGATTGCATAAGTATTCACCCCTTTGCTGTGACACCCTAAATAAGCTCTGGCAGAAGTCACATAATTAGTTGAATGGAGTCCACCTGTGTGCAATTAAAGTGTCACATGATCTCAGATTAAATACACCTGTTTCTGGAAGGCCCCAGAGTTTGTTAGAGAGCATATCTAAACAAACAGCATCATGAAGACCAAGGAACTATCAAAACAAGTCCGGGATAAAGTTCTGGAGAAGCACCAATCAGGGTTGGGTTATAAAAAAATATCCTAAGCTTTGAACATCCCCAGAGCACCGTTAAATCCATTGTTAAAAATGGAAAGAATATGGCACAACCGCGACTCTGCCTAGAGAAGGCCGTCCACCAAAACTCAGTGACCAGGTAAGGAGGGCATTAGTCAGAGAAGCAACCAAGAGGCCAATGGTAACTCTGAAGGAGCTGGAGAGATCCACAGCTGAGATGGGAGAAACTGTCCATGGGACAACTATAACCGGACGCTCCACAAAGCTGGGCTTTATGGAATAGTGGCGAGAAGAAAGCCATTGCTGAAAAAACCCATATCAAATCCTGTTTGGATTTTGCTAAAAGGCATGTGGGAGACACAGCAAACATGTGGAAAAAGGTTCTCTGGTCTGATGAGACCAAAATTGAACTTTTGGCCTTAGTGCAAAACGCTATGTGTGGCACAAAGCCAACACTGCTCATCACCCTGAGAACACCATCCCCACGGTGAAGCATGGTGGTGGCAGCATCATGTTATGTTATTATTATTATTATTATTATTATTATTATTATTATTATTATTATTGTGACAAGTAAGCTATTTTAAAACAACTAACACATATAGCCTCACCATCGGCATGATCATTTAAATGTAATGCCATAAAAATAATTATTACAATGGTAGGACATACAAATATGTTCTATAGAACTGCCAAAGCACTCTCCTGATTATATCAATGTTAAAAATGCATACAGACGTGTGTACGGTATACCCTTATTAAGAACCAATCTACACAAGCCCATTCTGCAGGGCTGGGTGGAGACCGAGCCGGCCCCACACCGCACCTGAGCTTACACTCAGCAGCTGTTACTGAGCTTCTGGAGAGAAGCGCTGCTAGATGACATCATGCCAGTGCAAGGGAAGTGACCGCTTGGCCAGCTGCTGCTTCCATCATGAAGAATAGGTTCATGTCACGCATGCAGAACTTTGGATATGCTAACACAGTGGCACTCAACTCTTGAGATCTAGTCCAGTTCAGGTTTTACTCCAAGCAGGTTGTAATGTAGTTAATTGAAGCTGTTAAGAGGCACTAATTTAGGACCTGCTTGGAATGAAGACCAGGACTGGAATAGATCTCGAGGGCTAGGGTTGAGTACCACTGTGTTAACATACACTCGCTTGTGTTACTCTTTCCTTTTTATTTTGAGAGCCCCCATTATTTAGCTGCTTATTTGTACAATGTATTTATTTTTTATTTTTAAATTTTTTTCTCCCTCCTCGAAGCACTTTTTCTGCTTTGGCATGCTATCTTCGTATTGAGCTAGCTTCATTGTAGATGGTTGTCTATTACAGTACAGTACCTGAACTAGACCTGGAGAGCTACTGGGGCTACTGGTTTTCTTTTCGTTACAGTTACTTAATTGAACCAATTATTGGCTTAATTAGTCAAGATTAACAGGTGTTCCAGCTCTTTAGCCACTGATGATGTAAAGACACCTATAAAATCTGCTGGATAGGGCTGTCCAGGACCAGGGTTGGAGACCCTGAACTAGATCGTTCCACTGCTGCCACCTAAAGGTGTTGGCACGCATTACAAGACCATACACCAAGAAACAACCAAGGCGTTCCAAAAGCGAGAACGTTTAATCGTATGTCAGTTCAGTTAATGAGACGCATGGTCATTTTATCAGCGTCATCGAAAGGGCCTTAACTGGGAAGTCTAGAAACGCGCGTGTTTTAGTTTCATTCTGATCGAGGAGTGTCGTCAAGGAATGGCTGCAGTTGTGTTGTGGTGTTTGTCGACTTTGTTTCTTTGATTGTCATCTGGGCAGACCTCACAAAACACACACCATGAGGAGCATATTCACCAGGAACAAATGCCTTTGATAAATCAATCATTGAAAGGTTTATTTATTTATTTTAAAAAATATATACAAACATGACAGTAGACACATGCACACTTAAAAACCCCCATTATATTACAAAGAATTTGTACAAAACACGTGCAATTCCTAGTTTTAAGCTTAGAAGACACAGCATGTGATAGACAACTTTCGCTATATTTTGTACACGAAAATGGCCCGGATTTAGCCATGAACAAATGTGTTACAAGTGTTACAAGCAGGATGAACAAATAATACTTTGGTCCAACACTGGTATTCAATAGCGGCCGATTTAGTGAAAAAAACCCAACAACAGCAGCTAATCCATAGCAGATAATGCAGCTTGCAAGTTGAAAAGCTCAAAATAAAAATAAACATTAAATATTGGTTTTTAAAACAAACCCCCAGCTTGAGAAATATTTCTAATATAGAAAAGTCAATGTCAAATATTTGTCTTCTTCCAAATCTGTATAACAGCCTTTGGTCAATTATTGCTTAAATAAATACATTTAACTCAATTGTATAGCAGTTACATGTACGGTTGTGCAGAACATAAATAGCATTACATATTAGAAATGATGTTGTTAAAACGACTGCTTCCTTAAAATGCAAAAGTTAAAGAACGTATTATCCAAACCTTAATGTAAGTGCAAACAATGGGTTGCAGCCTCATACCAGATACATTTAAAACAGTCTTGAAAAACTAAAACCTTATAGGGGAATGCATGCATGTGGATCTGTTAAACCGACAATACAATTGTCAATACATTTAAAGAGCAACAACGCCTGTTTGAATTGGTATAAATTACTACTTGTATTCATTCATTAAATAAATGTTCGACTGGACAGCGATTTCACCACGCGGCACGGCTCCAGGCATTCATTCCGTAGAGGTATGGCTGATAATGGTAGGCTTTGTACATGGATTTCAGCAGGGACGCTCTGATCAGATCTTCTGTGGGCAGGAACGGGGATTGCTTTTGGAGGGGTCCATACCGTACTCGGCGGTCAGCAGCTTCCGCTTGGTTTTGTACCTTCTGTTCTGGAACCAGATCTTGACCTGGGTCTCAGTTAGTTTGAGGCTGTGTGCTAAGTGGGCTCGTTCCGGGGCCGACAGGTACTTCTGGTAGCTGAACTTCTTCTCGAGCTCCAGCACCTGCAGGTGAGTGAAGGCGGCCCTCGAGCGCTTCTGTTTGGCGGACACTCCTTGGCTCGCGTGGTCTGACGTAGTGGGACAGGACGATCTGTTCCATTCTATGAGAAGAAACCAACACCATGTATCAGAAAGTCTAATAATAATAATAATAATAATAATAATAATAATAATAATAATAATAATAATAATAATATGTAAATGCACACTAATCATTATTACATAGTTAAATGCGTTTAAAATCACAGAACACAAAATTAATGAAGCTAACCTCTAAAACAAAATGTATTGATTATTGTGAAACATTTCAAAGTCATTTGCTTACGGCAAGGTAAAACTAGCGTAAATATCTTAAATTAGAAAGCTATGTGATACACCGTTTATTATTTCAACGGGCATTAGTATCCAAATTAACAAAAATAACCTCCAATTTAGACCCCAAATCATGTTTTATTTATTTATTTTATTTATTTAAAATGAGTGCATGCTGTTTCTGTATTTAGTCATGAACAGGACCCAAGCCTAAAACACAGTTTCATTCGGAACAGTTAAGTGTATCTTACCTTTCTCTTCATGAGGCGGTGACACGCCAGCTGTTGTTAGTCCCATTTCTTGGGAGTCGGTTTTATAACATTGTTAAAATCCTGGACAGTTTCTGACACTTCTTTTTCTCGTTTTCCCCACTCAGCTCAAACTCCCCAAAAGGTAACTTTGCGACTACAGCGGCAGAGCGCTCTTCTCCAGCAGTTCTCAATTCTTCCACCCGGTTGCTGCAGGTTTTAGGGAAACACGTATCGTCTTCCCTGTTTGCCAAAATGTCTTGGATGAGAAAAGACGTCAAAGGTCTGACACAAGCTGACATCTTTAAGGACAGACGATTCCTCGATTTAGTCTTCTCCACACAGGAACCAATGCCTCCCGGATAAAAAGCACGCTTCTATTTATTTCCCCTAAGACTCTGAGTGTCTAAACTTTTACTTTTTAATTCTTGCTTTATACACTGCTTACAGAGCAGCTTCTTCGTTCCTATTGGACGTGGCGCTACACCGCTTCTGATTGGCTGTCTTTGGCCCTTTACAGCACTCAATGTAGTTAAACGTCCCGCACAAAAGAAGACAGAAGCAGAGTAAACAAGCATTTAAATTGTTTATATACTGTAAGTGTTTATTTCGCCTATTTATAGTAGTGACGGTATTTAATTAATTAAAAGATTAAAAAAAGATTAAACTATAGTCATTCAATTTAGTTGCAAATATATAACAAATGCAAATCTAATTACTTATAATAAATGTGATTTAGTACAGTTGCAATGTGTGCAAAAACGTGCACCTTTTCTGTGTCTATCTATATAGTTTGTATTATGATGTTCTGTAATGTGCTATTTTATTATGCGATACTTTGTAATGCGATAACTCGTAACAATTGTAAGTCGCCCTGGATAAGGGCGTCTGCTAAGAAATAAATAATAGTGTGTGTGTGTGTGTGTGTGTGTGTGTGTGTGTGTGTGTGTGTGTGTGTGTGTGTGTGTGTGTGTGTGTGTGTGTGTGTGTGTGTGTGTGTGTGTGTGTAGTGTCACTTTAAGTCCAGTGAGCCTGTAAGTGGACATTGATTAGTTTACACTCTAATTCAGATTCCACCGGTGATTATTATCACCGCAGATAAGTTGCATGGTTAACTTATCCACGTGTCCGGGACCTTGCGAGCTACTGTAAGAGGAACTGGGTGATGTTTACTGATACAAAAATGTTTAAATATTTCCTGTAACTTGAATTCATATGTATTTTAAACTATGACCGCATGTTATAAAACCACAATATAACAATATGCTCATTTGTAAACATTCACTCGCTATGCTGTGTTAAGGCCTGTGCTCGGCAGGTCTTATTGTATTATATGTACTATTTTAACAAATAATTATGCATTTGTTTATAAATATCTTAATATAGTTGCAAAATTACAATTACATTGAACCGTTTCTCATTTTCTGCCTTAAAAAAAAACTCATTATAAAGTCAGTTCAGCTTGGGACTGTGTACACCAGTGTACACCAGTGAACTTTTCTCTGTGTACACCAGTGATATTTTGAATACACGTCTCGGGTTTAAGTGCCGCGCACTTTGTCCTCACGTGCGGAAAGACGTGCAGGTGGGATAAGGGATCTGATTAAACATGGTTAAAACACACACGAGAACACTCTGGACAAAATATTGTAAAGGGGAAGGGATATGATTTAGTAGTGACATGCGGAGAAAAGCTAAATATTATTTGTAAATAATATAACACAGTAAACTGTATTCTTTGTTCATATATATATATATATATATATATATATATATATATATATATATATATATATATATATATATATATATTGTAGATATATTAGACATTTGAATAGGTTAATATGTCACATATTAGTCATAATTGTTTTTTTCTGTTGAATAAACAAATGGTTTTTGATGAATACATACTGAAGTTCATGGGTGTAAATCGAGTTTATTGTACAATTATTCATTATTAAATAAAATAAAATTGCATTTTTTTTTAAATTAATTTACTATTTATGGATAAGTACAAATTCAAGTGCATTATTACACTGAAGACATTTAAAAACACTTGGCCAATCACAACATTTATCATTTCATTTATTTAGTATTTCTTTATCATTACAGAGTATCAAGGTTATTTGTTTTCGTTACAGTGTTCATGTTGGTCGACCTGCAATTCAAGGGAAAGAATGCGAAAAATGTAACTTTACAAAGTTTATCAGACATAACTCAACAACATCTTATTAGGGTTACTGCAAGTATACCACATCATTTTTTTTTGTAACAGCATTTATGATAAGGTCTACATTGCCCAATCAATACCTTTTTAGTTTTTTTTTTTCTAACTCCATTTTATCTACAACAGACTTTTTGACTTGAGTCTGGCAGAGTTAACCCTGATAAAGATTTGAACCCATAACCTTGTTGATCCTTCACTAATAGCGGTACCATTTGGTTGATTTGACAGATGGGCGCTAAGGGACTGGGAGCGGCATGAGGAGCACTACCCCAAGAGAGCTGCAGAAGTGATTTGGAATAAATAACTACTAAACAATGAATAGGTTAATACACTGGTTTTAACATGCCAGCTACCACTGGATGTTACCACACGGTTGCATTATAGGTTGAATCTACACATAAATAGCAGTGGGATTATTTAATAGCTGTAAATCATATACCCTAAAGAATGATGATGTGATAGTTGGTGCAGTGGGCTAATTCTCCAGTCTTTCCTACTGTGAGATTTTTGCAGATCTGCAGTACGTTTCCAAAACCGCTCCTTCCTATTAAACACACTGTGAAGTAAGGCTGTTTATTTCAGATCATGAACGGCAGTATGAATGAAATGCAATCACTTCTAGGCAGACCCCCCAAAAGGCATGTTTTTCATCTTCAGTTCCACAGATAAGACGGTCTGCACAGATAACTGTATTGCACATCGCTGAGCTGGTTGCATCTCCTGCACTCCTTATCTAACCCCTTGTGACAGATTTATTAGGAAATAGGATCCCTGTAGTATTTTCAGGGCTGCCCTCCGTGTCAGAACCATGTTCTGGGGAGTAAATGAAGTTATTCAGCATGACTTCCTGTAGTTCTGAGGGCCAAAACATGCTGGGTGGCCATGGTGGGAGCGCCTCCTGTGCAATATGTTGAATAGATTAGCAGGGAAGCCTCACCTGTAACACACATTGTGAACTGTTTGTTTGTTTGGAGTTAAGAATTGACCTCCTTAGACAGGCCAGGGAAAGTTGTTTTCAGTGGAAAATCGGATGGCTCCTCACAACAACACCATCGCAGTGTCTCCATTAGGATGATGCATAGTGCTTCAGAGGAAACAAATACATTCTTTGCTCCCCTGTAAACACGTCTTTAAAACTCACACTAGCTGTGCAGCCAGTCCTGGGATTAAGAACTACCTTCAATAAACTATGTTATGTAACTGCCCAGGGTCCAGCTTTAAAAAACTTGGAAAAAAGTGATCCGGATTTTGTAATCAAGATTACTTTTTCTTTTTTTTAAATAGGATTTCGTAGTTGTGATTATTTGTAATCTGGATAATGTAATCCAGCAGTGACATGTTATGAAAAACCGGATCAAAACGATCCAGATAAAAGTAATCTCAATCACAGCATATATGATTACAAAATCCGGATCACTTTTTATCCCGATTATTGAAAAACCGTCCCCAAGAGTTTAATGTTACATTTTTAATTATTAAACAGACTCGAGTGTGGAGTTCTTCATGTTGTGAAGGTGCAGTCAGTTCAGAGTAGATTTAGAAGGGGCCTGATTGTTCAAACTCCTTTACCTGGTCACTTCAATAATATACTGTGCTGGACCTAAACAAGGGAAGTTTATATATTAATATTGGTTTCACACCATTTCAAACTTTAATTTTCTCATCTGCAAAATGCCAACGCATTTGGAAAAACAATGAAAAATGTAATTTTAATAAACTGAAAAGCAGAAGCTTTATATATCATATTTAAGCATTCCTGTAGCTTATGTTTTTGTAAATCCTGTGTGTGTTTGTATCTCAGACTGTTTGAGATGCCAACCTTATATTCTCAACTGTATGGAAACTCCATGGGCAAAATGTAATGGTCAGCTTCACTTTCACCTGTGACTTTATAAGGCTGCCATTGTGTTTATGTGACTTTCTGGTTTCAGCATTACTAAGACCACTTTGAGATATTGGCTTTACATTTGGTACACAGCTGCATTCTATGATTCTAAGTTTGTCCAATATGACTTCTATGGCATAACAGCTTCACCCATTCCAGGTTTTAATACCAGCTTGATTAGCCACAGTGTATAGGCAACCAGCTCAGGTGTGTCTTCTTAAACTCACAGTGAAACCAGCAATGGAGCAAACTGCTGTGCAACGGGAGTCTTATTTCCATGCCTGTACTTTATTCACAAATAATGTAGTACTTTTTGAATCGGGTAGTTTGAAATGATAGTTTCAAAATCAGTTGAGAGGCCAGAGACCACGTGTATACCATATTACTGTAGCAGCATAACCCAACACCGGTTGTTGAAGTAGGATTTGACCTTTTGGTGCAGGAAGACATATGTCTTAAACTCTCTGTTTTTTTTTTTAACTAAATGTATCCTGGCTGTTTCGCTGATGGTTCGGAGCCGACTTGCGTTTCAGAGCTCAGTTTATCATCTAGCAAACAAAACAGGATTCAATGAAGTATTTCAGCTCATCGGTTATTTAAAGACTGTCCTTCAGACGAGAGTTTACTTGGAATGCAAAGTGCATTTTGGAATAAACACACTGAGTTCTGTTTTAATGATCTAAGCAGTGGCACATCTTAATAGCCTCACCTTAGACGTAATAAACATGTTTTTCTGCAAAGCCTCTTTTTGTTGTATTTTGTGTATTATGTAGCAATGGTAATAGCTGATACCCCAGTGTTCAGATCGTTAAAACAGATCCCTTCAATTGTAAAATTCTTAATCAACAAAAGTTACTAGCAGTGTGGCTTGAATAGTGGAATTCCTTATTTTCTTAAGAGACCTACGTTGTTCTGTCTTTGAATATGTGACTGTAAGTGTAATAAACTGATTTAAGCACACTGCAATTTATTAATAGGTGAACTTTTAACCCTTTCAGTCCTGAATTTTTTTTTGAAGTTTGTATAATTCAAAAAGGGACTCATTTATTGAGTATACAGGAGAACAGGGCAAAAAAAAATATTTTGTACACATATTTCTACACGACCTCAGACTGGGTGTCCCGCGAGGTTCCAGCGTGATTTCCGACGGCATGTGTTAACTAACGTACGGGGAGCGAGGATAAGGACTGAAAGGGTTAAACAAGAATTAAGGAGCCTTAATTCAATTTGCTTAAATGCCTTTTAACACATATACATATATATGTATATTTCTTAATAATAGTAGCCAGTAGGGACAAAAGTATTTTGTAAATGAGCCAACAAACTTGCAGTGAAATCTACTGGGAAAGCCGAAGAAAGACAAGAAGGTATTTTTGTAGCTGTGGTAAAAGTGGTGCACTGCTCCCTCTTGTGGTTACATAGTATTACACTTTAATTTTGAATCGCCATAACTTATTTGGTGAGCCTCAATTAAACACCCATGCGCGTATATATTATATTACTAGCACATGCATGTTTTTAGTTGTATTTAAAAGCTATTGTGAAGAATGAAGTCACACGTAGACTCTTTGGGTTTCTTTTCTCTTTCTCTGCAGTAGAAGAATAATAGCGGTGAAGAGATTGTGCTACAGAACTGTTTTCAAGAACTTTCGTATAGAACACTGCACTTTAATCCGATTCCAATTCACTCTCCTGTCAACCTGTGTAAAAGCACTCTACTTCACAAGAGGCTGGATTCCATGGGGAACTGGAACACATTTCAGCTGAAAACCAAGTTGAATATCTTCCCACAATCATTTGCTGTCTGGACTTTGCTTGTGGCTTGTCTGTTATCAACAGCTCTTATTAGAGATGGAAATAAGACTCCCATTACATAGCAGTTGGATCCATTCCTGGTTTTACTAATATAAATAAGACACACCTGAGCTTATTAACGATACAACAAGGCTAATGACGCACATGTTAAAACCTGGAATGGATCCAACTGCTATGCAATGGGAGTCTTGTTTCCATCACTGCATGACATTACTGATGATTGTGAGCTTTATGGGGAAGTTATTAAAAGCTTCCTTCTTAAAAATCATAAAGTCGAATGAAACCTGCTTAATAATGTTATGTTAACACATCGAATTGCATACAGCTTTGTAGTTTTCCATATATTTAATGAAAAACTGACAAATGAGAAGTGACATTTTGAAATCTAACATGAAATACTGTACTACTAGTATGGCTTCCGGTAGACTTCTGCAATATCATTTAGTAGATTCTTTTGATTACATGATGTTAAACAAAAGATTATGTTCATGTCGTTTCTTTTTTTAATTTTATTTTATTGTCTCAGTCCTAAAATTCTAGGTGATCCAAACTTTCGGTTATAGCTGTGGAGAGAAATTCATGAAAATATTCCCTGTTGCCTGCTCTGTTTTGCATTGGCCAAATAACAAATCATGTTATCTCGTGTTTTTACAATAGTTTCAAGAGGCTATCATTAAAACTGAAGTATGTAATGGCGGGTGGTTGTGGGTTTTTAGATTTTCCAAATGCATCCCTGAAAGCTTCTATATGTAATCCTATGATAGGGGGAATTCAATTGCAGCCAGGTTGTACGACCGTTTTCATTTCTTCACTTACACGGAGGAGGGTATGTGGGCAATAAATAGCTAAATTAAATAAGTGTCCTGTTGCAAAAACAACTTATCTTTAGTTTAGTTCACTATCACTTATAGTTTTGTCATTCCCTCAGAGTTAAACCATGGAGGAAAAGGGAAATAAATACATGTTGTTTATTTGCTTAGTACTTTCTAAATGTAAATAATATGTACAGGCCAATACCATGGACCAGCCTGTTGTTTTTTTTTTTTTTTAATCCATTTAGCCCTGCATAATTGTTAATGCTGTTATACTGAATTTGTCCACCAGATGGTGCATTGTGACTTGATTGTCCATTGCATCACACATACTGCACTGTGTGGCTCTTCCTAACATTCATTTCTTGATGCACACAAACCACAGGCAATTTAGATTCAGCTACAATGTATCTCATGGTTTAAAGGAGTTTGTAATAAAAAAAATGGGATTGAAAAACATTTAAAACTGAAAATCAGGACAGACAGAAAATAATAATAATTAAAAAGAGCAACATACTGTACTATAACCAGAATTCATTCTTGCCAACCATTTTGTCTGTACAATACAGGGGTAATGTACTGCATAACAAGCTGCAACCCAATACTGTAACCACGTAAAGTGCTATTAAACACACTCAAAGGAAACCAAGTGCAAAATATCACCAGTAATGTGATCGCTGAGGTTTCTCACAGTAATAATAGCAATATCCAATGTGTTCTTGAGAATGGTGAGATGCTTTTGTCTTCTGGCCCTTTACTGCTCTTGGGAACTACTGGGGGAGCAAATGTCTCCCTGAAATGTCTCCCTCTAGTGTCAGGTTACTACATTACCATGTCACTGTCACCAATTTACGGCTGAATCTTTCATCAAATATATAGAAGACCTTTTCATGGTTTCCTGGGTGAAGTTCTGTTTTTTATTTCACACAACCTTGCTTTAAGTTGGATACATTTCATGCAAATAAATAAATAAAACATGCCATCAATGCTAGCATACCAAAACTTGTTCTTCAAAGCTTGGGTATTTTTTTTTTTTAAAACATAAGCAAAAAACAGGACCAAGTGGAGTTTGCCAGCACACAGCTGTGTGTTTATAAGAAATAATCTTGTTTTACCAGTATGCTGTTGAGCTATAATTCACTTTTTTGCAATTCTCAAGGACGTGTTTATAGTTAGCAGACCTTATGCTCCATTACATCCCAGATGAGTGAAGTGCTTTAATGGTAGACAGATACCTTGCATGTTCCTATGGAGGGAGCAGTACAAGCAATCTCAATTGTAATCTCTATAAAACTTCCCACAAGATGTCTGTAAAAAAAAAAAAAAAAAGCAGCCAATAGTTTTGAAGAGTGGTTGTGGAATTTTGAGGAGTTTGAATGGCTTGAAGTGAGAAGTAAATACACTGCACGTTATCTGCTGTCAGTCACTTGCTCTTGTCTGGAGGTAGTAGTAAATCAGGTTTTAGATTGTAAATGTGGCAACAAGAAAAAAAACACTGGTGGGAAGAAAAGGAATCGACAAAGCTACTAGTTGAGGACCTTCAATCACTGGAAAGTTCTTGGGTGTTTCTGTGTCTTTTCTCATTGTTGGATATGTGCTTCACCCATGAGCCGCACCCTGGACTCCCTTCTCATGGTGTACATCGCATGTGGGGTGCTACTCTCACAGGTGTATTACTTACACTGGCCACAGTAAACAGAACAGTTCCATTTCAACCAGAACTGGGACAGACATTGGAACATGCACTGCTTGAAATGGATTCGGGGAGACTGTGACCGTGTTTCTATCCGTTCATGTGAAAGAATTAAAAAAAAACAATGCACAAATGACTCTGGAATAAATAGCACACATTCCACCTTTTCTTTTAATATTTAAATTGGTGGGGTACCAGGGTTACTTTGTCTCCAGGCAGTGTTTTGTTTTGTTTTTTTGCTGCGTATGACCCGAATTATACTTTTAAACATAAATATCTCCTTTTTTTTTTTTTTTTTTTTTACAATTTGTTTATTGCAGTCAGTAAAATAGTATGCATCTCAGTGGTTCTGCTAGTGGTTCTGCTATGCACACATTGCATCGAACGTTATATATATTTGAGTTAAACCCCATTTTGTTGGAGTTAATCAAACTTTTTGTTCTTGTTCAATTTGGCCTGGACCCTGTTTCCAGTGGTTTTGGGGATTGGCTAAATGAATGCTCAGTAACTGGACAATCTGGCTCTGGAATTCATAATGCAAACTTCTGCCAGCCTGGACACTTTGATTGATTTATATTTAATTTCATTGTGGGAAGCACACTGGGTGATCCATATATTTAGTAAAGTAATTTGCATTTGTGACCAACGAGACAAACTTATGACATTCAGATGTTTCTGTTGGGGTTTTGTTTTAACCATTCTTGCTCTTTTGAGGTTTATATGATATTTTAATATTAAAAGTGAGAAATACAATTATAATTGGTTACCACCCTAAACAAGACATTTCCAGTTTGGGTTTTAGTTTGCTCGAATGATGAAAGATAAAACTTGCAGATAATCAAAATGACGTTACTCTTTTTTGGATGAGGTACAACTTTGGACCTATTTTAGCAACATGCATATGCATATCACAAGAGAAATGGGTGTCTAGCTTATAGTTATATCTTACAAAAATGTTTAAACCATGTTTTAATTGACAGGATTCATGACTCACAATGCTTCTATTTAGAAGAAGGATTAGTTGGGTGGGGATGAACAATCTTTCAAATGCCAAATGCAGAAAGGAAGTCGTTTATTTTGGATGTGATTTCAGAAGTTAGAAATTGCTGTAGAATTCCCGAGTCTGACTAGTTAAGAGTAGTCTAGCTATTGAGGCCTCAGGGAGTCTGTATCATCTTCAGATTATTCTGTTTAAAATTCTGCTTACTTGGCTTTGTGTAGTTTTTGTTTTGGCATAAGTGACTGATGATCCCAAATGCTGTCCTTCTGTAAAAACCCACTGGCTTTCATATCTGAAGTATCACTGCTAAATTATGCTCCTGTGTGTGACCTGGTAAGAAAAAGCAATGTGAAGTCATTGCATATATCATGTTTAGCTTGATGCAGTAAATATGGCCACTAGTTAACAACATAGCAATGCTTCAGTGTATTACTTTTATAAAATACAAATACAAATCTGAACAGTTTGCATAAAAGAAAACTCAAATAAATAATATGAAGAACATGGTTAAAGTGTTAGCCAATTAAATAAATGTATCAAACAAATAACTTTAATTTGTTAACTTATTTGTTACCAGGAATGGAATGTACCTTCAGTAGTGAGACCACCCCATTAGTAAGAACAAAACGCTCATTAAAGCCACATTTAGTTGGTCCCTTGACTGTCCTTAATCGAGAGATCTCGCTGTGCTACAGAAAAATTCCTTCTTCCTCTGTAATTCACCTTTCAACACAGATTAACCAAGTGAACAAGTGGCAAGTTTCGGCAAGTTTCTCTGGTGTTACTTCTCTACCATGCGTTCGGCATGTCACACTAAATCTCATAAGGGTGACTGGAGCCACTACCAACAGGGATAGATAATCTGCAGCATTCAAGTGGCCTGGTCTCCACTGTGTCTGGCTCTGTAGCATCCTGAGCAACTAGGAACAATGCAATCAGCCCGTCCACTAATTGTGTTGGGGTTGTTTCAATGGATCTCGTTGCCCAGAGGCTTATCCCAGGTGAAGGGCCTGAGATGTTAACTGGGTAAGCAGATGTTAACTCGCACTGTGTGAAAGAGACACTGAAGATAAAGCTAATCTGCAGCATCTGGAGGAGGAATTGAAAAAAGTCTGTAGGCCCTGTGGTTTATTTTATTTTATTGAATTGACTGATCCAGTATTAATGCTGTGTGGGTTACACATGTTTAAGTGAAGGATTTGAGATGTGTCGGATTAAAGAGGTTGCAAGCACAGATTTGGTTTTGTCGGATCCCAGCTAAGCTGTCTGTCTCTATGTAAATATTTAGAAGTGATCAGGTTCACCCTTATGAATGGTGTTTGTATGCCTGCAGGTTGCTATCAAAAGAGATGATTTGTCCGATTTGGTTTGATATCAGGTGATGGCTTTTAATGCTGTCTGTAATTCATCAAGTCTATAAATCCAGCATGCAGACAGCTAAATTACTGTATGTAATTAGACTAAGACTGGATAAGCATACTGTAGACTTTATGGACCCTATGAGAGTTAAAATATAAGTGCCGATATAGTGGGGAATGTAACTGAATGTAGACATCTGATTAGTGGTTATTTGTTTTATATACAAATACATTTCAGGTGGCTGTATGTCATCAATATGCAGGATCTACTGGAAATTATAAAGAGATTTCAGATGGCTGTATCACATTAATATCAGGGTATACTATATATTTTGCTATTTACCATATATCAGTTAGATTATGTACCTTGTATTAATTTTGCCAAAATTAAAGTCTTTTTCTTATCGAATTGGCAGAACTGTTTAAGGGCATACGAATTGGCCTATGTTTTTTATATATATACACTGCAACCCGTGTTTAAAAGAGAACAAAGTTAATTTATCAGTTGGATTGGCATTCTTTATGTGTTCGCTTGTCATAATTGGTGTTTGTTCAATACCGCTGAGCGGCACACACGTGTTATGCAAACATCTTCTCTATCGCTTTCTTTGGTTACATCTCGATATACATTTCCGTTCTGTGCCAGTTTTACAGCCGCACCATTCAGGTTAACGGGTGTCCCCGCTTATTGGATTATAAACATCATATTCTGAGCTTTATATCGACATGCAATGTCAGGTTTATCTAAATATCATCTTTGCTTTCAAAATCCTTTTAAAAGGACTTGCGATCTAATCGCACCGCGGTGTTCGGATTTACTGCTAACTCCATTCATAGCTGAATTGTTTGACAACAGCTTGATTGATTAAAGGAAAACGACCCATTTCAATAGACACGATGTGTTATTTTTCTAAGTAGTTATTAATCTTCATTGTGCAATTCAAAATTAATCATGATGTTGGTAGCAAAATATTTTTTTTCCTATATAAGTAAACGAAAAAATACAGTAGCAATATTTGTTATATATATATAACCCACACACCCACCATGGTATTGGCACGGTATTATAGCCTTTATGTAAATATAATGATACACATGGATATGTAAATGCCTTTGTCATTTGTATTTTGTATCACAATTGTGCATTTAAATTTCAACATCCGGGTTTGCTGAAGAGAAAATAGACAAACCAACATTAGTAAAATTAAAGCCGACGGAGATTACTGTGCTTTAGCATGTCCCTTTAGACGCTATAACATGTAGGTTATACTTAAATTGGACAATTGATAATAGGTGAACTCGAAATTACCGAATCGTGCTTGCAGGCAAAATTCGTTTTTTTGTTTTGTCTTGTTTCCTTTTTATTTATTTATTGTAGCATGCAAAGAAGCTTCTTTCTGTTAGTTTATCTGGGTCAGAAACCAGTCTGCCGTATTGTGGAAAAAAAGCGTAAGCCTATTGTATGAAAACAGCCCTCTTCGCTATTATACATTATAAATATAAAAACGTCTACTAACTATCATTGGTATTTATTAGCCTATAGTATCGTTTGCATTTCTTAGAGTCCTTCGTGTATTTAAAAAATAATAATTCTGTCTCCGCTCGTTATTTATATACAATTTCATTTGTTGTCCTTATTTGAAGTGTGTAGGCGATCTGCGTATCCTGCTCTCAAAACGTGCCATTGATAACACGAAGCGCACGTCGCCTTTGCTTCCCACGTTTGCTACATTTTCAGACACGCTTTTCCCCCGCTTGTGTGCTTTTGATTTCCCATCAACAGCGTACTTTACTATACCGCATTATTATAGGACGCAACGTTTATTTAGGCTTATAGGCTCCATGCACCTGAGATATAGGCTGTACTCAGAAGTGAAATTTGCTGGGACAATGCAACAGCTTTCAGTTTGGTTTTCATGTGGTGTTTACAGGTGTTTCACACCAAGGCTAGAGTCCTGATATATACCCTGTTAATCAGCCTCCAGATAGGGTTTTAGGTCTGGGAGTGACGTACACTCTAATTTTAACATGGAGAGTAAAATATTATTTTTTTCAGGGGGTAAAATGCAACATTACCTTGAAGACATGAGTAATCTCGGTAAATCATTAAACTTCAATGTTAAACTATACAACCACGCGTGTTCTGCACGGTTCTTTATCGTCTCAGCACATTTTGTTCGAGGTATCACGGTGACTGCAAATTAATTTCGTTACTTACATTTTAGCTTTACATTGTTAAAACTTAGTGAACACGTGAAAGCTTCAATATAAACACACAGATAAACGAAATAAGGAAATGCATTAATACTGTAGCGATCTCGGTTAACGCAGGCAGGCGCATCACACAGAGCGAGGCAAGCCACACACAGGCGGAGGGCGGGCGCGGACCCGGGACCTCTCGCACTGAAGCATAGCGCCGGTTGTACTTTTATTAATTAGCAATTAGTCATGAATTATTGTTGTGTGTTATTATTTTTTCAGAAGTGGTCCTGTGGACGGGTGTTCTAGAACCACTTTTGGGTGATTCGAATGAGGTAACTATGGGAAACAAATAGCCTATATATAATAAAAAGTTATATTATAAAATCGATTATTGAACGGCAGTGGTTCTAAATGCAACCCGTTATATACGATATGTAGTTCAGTGCGTAAGAATATATATATATATATATATATATATATATATATATATATATATATATATATATATATATATATATATATATATATATATATGCCCACAGGATGAAGTCAAGGATATAACGACAATATGTTGTTTTTAAATTAGTAATTATTAGTAAAATGTGTTTTACTCATTCTTTATCTGTCCAGTTCTATGTGTTTTTATAATGCATGAATAATCGCATATAGACCCCTAATCGTTGTATTAGATAGGACTCACTGTTGGTTTAGCCTACATTTACAAAACCCTAAAGGAAATATATTTTCTAACAATTGCCTTTCAACCTCTAGTTGAAATATTTGTCAAAGAATGTTACGAATATATATAGGAGGCTGTGTGGTCCAGTGGTTAAATAAATGAGTTTGTAACCAGGAGGTTCCCGGTTCCAATCCCACCTCAACCACTGACTCATTGTGTGACCCTGAGCAAGTCACTCAACCTCCTTGTGCTCCGTCTTTCGGATGAGACGTAATTGTAAGTGACTCTGCAGTTGATGCATAGTTCACACACCCTAGTCTCTGTAAGTCGCCTTGGGTAAAGGCGTCTGCTAAATAAACAAATAATATATATATATAGTTTGTGTCCCCATAGCGAACAACTGGGAAATTGAAAAATGTGATTGATTTCAAAATCTAACATGAAATACTGCACTATTCTGGCTTCCGGTAGATCTTTGCGATATCGTTTTGAATTCTGTGTCAATCCTAAAATTCTAGGGTGATGCAAACCCTTTGCCCAGCTGTATTTAACACGTTCGAACAGCAATGATTGTCAGACAAAGTTGTATTTTTTTTTCCTTCAAATATGCAATGTTGGCTTTATCCATTACATTTGAGCTTGCAGATTAAACCAAGCGTATCAGTAGACCTGTAGAACGCCAGTGAAGCATTAATGCAAACTAGGAGAATCAGGCATCTAACCAGTTTACAAATCAAAGCTACCTGTCAACTCACTGTGTATTTAACATAATTATACCGTGATGTGAACATTAAACACAATTCCCAGCCAAAAATTGCAAACTTGTATCAATTGGTTTAGGCTTTATATGCGTTAATATCCCACGGCTATAGTGTTCACTTGTAAATTTGTTTAATTTTAAGGTTTTCTTTCTTAACACTTATTGAATGAGCGCATTTGAACAGTGAACCATGAAGTTAAAATCAATTTCGATTGTTAATTTAGGTTTGTAAATCATGCTTGCAATTTAAATATTTTAATTTCATTAAGTTTTTTAGGTTACATACAGTATACAAAAGCCTACACGATTAAACCCTTCAATTTGACAGTTAAAAAAAAACAACATTTTGCATTTGATTTATTATTATTATTATTATTATTATTATTATTATTATTATTATTATTATTATTAAGACCCTAAGCGAATATTTTCGGACATGAATCACAAATGATGTCCTTTTTGTTCAATTATTTGTTTTTAAGTATTGATTTAGGATGTATTTTATTTTATGTGAGCCCGGATTAGCCTAATGTTCTGTGGCATGCTCCCCAGCGTTATAGTAGCTTATAGTTTTAAAGTGTTCCTGTTCCGTATTTAACAGGAAACACGTGTATTCCAAAGAACGTTCATGCTTAATAGCATCGGCTGTGCCATATATTCAAGTGCGATCTGATGGATACATTCATTCTTAAAGCTGACAGTAAAGACGCCTTGCTGAAATTTCTGCGCTACTGTCTAGGCTCAAAATATATCAAGTTTGAATAATAGGTTTCCTATACACCTTTAAAGGCAAGAAGGGCAAAATGCAAATCAATTAGAATTACAATGCATTTTATTTAACATATTAATATTTGCATATCATGATCTTGTATATATATATATAAAAAATTTTGTTTTTTTCGCAGATACATATACTAAGTGTTTGACATTGACATTCTATTTTTTTTTTTTACTTTTTAGAATGGGAGTCTATCGAACCAGCAACATGTAAACTGAGAAAACTTCTGTATACAAAAGCACAAATGTCACCACAAAAAAAAAGATTTTTTTTCTTTACAAAGAGTAGATAAATAATACAATTTTACATTTGAGAACGAGAAGAGCGATTGGATTCTGTGACATGGTGAAGTAATTGTAGAAAAAAAACAGGCCGTCTTTACAGCGTTTACCATATTGAAAAGCGATGCTCACTCAATTATATGGGTAGCATCATATACAAAAGGAAGGAAAAACGTCCCTACTTTTCAACAGCTATAAAACTGGATGTAATGCACTTTTACTGCAGGAATATTTGTATATGTTCAAAGGTTCTAGCCGATCCTTATTTTAAATGGGCGCAATGCACCTTAAGCGCCATCAAAACAGTTTGTAACAATTCTTCAGCTCGGAAGTCAATTCCCACGAGCCTGTGTAAATGTAAACGTCTCGTGCATTATTTCCGCTGCCTTGCATTGAAATATGAACATACGCGTTTGCGTCACAGATCACGACAGCACCATAACGCGTGTACTTTCACTACATTTACATCTATTACTAACACGATATTACATCTAGAAATCCACGAGGTCGAAACTGGAATTCGGTGCGGTTGCATTGCTGTGGTTTATAGTCTGAACCTCCAAATCAACTGCAAGCTGGTTCACCGTGAAATAGATTGTACACTCTTGTTTAAGAACACATGTCTTTTTTGTTCTGTGATTTACCCACCACCTCACCAGGCCCGGATTCCTTGCAGATACGCCTGTTGCCCCTGATGGTGCGCAACGCTTCCCATGTTTACATTCATGTTCATTAAATGGCCCGCAGTTGGTGCCGCGCTTGGCACGGCGGGTACCCTGCGTAACTGCAACTGTACGGGTTGTTGCTGTAGCTGCCATAGTACGTGTTGTAAGGACAGGGGCTGACTGTCACGTTGTAAGGGGCAGTGTATGCCTGGGACCCTCCCAGGCAGGGTTTGCCGTCTCGAACCAAGACTGGCACGGCGACCCTTCGCGGTGGAAGCGGGTGTCCCGCCAGCTCCAGGCTCTTGTCTTGCCGCTGCCTCTTGCACTTGTATCTCCTGTTTTGGAACCAGATTTTGACTTGGGTCGAGGTGAGTTTCAGCATGTTGGCCAGGTTCTCCCGTTCCGGAGCCGACAAGTACCGCTGCTGTTTGAACCTCCGCTCCAGTTCGAAGACTTGCGCTTGAGAGAACAGAACTCTGGGTTTCCTTCTCTGTCTGTGCTGGGTCCGGTCGGTTGAGTCACCCTCTTTTTGCCGCCACTGCTTGGAGAATCACCCAGGCCGCAACTTCCTATAGCAATTAATATAAGACATGTAAGAAATATGCTATATAACTGGCAGCACATTTTCAAGCACGTTAATAAATATGTTTATTCACATGCTCGCTAAATGGTAAACTTTACATTTTGAAAATAATATGCCATTTAACTATAGGCCATTACGACACTATTTAACCTTCAGTCATACTTTTGTATAATTTAATATATCGGACTTCTCTGTTATTATTTATGTATTTGGTCTTCCTTATTGTTCCCTGGTGTTAATAGATCTGCTTTTTGTTGATTGTATCTTTGTGTATTTAGCATGCAATAAAAACCAGGCGGTTCTAAAACTGTTTGTAATAAAAGTATGGCATCATTCTAAACACAAATGTTTATTTTGGTTATATCTTAAATATCTCTTTTATTTAAACATTCGTGTGACAAAATTTTGTAATTACTTTGAAAAACGTAGCAATGTTTTTTTTTTACTGATAACTTTCTATAAATTTGCCAGTTTACATTATGTACGCGGGTACACGGCAGGAATTTGTTTTCAGGATTTTTAAGTGTAAATTGTAATATGTTTTAAGCGTTTAGTTATGGAGCTAATGTATACATTTTACCATCGTTGTATATATTAGAACAAATATGGTTCCAGCCATTGGTAATTAAACAGTTTAAAGCTATCATGTATTAAACAGTCAACAAAGTTACACATTAGCTGGTCGAAAGTCTAAGAGGTTACTATTGAAAAGAATACAATTTCCATTTTGAGGATAGGCCTATATTTGTTTTATTATTTTGAATAACTTCCTTAATGCACAGTATAACAATACATATTATTATTATTATTATTATTATTATTATTATTATTATTATTATTATTATTATTATTATTATTGCTGTGATATAGTCGTGTTTTATTTATCTGGAATGTTTACGTCACAGTTTCAGATTAAAATAATTTCAAATTCGCAATAAAACAGCATGCAGTTAAAGTAACACATTTACCCGGCTCCTCGTTCGGATCCATTTCTTCTGCTGGAGATCCACAAGAACTCCTTAAGATGTCAAACTCGTCTGGACCGATGTCGCATTTCACGAGATTCTCTTCGGCCGTGCAATCGAGTCTCTCCGGGCTGTAAAGCAGAGCGTCAGAGTTTTTCATTGCGGCGTACATGCAGTACGGCGACTGCGCAGAAGACACGTCCGAGTCCTTCACCCGAAACTCTTGGTGCTGGAAAGCGTCGCGTGAATGGTGCTGTTGCTCCAGTTTCAAAATATCCTTAACTGAGAAAGGAGTCGAAGTGATCGGACTCGGAAGCATCATCGCAGAAGCAAATGTAGAGAAAATATAAGTAAAACAAAGTAAATAAAACGATATATACCCAAAGTAGAAGTTTTTTTAACCCTATCAACCTCGGGTACATGTGCCAAGCTTTCTGTGGGGTAAAATATGCTTGCTTTTGGGTTTTTTGTGCTGCTCCTCAAACAATGTAGATCTCCTGCCCGTTCATTAACTTTCCCTACAGCTTTGTGTAGTGTCCCATAATGAGGTCTGCGCGTACCTTTCAGCTCATTGAAAAACCTTCCTCAGGTGGGCATTGGCTGGCTGGGGAACACGTGACGTCATCCATTCTAATTCCGTATCTCTCTCCCACCACGCCCTTTTGTAATATTTGGTTATCGCTCGCAGATAGGAAATATAAGCAATCTTAGGCACCAAGCTGTGTTTAGATTTGTGAAACCCATTATGCAAAACTACCACGTGACTTTCATGAACGATTGCGCGATAGTTTACTGATATTGTAAGTGTTTTGAAACACACCTTATTTGCAAACGAGGTGACGTCAACCGCATGCAACTTCATCGGCTAATTTCAGATGTATTAATAATGAAACATAAATATTACCACCGTTATGTCTTTAACGTCACAATGATACAGAAATAACATGCTAATCAGAAATTAGCTGTAAACGTAATGTACATGCATTGTACATTTTTGACACATTAAAATGAACGCAAGCCTATACATGTTTAATAATTACACGGCTTTTATTTGCGGACTATATTCTGTAAGGTTTATTGCGCAAAGTTGAATGTGATTGCACTGCACGCCGTGTTTCGTCCTAATGTGCAAACGCGATTGTTCCTGGAAATCTGGATAGTGTCCAAATCGCTTAAAACAATGAAGCAGAAGCATTACTTCCGATTCCCATCTCCGCAGGGCTGTGTTAGGCTGGGATGCCTGGCTGTCTGTACGCCCCTGATTTGATCCGTGTTTGTTTTACTTATCGATGGCTCTTCTATCTGACAGCCCGGTCAGATAGAGAAGGAGCCAGACTACTTTACAAGAAAACAATAGGGAGAAATTGAAAGATTGTGGGGGGCAATAACCCCAATCTCAATGGTGTAACCCCATTATTATCACATTAGTGACTATATTAGGCCCTAGACTTCGCAGATAAGAGAGGTGATAAAGACCACCTCGCAGGTTCTCAGAGGTACAGCGACGGCAAGTGAAGTCGTTTAGCAGCTATAGCGTAAATATCGGCGTGGAATACACAGCAATGCGAACCATACCAGCGCAATGCCGCTGTAATGCCAATGAAAACAGGTCTGAGGATTCTTTTCAATTTGTATATTCGTACCATTCCTTGTAATATTCTCCATGTATGTATGTGATAGAGAGAGAGAGAGAGAGAGAGAGAGAGAGAGAGAGAGAGAGAGAGCGGTTTGAAAGTCGGTGTAGTAACTGCAGTGTAAATAAATTAAACCAAACGGTTTAAATGATTAAGCAACCACTTATTTCAGGACGTTTCGGGGGGGAAAAAAAGCCTTTCACTGTGTAGAAAGAAAAGCACTGTTTACAAAAAAACTATTTTTTCACAGGCATATTTACAGTATATTACAACAAGGAGTAGTTATTATAACTATCAGAACTCTTGAATGGGAATAGAAAGGAAACCACATACACATGAAATATACCAATAATAATAATAATAATAATAATAATAATAATAATAATAATAATAATAATAATAATAATGAACCTTTTCGTGGATTCTTGTGAGAGCAGAGCATTCAGATTGGTTGGCATATCGTTTCATGAAAGCAGGTCACAAGAAAAATAATAAAGCATAGCTTCGATTAAGCTGACGATGTTACCCAGATTTAATACGAAAGCGTGTCTTCCTGAACATTTTGTTTTATAGGCTATATTCAATTTGCTCAGACATGTGTAATTAAATAAAACGATATAACAAACGATGCTATTTTACTGTGTTGTATTTTACATGATCAAAGGGTTTTTAGATTGATCTTTTGCACAAATAAAATCGACAATTTAACTGGTTCAGACGCGAACGCTTCTTTTTTAAAGTTTAAGTTTCCTTATCTGTTTTTCCCCTCTCTTTTGCTTTTCTACCTTGAAGCAGTACATCCATTTCAATTAAAATTCCTCGGGATGAATTCGGGACTGGTGTCTGCTGACAGCCCTGACAAAACAACCATCGCCAGGCTCACCCTCGCGCTCAATACGGGACTTCAACAACGGCAGGCCTGTATATATATATATATATATATATATATATATATATATATATATATATATATATATATATATATATATATATATATATCTTTTTCAAATGATTTTAAATATGAGAAACGAAAAACGCTAACCAAAAATTGTATTAAAAGAAAAAAAAAACTGTTTTTCAGGTTAGCGGATCAGAAACCTAATATATATTTAAATCATCCATTCAACAAATGTATTTTAAACATTACAGATTAAATACAATCGGCATATTTGATAATTTTAAGTAAAACACGATTATATTTGCAATTTTCCCCTTTTAGAATGTCACCCTTTTTTCACCCGTTTTATTTTCTTCTGCATTCTCTTAAAAGCTAGACCATTGTGGCATTAAACAGACTTTCAATTTGGTGAAATAAAACCAGTAAAAAAAGCCTCAATAAATTCTTCAATAAATCATACTTTTACTGATTCCTGTATTTTTTATAACTGGGAGGTAGAAACCTGCAATCCTCCAAAGTTTATCCACGAAAAGAGCGTGCAACGCTTTATAAAAATATATGGTCTCATTGCAGTCAAGTAATAACGGGAGTAATATACTTGATTTTATTATAGTAAAGTAATCATGAACACTTAATCTGAACACTGCCCTGTGTAGTAATTTATTATATTAGATTGTACTACCTTTTACTGTGCATTGCATAACGAAATAATATTTAAAAAGGTCCGCCGTGTTTTCTCTTGTAAAGAAATATAAATATGTAAGAGTTTATATATATATATATATATATATATATATATATATATATATATATATATATATATATATATATATATATATATATATATGGTAAACTGAAACAAAGGCCTTTAGCTTTAGTCTTCATTGACGATTGTTTTTATATTGGTGATAAATGTTATATTGATCAGATTGAAACGCATTTAGACAGTGGCACTTTATAATAAAATATCAGAAAATAAAGTCTGCTGAAGCTGTATTTGTTTGTAGTGTACAGTGTTACAGGGACCATTCTGTATAAGGACACAGGGCTACACATCCTACACATGAATATTATTTATGTGCATGCGGTAAATCACAACAAATACGTTATATATTTTTTAATTGCAGGATGCGTTAAAAGCAAAACGAATATTGCAGAAAGCGCGATTTATTTTTTATCCAGTTTCTTTAAAAGATACATAGTTATGGGTGATTGGTGGGATTTTAAGCATTTGATGGAAACATCCGTTTTTTTTCTTTGATCAAACTTTGACCAAAAATGTATTTTAAATGTATCCTTCGGGGGGTCATATTCAAAAGACCAGATTCCCCCCCAAATAGTTGCATTTTATTTTAACATTGTTTTTACATAGGGACCTTAATGTTTCATCTACTATTAAATTGTTTGCATTTATTGCAATCTTTTTAGATACAAACATTACCGTTATATATTCAAAGGGTCTAAACAGGGCTTATGACTGTGATATTGAAATGGAATATAAAAATATAGTTTATGCCAGTCATCTTTGCTCTCAATATATATGACACCTCTGGCTGTAGATGTCTCTCAGTATATTTTGTGTGTTTCTTCTTCACATTTTGTGTGTTTATATACATTTTGAACAACAGCTATACATTTTGTATCATTCAGTTATATATTTAATAAGACAACAACCAATGTACTTACACTTCATTTTGTAGTCTTGTTCTGAGGATTATTATTGCAGTGGTTATAGAGAACAGACAATATGGTAAACGTTATGCTGAAATTAGCAGTTTTACATGCTTGTGAAATAAGCATGTGTAAAAATAGCATGCATTTCATATTCTAGAATTCCCATAACCCATGCTTATGATGTCATGGGAGCTCACAGGTGATATCATCAATACATTATCAGGTGACATCATCATTATCTTCATTTGTATATCAGGAATACTGGAAGGCAATCAGACTGACATTGCCACTGATAACGGAGACCTTTTCTGTAGAATTTGTAGTGCAGAATAATGTCACTCAAAACCCATGTAAGGGTTTTCAGTTGTTTAGGGATTTTGAAAAGACCAGGTGCCAGAAATCTGCTGTTATAATTAGTGTGAATTTGTGTCACCAGTGTTTTCCCATACAGATCCAACAGAAGGACCCCTTATGAGGAATAAAAGAAACATGTAACTATTTTGAGAAGAAGGAAAAATAGACCACTACCAAAAAGCAAGAGCTTGCAGTTATCTCTCAACCCTTTTAGTTTGTCGTACAGCACCGCATCAACACACGATGTGGCAAATGTATTTTCTATTCAGTAGGTTAGCCCTGTGGTGTCCAGGGTGTACTTTTTTTTGCACACAAGTTTACATTGATTCTCAGTTCACTAGACTATTAGTGTGCAAAGCAACAACAAACAGTAACATTACACCTTATCTCATGGGAGTGAAGAGGCAGTCGGCGCCAAGGTGAAATGCTTGGCTGGGACTGACGAGCAGGAAGGGATGGGATGAGTACCTTTATCCTCTCTCAATGAGCTTTATCCTATTAAGATTAAAGATCCGACTGTATGATAAAATCCTGCACCACACAGTAAAGGTCCCCATATTGCAGTCCATTTCTTATTGCCTTCCAACCTGGACAACACCTGGGAGAATTTAGTACAGGACACACTAGACCACACGATAATGTCCTTTTGCATATCTTCTGTCAAACTGTATGCTCTTGTTAAATATAGGCCGCTGTTTTAGTTTATGAATAAGGGTATGGAAAATATTTAAGCTACCACTTGTTTTAGGCCTGAGCCATTTTGCAAAATGGATCAACACTGCTCACAGACACTTGACTATGATATGAGGAGTGAATGGATTAAGTCATGGATTAGGATATGGTAAGTAATCTGAGATTACAGGTGAGATGGACATGTTTATTACATACTGTTCTAGTGTCAGCATTGTAACCTCGTGCACATTTAGTTTTGTTGATGTATTTATAAATGCATTTTGCTGTTTTTAAAAGCTCACATTTTGATAATTAATTTGTATATATTGCCTTTTTTTGTATTCCTTTTTTTTGAGGTCACATATGTTGCCTTGATCTTGGACTGTATTTATGAAGCTATTTAAACACTGTTTTCAAGTATGTTTTGATCCATTAAATATAGTTTGATATTAATGAAAATGTTGGGTTCCTTAACACGGTCCTTAGGTAAAGGAGGCTGTGTGGTCCAGTGGTTAAAGAAAGGCGCGTATAATCAGGAGGTCCCCGGTTCAAATCCCACCTCAGCCACTGACTCGTTGTGTGACTCTGAGCAAGTCACTTAACCTCCTTGTGTGGGTTACAGGGTTTGTAACTTTTGTTGATGTCAGGTATTTTATGCAGAATGTAATATGTTCAGTCTATATGGCTTCTTTTGAAAATCAATGAATTTTTCTATTAACTGAAATAAACAGAATATAACCTGTCTTCATCTGCACTTGTCTAATGCATTTTTTATGATGTATAGATATTAAGATAAACACACTATTATACATATTATTTTGTTTTCATATTTTAATATGTTTGTATTGCTGTTTACAGTCATTAAAAACAACGTCTTACTTCAAAAATAAGTGGGCACTGTTCACCTTATTTCATGCAACTGCTTAATAATAATAATAATAATAATAATAATAATAATAATAATAATAATAATAATAATAATAATAATAATAATAATAATAATAATAATAATAATAATAATAATAATGTGTCACAAGTATTACTCTCTACATATTAAGCAGTGTGGAGTAGTGGTTAGGGCTCTGGACTCCTGACCGGAGGGTCGTGGGTTCAATCCCAGGTGGGGACACTGCTGCTGTACCCTTGAGCAAGGTACTTTACCTAGATTACTCCAGTAAAACCCAACTGTATAAATGGGTAATTGTATGTAAAAATAATGTGATATCTTGTAACAATTATAAGTCGTCCTGGATAAGGGCGTCTGCTAAGAAATAAAATAATAATTAATGCGCGCAGTACTGTAGAAAACCCACTTTATTTATAAATTACATTAAGCTTAATGCGAGTCAAGTTTCTAATACATAAACCTACTTTTAAAGATCCGCATTGAATTAGAATGTCATATCTTCAAAGGTTCTGTTGAGAGAAATATGGAGTATCGACCGTCTAAAACAATACCAAAAAAGTATCCCGTATAGTCCCTTTGGCCACACACTGTCAATGCTGTGTATGTGTTTATTGAAAACAGCAATTGTGCGATTATCGGTTGTGTGTGTTTTTTTTTTATTATTTTTTATTATTTATTTTGGATTTTTAGGCTTTCCTTTTTTAATATTTAAAAGTATTAAACTTATCATAAAGTCAGCTATAGATTTGAAGTAATGACGGAATAATAATCGTAATAATAGTAATGTAACTATAGTATATTTCTGTATTTTTAGAAAAGCAAACCTTTAATAAATATCACAATCAGTGAGTAATTTTAGGGATTTCATTATTTCTTTCAATTATAACATCACAAATAGACGGCTGTAGGCCAAGCGAGTGAGAGAAGTAAATTGAATTTGCAAGGTTAGCATGTTAAGATAATGTAATCGGAATAATGGCTTCCTTGGTTTCTTTTGATGTGGTTACCAGTGAAATATAGTTTTCTGGGTGCGGTTAGCGGTTTTCATGCTGATAAAAGCACATTACATTTCCAGTTTTGGAGCTTTACGGCAGGCATATGGATTTTTCTTATTAGTTCTCCTGCTAACTTTAATTGATCTCTTCCGGTGGACAGGTTCAGGTGGTTGAACCTGCGTGTTTATAAGCAGAATCCGGTTTCCAGTTAACGAGAACTGCCGTGTGCTCTCCAAATTCAATAAAACAGTAATTAATACAATGAATCATATACTAATATTGGATTTATTCAAACAACTAAATATTAATGTAGTCTGCCGTCTGCCAACGATAAAATAATAACATTACAATTAAGAAAAATATGACGTCCGAACCAGTTTAGAAATTATTATATAGCCAATATAGTGTGTGTGTGTGTGCGTGTGCGTGTGCGTGTGCGTGCGTGCGTGCGTGCGTGTGTATATATATATATATATATATATATATATATATATATATATATATATATATATATATATATATATTTCTCTTTGGTTTATAACAATACTTTTGTTCAATGGTAAGCAACAGGAACCCAAACCAACAGAACTGCAACGAAGTTTTGCTCATAATTGTAATAATAATAAAATGTTAAAATAAAACATTCTGTATTAACTTAAGACACACCGTATAAACTTTGGCTGCCGTATGGAAAATGTCCTCAAGTACGAACGATATTTTGGTAACGACCGAAGGAACTAGTGCTAACCAATAATCATAAATTCTTCATCTGCGTCTTTGTTAATAGCAGATTTACTGCCCAGCTGCAGCGCGTGTGTTTTTCTAGACTAAATGTTTAGTTGCTTAATAGTTCTTTGTAGTGACGTTGTATAAACGGTGCTGTCAGACCTGCAGCCCTTGTTTTAACCATTAACCTTTTAAAGAAGAAAGCATTAAACGTGTCAGCCTTTTGTTATGCGGTATAATTAAATTCAAATACAAGACATGTGGATAGCCATATACAATGCATTTCTGTTGTCTTATGGGTGTGATACAGGGGTGATGGTGCTGTCTTATACAGTGTTGTACAAATAATAAAAGGGTTAAGATCAAAAGCACTGTACAAAAAATTGTGTGATGAAGAAATAATATTACTTTTATCATTTATTTAAATAATAAGTATTTTAACTATATTTAAATTCATGTTCACAGCTCTATAAATTAAAATACATATCTTACATTCTCAGGAAAGCTAAAAAATAAAATACCAACAATATTAAAATATATTATATATGTATAATGTATGTATACATCTCTGTGAACATTAGGTCAAAGCAAACTCATTTAAAAACTGCATAATCTTCCTCATGCATGTTTTGCCCCCTATTTTACTGCATTTAATCCTGTACTTCAGAGTACTGTAATCTGCCAAGTGTTTAATCTGTAGTATTTGGTACTTAATCATATCTTGATGTAACTATCACTGTCACTTATCTGCTGGTATTATTGAATTGTATTTTGTCACACTTGTACTTGCTTGAACTAGTCTGTATTTATCTTGCTCTTATTGTATTATTACTTGTACTGTAACACTTGAAATGTATTTGCTTACGATTGTAAGTAAGCCCTGGATAAGGGCGTCTGCTAAAAATAATAATAATAATAATAATAATAATAATAATAATTTGTAGGCCAAAAGAGACATTTGATTAACGTGTAGCGTCTAGCAATGTATTAATTTGCCAGATGCCATACATTTCTACACATTCATTCCAAGTGGATTGCAGAATTCTGTTTTCAGTAACTTTATGGGAGCATGTCACCCTTATCAGATTGTAAGGGAAGTACCATCTTAAACAGACATTTCTGTTTTGTAAAATTTATACTGCTTATTGGTGAGCACATGGTACTCAATGAATAATCCACAAGCAGCATAAAGAGCATGATTCATTTGTATGGGATTGACATTTCCTCAGGAACCACAGCCACTTTGGTTTTGTTAGAATAAACTGGGGCCCCAAACAATTGCTTTAGAGCCATAAAAAGTGATCAATTTGTATGAATCACTGAAGAGAGGCTGGAGGTGCACATTCCAGATATATGTGCCCGTAGCCACCCATTTATGTAGCAGAAAATAATAAATCACATCTAATAATCAGTTCATCAAGAAGTCTTATATCCGTGTCTGGAATAGGTAGTTTTAAAGAAGTTCAGACAAACAAATTGATAGGTAAAAGAAAACTGTACCATGCACTGAGTCTAACCTAAAGGGTGTGCAGCAAATGTTGACTTTTCTGTACATTTTATTTTAGCTACAGAAATAATTAATCAAAGTGATGTTATTTCACATGTGACATGTCTTAACGTTGTTTTAACTGCATACATAATGAACCATCATAAAGTTATTTAACGACACTGTGTAAATCATTAACAACAACAAAAAGGTCAGATAAAAATATGAGCTATGTAGCTACAGTAAAATACTTTACAGTTGTACTTAATTCAAATGCAAGCAATGAAATATGAATTTCTAGTTGGACGCATGAGAAATCTTGTGTTGTGAGAATGCAAGAAGGCGGTTTGGCAGGTACAGCTGCAGCATTCTGGAAAGTTTCGTTTAGGTGTGTCTGTGCTATTCAGATTGCTTGTGTGAGCTGCTTATTGTTCGGTTCCTGTACTAGGTCATTTATAAAGAGAGAAACCCTTGTCAGTTAAGCTAATTTTGTTCCACCTGGCTGGCAAGGAGGAGTCCCTGTATTGACAGCTTACATGCCCTTGAGCTGGGCTGAACCGATGCCATGGTGTTGGGTCTCAAATAGATCACCGGAGAGGTGTCCTGTTTCTCACGTCTCACAGTACACCTCCATCACCAGAGGTACCTATTCTTACACTTAGAAATACGAAGCTTTTGAATAAGTGTCCTGCCCCTCAAAATGATACCTGCATCTTTAGCTGCTGTCAAAAGTTTAATCAACAGGAACGTTTCAACACTGCAGAAATGCTCCAGAGGATCCAAAGAAATGTTTGTAATTAATGCCAACATTACATCATAAATGTAATAATAACCCATCATGCACACATTGATTCTTTGTATACAAAGTTTTTTACATTTCACAAGGAGAACTGATATGTACAGTACCAGGTTTAATTATATCTTTAAGAGTGTAACAAGAGTATTATTCTAGTAGGGCTCTTTAAACACTAAACCCCATGTATCTGAATTGCCCACTAGACACATACTGTCGTTTTCATGTACTCTTTGGAAGCAAGTAAAGAGAGGAACATGGTTAATTGGAGTACACAGCTATGCTTCTGTTTAATCAGCAAGCATGTCATTGCTTAGCTAGTGATGAAACCAGCTCCCTGAAACTGGGGATATTTTACACATAATACCCGACTGCTCTGCGTTTCAGCAATGCAAGACATTTGCAAGAGCAATGTACACAAGCATTTGTTCCCACATTAAAGTGTTCAATAGGCTTCCAACAGTATTCACTGTTGGATGCCTATTGCATACAATCATACAGTCTGATGCAGACAGCAAACCAGCTAAAATAATGTTTTTTATATAGTTTTAATTTTTTTTTTTTTTGTGGCTCCTCACAATTGCAGATAAGTTAGTTTGATTTGCGTGGAAAGCAGAACGCTGATCTTGACATATAAAGAACGCCTTCCTGTTCCAGATTCTTCAGCTGTTTTAAATATTATGAATGTGGGGCTTACCATTCGAGCTGGACAGCATTGTGTTTATCTATAAGGTTCTGTCATTTATGCTGTTGTAGTTGGTGTGATTTGGTTTCTTTAAAAACTCTTGGCAGCTTGATACATCAGCATCATATGGCCAACTGCAAAAAAAATCAACAAATGGGATTTTATGTAGCGACTTAATAAACTCCAAAGTTTAAAGCACCCCTGTGGGCCCACTAGAGCTCTCTGAATCCTGTCTAACCACAAGAGTATCTGTAACCATTAACCTGTCACCCTGCTGGACATTAATAGTGGTCCAAATATATTTTTGAACAACCTAATATAGTGCAACATACCCAGATTCTTATCCTGTTGGACTGCACAGTCCAGTTGTATTTATAATATATATCTTTAAATGATTTAGTTGGGTTTTGACCTTCAAAGAGTTTAATATCAGGGGGGTATAAAAAAAAAAGTTAAATCTGGGCTGCAAATCGACACAGTGGGTCAGCCAGTGAAAGACGCGCGTTCCTGTTAACAAAAAACAAGAGGAGCACATTGAAGCCCTAGAGACCTGCAGTGCTCTCCCTCAGGGAAAGTTTCAGATCCAGGGTGAATGCATTCCGTTTCAGTGTCATTGAACCACTCATGCATCTTACAAAAGTCAACAGAAACAGTGAAGTCACTAATCCGGTTGTTTTCAAACTGGTTCAGAAACCTCCCAGCCAGCAGAAGAGCTCCTCCAGGACGAGTAAGGAGTCTGTCTAGCTCATGCATATCAATAGGAGCACTTTTAGAAAGCCCCGCCCACCTCGTGCACAAAGCAGGACGTGCTCATCAAGAAGATGAAAAGGGTGGTCTAATCTTACCTGGGACAGGAGCACAATACAGAAAGGTCTGCAAGGCCCAAACAAATAATTGCAAATAAGTAATTAACTGATGCTAGTTTTGCCTCCTTGATTATATATTATATACCATAATGCAAAAGTATTTCAGGTAAAGGCATCCTTATTATTGCACTGATGCATTATAACCATTGTTGGTATATCCTCCTTACCTAAATACAAACTCGTAGCCTGAGCAATTTTTACACATGTTTTACTATTTTTTTTAATTTAAAATATGTTTTATTAATAAAGGCCCACTGCCTTTTCTTTCTTTCTTTCTTTCTTTCTTTCTTTCTTTCTTTCTTTCTTTCTTTTTCTTGAGCTAGAAACCACTTTCTAACCATTCATACGATAAACATTTATTTAAAATATTACAAATAATAACTGACAAGTCATGAGCTTAAAAACTGCCACAGAATTCTTTGTCATGTCACAATAACAAATCTTTTGAAATCTGCGAGCAGTACCAGATCGCTTGCATTCTGAAACCTGGAGACCTCTGGTATGGCTGCAGACAGGAGACATCCAGATTATACAGCCAAACCAAATGGATCAGCACTTATACAAGAGTGAGAGACGATACCAAAGAAACTGGGCCTGGTGAGCGATTTCAGAGGATTAGAAAGGGCTGTGAGGGGTTTGCAATCAAGGCACAGAGCTTGCTTATGGGGCTCCAGCACTCTTTGTTTTGTGTTTGCCTATTCTCCACACACCCATCTCGCTGATGCTTGTTTCTGGGCACCGGGCCAATGGCTCTTGTTTTCCAAAGCACCTGGCTCTGCTGTGTTTGCCAAGTTAGGATGTTCACCTGCAGATGCTGGTGAACTGTGGAACTCAATGGGCCATCTAAGACATCCCTGGTTTAGTTCATTAAAGACTGCAGTGTGCAAAACATTGTAAATCACAAACATGCAAATCTAACTCATGCTAAGAACTCTGCTGTAGAGTTTGATGGGTGGGATGACATCGCTACCTATGCTACTTGCAGCTCTTTAAGACACCTCAAAATAGAGACTGTTTCATTCTTTAATGCATGCATTCATAACAACATAATTGGGGAAAATGACATTTAGACACGTGTGTTGTTAATGTATGGAGTGCCGTCATCACAATCGCATAATTGTGTGCCAAGTGCATGTAGTAAATGGTACAGTAACTAGTGTGTAATTGCATGTGGAGCTAATGCACCTTTTTGTGCTAAAATGTTTAATATAATACAATAGAATATAACACCCATTCAGCCATTCCTATCCAGTTTAAAACATATTCAGAGTCCCTGTTACCAGTATATTGCTTTGGATGCATATGAATGCGCATTTAATACTCGCTATAACCATCCAAGCAGCATCCGTGTAACAAATATCATCCATTCTATATGAAATCAGCTGGTGGCAGTTTGTTTGCTGAAGCTACCAGATCTTGTGATAGGTTTTAATGTGGGGAAAAATGTTTATTTCTTATAATCTATTTAAATCAAGCTGCAGTTAAAATTGCCTCCTTGGTGGAGCTGAGTTAATTCACAGTAAAACATCACATTCATGGAGAATCACTTGTGCTTCCGGCACAACAGACTTTGTGTGGCACTTTTTACAAACTTTTTTCAAGCTTAAAAAATAAAATAAATAAGTCTGAATATTACTAGCTTTGTTTCATAATAAAGTGGCATTAGCCCCAGTTCATTCTATTATTTATTTCTTAGCAGACGACCTTATCCAGAGCAACTTACAATTGTTACAAGATATCACATTAAATTACATTATGTTGACATACAATTACCCATTTATAGAGTTGGGTTTTTACTGGAACAATCTAGATAAAGTACATTGCTCAAGGGTACAGCAGCAGTGTCCCCCACCTGGGATTGAACCCACGACCCTCCGGTCAAGAGTCCAGAGTCCTAACCACACTGCTGCCATTTGACTGTTATCTATTGACAAAAGGAATAAAATAGCATTTCAAAGCAGCATTCATATTAATTTTATGGTCGCTGTAAACATGGGAGTGTTTTTTGTCATTGCACAATACATGCCATGAGGAACAAAACAAATGCGTTCATGAAGAAAAGGGCATTAACAAGTGGAAGTAACAAAAGAGATGGATTATTCCAAACAAAGTAACCTTCAGGTTTAGGGCGTATGTGTCATGTGTTTTGGCGAAGGGCTTTCGCTATAAAGCATTTGGTGTCTGGAATCTCTCACGGAAGTTGCTCTTCATTGTTGACATTGAAGCTGAGCTCTATGACCCAGGATTTAAACCTCTCAGATAGAAGCTCCAATCCACTGTCAATAAACTCCCCCTTCAATCCTGAAATCCCTCTATTTAATAAACACTTCATTTATTTTCTCAGCAGCATAATCGGAGCTAATCGTCTCAATGCAGTGCAACATGCCTTTTATATTGTCCCACTACATGCTTGAGTGCTTTAGGCTTATTAACTCAGTTAATTTTGCTGAATATGTCCATTATACAGTAGACATACATATGCTACAGTGGCACTGACAATTATCCAGACAGCAACACTGTCAATAGTATTCTATCCCCTATGGTCACTGCATGTATAATTGTACCATGTTAATTTTCCTGACTGTGCTATACTGCATACATGTACCCTATTCTGTGCAGATAAACAGCTTTAAAAATTATTTTAAAAATCCTATTTTTAAATGTGGTGGATATATAACAATGTAGGCCCAATAACTTTAACACCTAATGAAAAAGGATCAATATTAAAGAAACAAAATACATTGTACTGTATGTATGGTTTGCAGTTGCAGAAAAGACCAAAATGCAATTTAGTAAATAAAATAATGTATGGTGTTCACAACAGAATACTTTAGGAACCACTTACACAGGATTGCCTGCTTTTTAATTAGAAACATCAAGCACGTTTCGTGTGGAGTGAACAAAGGCTAGGTCTAAAGCTATTTAAAAATGCTTTTGAGAGTATTTGTCAGTAAGCACCCTATTTCGTTTTGAAGCAGGTATTTTTCTATAGTGTAGTATCACTTCTAAAAGGTACTTACTCCTGTTTTATATTGAGGTGACCTTGATTTGTCATAGATGCTGCAAAAAAATACGTAACATGTATCATTTAAAAGACATTAATAATCCTCCTGATCTTATCAAGTTGTTAGCCAGATTGCTTTCCTGTACATCAGTATCATGACTCTTTGTGTTGAAACTGAAACCTTCTGATTGCCACTAACAAGCTCACCAACGAGTCTCCTAATCTGCATTAGTCCTTTCCTCTACTTTGCCCACCTGACACCATCCATGGATAGGAACAGATAGGCAGGGACAGGCCAGGCAGACGTCCCTTAGGTGGAGCAGCTTATGAGATTGCTATCTGAAGGGTTTAAGCACATTCTGTCTGCTTCATGCGTCTGTCTCCTATCTCCTCTCCTCCAACACCCCTGACAGATCTCAGAGGGCTTGTCTGCAGGAGATTATCAGGGAGGAGGAAATGAAAAGCGACAAAAAAGTGTGGAACCTTGCAGTAAAAAAAAAAAGCAAGGAACCTCACAGTAAAAAAAAAGTCTAATTAAGAAAATTATTAGTTCAATTAAGTGTTTAGTTAAGTAATTGAGAGCTCAATTGGAATGAAAATGTTTTGCATCGCCCAATAGAATTAACACATTTTGTTTCATAAAATCAATTAAAATCTGTTGAAATAATGTTATGTTAATATATTGAATTAGATACCGCTTTGTAGTTTTCCATATACTTCACGAAAAACTGGCAACAATTGAAAAATCTAACATGAAATACTGTACTACTAGTACGGCTTCCTGTAGACTTTGTAGTTTCTTTGGTTACATGATAAATTCTAGGTGATTCAACACTTTTGGCCATAGCTGTAGACTGGTTACTTTTGCTGACACTTGATTAAATCATCTCAAAGTTTTGGTACATGAAGAGCACACCAGTAGAGCTGTGATTCTGACAGGAAATGTTGTGTAGCCGCGCCACCTGGTGGATACAGATGGCATTCTGAAGTCTGAGAATGATTTCAATTGTTGCAGTTCCCAGCATTCTGTTTCTGTATTTGGTTTACGTCAGCCACTGCAGCATCCACAGAGAATATGTTCAGGTGTGCAGTATACTGGATATCTTTTAGAACTACAGACATTAAGCATTTTGTTTTCACCCTTTTGAAGTTACAATTCTATAAAGCTGGTAGAAATGTTGGCTGTGTAGTTATAACAAATTCCAGAGTATAATGGGCCCTATTTCCAAAACATTTAGAGGATTTTTTTTTTTTTTTTTGCAGTTTATGAACCCCTTTTCAAGTGCTTTAGAGGGTTACAAGGCAAATATCATTCAAGTCGTTTGAATTACGTTGTGAGCTTGTCAGTTTGACCCTGTTCAAAAGATGAGATCCTCCTAAAAGAGAGTTAAAATAAGTTTAGAAATTAAAATAAAAAATCTTGACCGAAGGGGATATAGACATCCTGTATACAAAGGCATGTAAAAGAGTTACGCACTGCCACTTTCTGGAAGAAACAAGGAACAGCAGGGTATGAAAGCAAAGTCAGAAACTAGATGTTGTAAAGGACCAGATTCACTGTAGATAAAATAAGCCATGGTTTAATCCCTCTCCCTTCAAACAGTTATAAAACAACACCGTGAAAACAAAGGGGAAAAAACTGCTCTGATACGTTGTAGCAAAGTTTTATTACAGTCCTGTATTTTGATTCTTAACTTTTAAATGTTATCCTGTAATAAATACCTACAATTTAGCAACTTGTATAAAACAGGTCTTTCTTTGTCCCTCGTCACTTTGAGACGCATGTAGGTTAAACACTTTTTTTCTGGTGTTTTATATTGCAAACATTTTGGAGGGAACACAGAGTGCTGATATTTTCAATGCAATTCTATAATTGTATTGCAGTGAACATTATCTGCTCGACAATCGAATTCACAGTAATCGCCCCAGCAGAAGGATAGGGCGGTTATCTAAGTTATGCTTTCTGTGCAATTTGGAGACAAAAATATAAGTGTGTTGTGTATGGCATTTTTTGTTTTCTTTGATACTGTTTTAAAACAGCAGCAACAGTCAAAGTTTTGAGATCTTTGAGTCTTTTGAATTCAGTGTTGAACTGAATCCTGCACAATCTTGATAGTTCTCCTGCAAACACTGCTCTTTGCAGTATGGTGTCCTGCAGCTTCATTCAGCAGTAAACACTGCCCGCTACAGGGAATAAAGTACATGACTGCCTAGAATCCTCTTTGTGTCGTGGTTTGAATCAATTGCAGGGGTCTCCAGCCCTGGTCCTGGAGAGCTACAGGGTCTTCTGGTTTTGTTTCGTCTCAGTTACTTAATTGCACCAATTACTGGCTTAATTAGTCAAGATTACCAGGTGTTCCAGATCTTTAGCCATTGATGACACGTATAAAACTTGAGGATTTGGGGCTCTCAGGACCAGGATTGGAGACACAAGAACTTCATTTCTCTACATACTGTCTATCACAAGAAGCTGACTTAACAATAACCTAAAAAGGAGGTACTGTTTAGGAGATAATGGACAACAGATGCAAAGTACTCTGAATGTCATGGATAATCACATTCTTAGTGTAAAGGCAGTGGTTCTCAATCCTGGTCATCGGGGAGGCGCTCAGTTGGAATGAAAACCAGCAGACACTTGGGTCCCCAGGATTGAGAGCCACTATGTTAGGCAATGCCCTTTGGAGCCTGGCAGTGCTGCCGGAGATCACGTGACAGACTAATGTCACTGTTGTTGGATTGGAAAGATCTAAAATCGCCCAGATGGTTTTTCTCTGCATTTCTGTAAACTTTCCCTGCCCTGTCACCAGTGCAAAATCATCTGGCTGCCTCTGAAAGTCAAGGTCCAAGGAAAACTATGGGAGTATTTTAATAAAAGCAAAAAGGCAAGTGCTGCCTAATTCATGCATTTGCAAAGCTTTTGGCTGTGAGCTGCGAAAAACACAGTTCCTTTCCATATTTGATTTTTAATTAATTAATTAATTAATTAATTAATAAGGTCATAAGGTGTGCTGCTGATACTACAACCATGGCCAAAGTTTTGCATCACCTAGAATTTTAGGATTGAGACATCATTAAAAAAAAACTAAAAAAAAAAATGATATGAACATAATTTAGATATGTTATTTAATATCATGTAATCAAAGAAACTATGAAATGATATTGCAAAAGTCTAACAGAAGCTATAATAATAGTTAGAGTTTGAAATGTCACATTTTTCAATTGTCAGTTTTTTGTTAAGTATGAGGGAAAACTACAAAGCGGTCTGTAATTCAATATGTTAACGTAACATTATTCAGCAGGTTTCATTCGACTTTATGAAGCAAAATTGAGTTAATTCTATATGGTGGTGCTAAACTTACGCTGTACACCACTGGAGTGAATTTGAGATACATGACATTAAATGTTAGGGATGAGGCAAGTGGAGCAACTCTTTATCTGTAGCATTTTCTTTGCTGTATCTGCATATTATACATAGGAAATATGACAACGTATTTCTTTGATTTTCAACAGAAGAAAAGGGGACGGTGATGAATGTTGCTAGAGCTAATAAGAGGTAAGAAACAGACTTTCAGGGATGGAAATAAGACTCCTATTGCATAGTAATTTCACCCAATCCAGGTTTTAATACATGTTTGATTAGCAACAGTGTATAGGTAACAAGATCGGGTGTGTCTTATTAAACTCATAGTAAAACCAGGAATGGATCAAACTGCTATGTAATGAGTCTTCCCTGACTTTTTAACCTTTGTTCGGACTCCTTTTAAGCTTATATACTTTAATACTTAATGTAAAGTTTTTGCACAGTAGGTCAGATTGCAGTCAGACCTTTCAAGTAATTCTTATCCAGCATTGGAATAAATCGTTTCCAATTCCTTTTTCAGTCAATTCCCCATTCCAATTTCATTTGAATACATTCCAAGGATGTGGAAGTGGAGTGGGAATTGATTAAAAGGAATGGGAAATGGGAATTGGTTTTAAAATGGCATTGACCCCAACCCTGCTCTTGTTTCTCTCCACCACAGGAATTGATTCATTACCAGGAAGCACATTTTGAAAGAGATGCTTGGCATTTCAAATAAATGAATTGGAAAGTCTCACAGTTTCTAAGTCGTGTGGCTCCAGAAACAAATTTCTGGTCTGCCAAAAATAACCAAAAGTGAATATTGTACAAACAGCAGTAGCACACAGACCAGTTTATCATCTGGCCTGTCTCTGAGCCATGATTTTCGTACAAAATAAAATGCAGAAGCAGAGTCCCAGATTGTTTTAAAAGTGGAGGCGGAAACTTGCTAGACACGATCGTGGGTAAAGGAGCTGGCACATATTGCCGCTCTGGGATTTCCAGTTTAGGTGCTATTTTTATGAGGGCTATTTTCTGACAACCAAGTTAGAGTGGAAACTGCTGTTTAATTCTCCTCTGCTGGGATTCACTACTGATTGCTACTCCTGTTAGAAGCCAGCAAGTCATGTGTGATAGCAAGAAGCAATGAAGCTGAGTTCACATCGCTTTCATTTTGGTCTGGTTTACAGATGGTCAGTCCAGGTGATAGATGAACACGGAGAATGAGGATGTGAAAGGGGGTGTATCAGGGGTTGTTCAGTTCCCCAAGCAGACTCTAGATGTGTCGGGCAGACCTGCAGCCAAGTAGCTAGAGTAATCCAATCCCAGCATCAGAAGGAGCATTTTCTGAAGTAGGGAAGTTTTCAGCACAGTCTTAACACAACTACATTCATGTGGGCATTGCATGTCAACACAGAATTTAGGATGAAACGCATTTGAAGTGTGATACAAGTCAGTGAGTGTGGTACATTCATTTCCTTAAGGGAGACCCCAGCTTTAGTACACTGCAAACCTCACAAATGCCAGCCGAACCCCAGAAGTGAATCATTTCCTTGTGCTTGTCTCCGGGGCCCAATTGTTTCTTTTGTTTATTATATACAGCACTGTTTAAATAATACTTTATGTGTGTGACGTTTTTAACCAGAAAAAGCATATTCTACCATGTGCGTTTTTTTTCCTGCACTTTTTGATGCTTACCTATGCTTTGCCATTCTTGCACTATATTTGATTACACATTGTTGTGCTTTTTTTATAATGAGAAACTTTTAGCAACACAGAAAGCTGTCACGCAGTGAAAATTTGTGTGAAATTTAAATAATTGAGATAGCTATTGCTGCCTCCCGGATCATCTGTGCCCCAAAGCACTTTACAATTTCAGCTGGTTCTGCCCCGCAAGTCTGAGAGAGTTTAATTCCACATATGGATGCACTCATCTGTCGTTTTTTTAGCTAACGTGTCTCAGACGATGAGTTGCACTGGACCTGCAGTTTTGGAGGCTCTGTTACGGATGATTTGGCGAGTGCCAAAGAAATACTGGGATTCCAAAGAGCTCCTTGACTGGCAATCGGCAGCTGGGGCAGCCCGGATTTCAGGAAATCTTTTCGCGAATCCTTTTGTCATCTCAGCCATTTCGGATCATTCAAAGACTTGGGTCGGACCAGTGTGCCACAGTGTATTCTAATCTACACTTATATTACTACTACTAAAGGAGTTCTACTAGTGGGAGAAGATCAGGTCCCTTCTTATTCCGTTAGCATTTTAATTAGACATGGGCGTTCAGGAGCAGATGCTACAAATCAGTTACGACACACGCAACACAATGAGGTGCAGGTGTAGGGTAACTCTGGGCTGAAAACTGCAGGCACAGCAGAACCAAGTACCTGCAGCCGGAAGCTGACTTCAAAGGGTGATGTGAGCAGAGCAGGGAGGTGCATGGGGCACGTCTGACTTGTATGAATGCAAGGAAGAGTGTTGTCTCGTGCATTCTTTGTATGTGAGGCCCGTGATGATGAAGGGGAACATACGAAACAAAATATGATAAGAGGTAGCCCTGCAACATGTGTGACGGATCCAGTTAGTATACAGATATGGACTGAAGCGGAGGCTTATAGTGGGAAACTATTGAGTCCGTGTGAGGGTGACCCAAGCAGTTGTGGTTTGCAGAACAGAATACAATAACTCCACAATAAATTTAATAAAATATTTATTTTAAGAAACAAACTTATTGCAATCTGCAAAATGCATTAAGTAACACAAAAGGTTTTCTAATAGAGGTCTGCTGCTACCCCTTCCCTTGCAAAACAACAATGAAGTCCCCTCTCCCAAGATCAGGTAGTCCCCACTAGAGAAGTAAGCTCGCTCCCATTCTAAATCTTAATATTAGGTACTCGCATACCGCGCGCACCTTCCCTAGACAGCCGTACTTGCAGCCAGAGAACACCGCATCACTCTGCGCCACCCAGCACTCAGACAAGCCAGATTATCAAACCCAATAAGCTTTCTTTATTTTACCCGTTATACTAAACACACACAACCTTTATGTTCAATAAAAGTGTGCACCCTTCTTAAGAAAGTAAAACTGTTGCATTTTGTTTTTAATAATTTTTACGTTATTTACTTCTTACTGCGGTTTTCCAGAAACGGTTTTATCCGCAGGTCCCACATAAACACAGAATACATAACATAGTGTTTGATATATTTTTTATAGGCATCTGTTAGTGTTCCAGATTTAATATTCAATGCCCAATGTTATTAATAACTAGTTGCATTATACAGTCCCGCCGGCAGCGCACCGTCATTTATTATAATTTTTAGAAAGTATGGGAGGAAGATAATGTTTCCCTCACAGTCCGACAGGAGATGATACTGTTTTTAGCCAAAAACTGAGGTCAGTATAATGCCACTGGACACGATATCAACCTAAGGGAATGTAGTTTTAGTGACTTTAAAATCCTCTCTCTCTCTCTCGTGAAGGTACTTTTAACGAATCATAAGGTGTACAAGGCGAGTAGAAAGTAAGCGCATCAACGCACCATATCATTGATGTTGTGGTAAACTTACTTTCTAATCACCCTGTGTTTTTAAAACCAAGACTTCATAACATAGAATAGAATCTCAGTAACCACTTTAAAGGGGTTCTGGGAGTTCAATATCTGCCTGTCTGGAGAATCCGAAGTGCCAGGATGGAACAGCCTTCCATTCAAATCATGTGACGATGTGACCTTTCGACTCTGCAAAGCTCCACCTACTCTGGGTCTACAGAAATCTAAAATGATAACAATTCCGTATTGAAGGAAGAGAACCAAGACCCACTCAAAATGATTGCTAATACTATAGAATAGTATGGGAAGTGAAACAACTTTCTCTAAATGGCAATTTTATTACCCTGTACTTTGACCCACGTATTGTGATTTGTCATATTGTGAGAAATGTATTTAGTTGGAAAGCAGCTGACGTGTACCTTTTTAATAAATTAACAAATGACAATAGAAACTGGGATATTAGTTTAATTGTTTTATTTGAAATTCCTCAAGAAACATGCCTGAAGGCCATGAAATATGTATTTTTTAACTATAAAAATAAGCACATAGCATGACCATTTCTTTTTGCGTTGCTATGCATATTTGATTTGTTTGTCATAACCTTAAACAAACAGACAACAACAAAAAATAAATATAATGACATATGCCAGATATGCTCATCGTTTATTCTATGAATCAGCCAAACATCATCATACAATGAATGTCTTTCTGTAAGGATTTAAATACACAGCTGCAAACGAACGGCACAAGGAAAAACAACATAACTAAAGTGCAAATAAATCACAAAATTCAATCATGCTTGCTTACATACTTCAACAAATTAACAAATCTCAAAAATGTCATTATCGTTTGATCTATTTGATTGATTGATTGATTAATTATTCGTTTGTGTGATTTAAAGAATTGATTCATATAAATACAAATATTTGGTCTACAAAGATGTGGAAAGATTCAAATGTCATCTGTCATTAATGATCCCCTACTTGGGATAAGTGTTTAATTTCAAGTCTTGATAGGAAAGTGTAAATTATGACAATGCCCTATTGTTTTCTAAAACTGCATGGAACTAAATGCATTCTCTATTATATTTAAACCCTTTCAAACACAAAGAGTAGAGGTGTGCAGAAGATTGGGTTTGCTGCAATTGCAACATGTATCCACCAGAGGGCGCTGTGTGTGTCATTTCAATAAAAAACAATTACAGCATTTCACCACCGAGTGTCAGTCTATTCTATGCAATAAGACACATTTAATGGGCAAAGCATTCCAATATTTTGCACACCCCTTTAGGCGTAGGAGCCACCTTTGTGCAGGCAAAATTTAGTTGTTTTTTTAGCCTGAAAATAATTATCTTGGGGTGATTGTCCAATTGTCAAAGTCTTTGAAAGGGTTTAAGCTTTTAAGTTGCAATATCTGCATAAAATAAGACTAATAACTGTGCTGAGAAATAATTTTAGACCACCTTGCAATGGGTGTACAATGGGACCTGCTAAATTTCAGATAGCAGTTTTAGCATTACCTATACAGTTGTATGATTTTACTTATTTCATAACCATATATATATTCAATCAGTTTCTACATATCCAGTTTTTTATTACAGCAAAAATAACCTATATCGATTCAAGCAGTCTTGAGCATTTAATTCTTTTTTATGGTGGTCATTTACTGTGATATAGTAGTACTTGTAAAGTTTAGATGTGATACGGACTGTATATATAATAATAGAATAATCATTAATAATCAATAATAATGATTAATCATTTACTTTAAGTTATTTTCACAACTCTTCTCTATCATCCTGGTCGTTTTCGAAGTAGAGGTGTTGGAATGAAAAACGGTAGTGTGTTTTTTGTGATGTACTCTCTCCCAATAAAATGCACCCACGCCATGAATTTTAGGACTGTTCTCATTTCCGTAATACAATCATGATCCTCCTTCTCCACCTACTTTTTAAGTCTGTTTAAATATGGTCCCTCATATCGCTAACTGAGCGTAGCCAAGATTCACTAGAATGGCATGCATGTTCTTCTACGGCCAGCATAGAGCCATAACATGACTTCTGTTAGTCGATGAGAAAATGTCTACATATCCCATACAATTAGGAACCACAACAAGACCACCCATTTCCAAACTAGACAACCTATGTGTCTAGCTCTAGCATATAAAAGTAATAACCACTGCATCTTCATAAAATAACATAAGAATATATTAAATAAAATAGAATTAGTAAGTAGGAAAATAAATTAATATTATAACAAATAATGCTTTTAAATAGTTATATGTTTCATGATCTAGACTAGAAGTTGAGTAACTTTTTTCCAACTTTTGGTGCGTAGGGAAATGTCTACATTTGAATGGTGGTAAATATTCTGATAATGATTCTGTACATTAATTACACTGTAATTGAACATGCATTGTCTGAATGTGTAATTTGAAGATGAAAGGTTTTAGAACTGCTAAACACCTTTTGAAATATGACGTGGTTATGGCATAAATCGTTTTATGTAATTACAGTGTAATTAAAGCTGCTTAATTGTTGCCAAATTGATTTATTAATGTTTAAATACTCGTCTCGTCAAGGGCCTATTTTCATTGTTATACAGCTAGTCAAAAAATATTGAGTCAGTTTCTGTAGAGGCTGCAGCAGAACTTACATTTAAAATCTCAGACATGCGATTAAAAGAGTAAAGGCATTGATCAAGACTTTTCGAAATGTTAGTCTGAGATTGGTGTCGGTATTTCTGAATTTGTCAAGTGCAAGCAAGAAAACGAATATATGTCTGTTGACTGAACCGTTTCTTCTATGTTTCCAGATGTGGTTTTATCCAGTAGGAACAAAAGATTCTAGAACACATTAACTTTGAAAGAAACATGAAGTATTTACCAAATAAAAAATTACATTTCATTTTTATATATATATATATATATATATATATATATATATATATATATATATATATATATATATATATATATATATATATATATATATATATATATATATATATATATGGTGGTATTGATAGCAAAGTGATCTGGACAAAGTAAATATATAAGCTGATGTTGTATTATGATTAGCTGTCATAATTTTTTTTTTTTTTGACTAGCTGTATTTGGTCACGGATCTGCTTTGGTAAAAGGTTGACGGTCTTAAGCGCTTTCTCCAGAGGTGCGTCTCATGAATGCGGAGGGCCGCTCATCACGCAGGTTCCTGAAATAGATTTTGAGTTTCTGGGACTCGGAGGGACGTCTCCTGTTGAACTCCGCTCTCGTCTGAGGGTGGAGCAGCGATCACTCTGCAGCAGCTGGAAGAGGCTGGCCATGTCCGGCCCCATCTTGGACATCAGATCGCCCCTGATGATGCTCACAGTGTCGTCGTCACACTCCATGAGGCTCCGGAGCAGCTTGCTGTAGTATCTGTCAACAGAAGGACACTCAAGCGCTTAGCAGGCAAGTCCCAATGCATCATGTCTGCAGACCACTCCTTATACAGTGTCCCTGCATTCCATACTGGGGTGTTAAATAATTACAAATCCTGACTGCGGATACTCTTTGTTGAAGTGTCACTCCTAAAAGAAATTGATAAAGCATTTCAATAGCATTCAACTGTGAATCTATGCAACGACCGATCGTTGCTGGACTAACCATATGATGTATGCCATACATTGTATGGGATCTATACGAGGCTCTGTTTCTTTTTACTAACACTGCAGCAAATGATCAATAGTTGGTAGATTGAAAGCAGAGTGTGACTATGGAGAATTTTAAATTGTAATACCAGATTAGTTTAGCCCATAGCGCCACCTGGTGGACAAAAGTTATGGTGTTTTTAAAAAATAAATAAATAGGTAAAAATAATAAATTCACTGTTTCCCCAGCAACAACAGTAAGCTGTCATCATATTTGCATGCAAAGTACAGTGCAGTGTGCTATTGTGGAAACAAACGATATGGAAGACACAATCAGGAATATATGATTGAAGAGGGACGGAGGATCCCTTGATCTACCAATGCAGTGTAGAACTGCTAATTGCACAGAGTTATTTGAGCAGTAATGAGGCGAGGGCCGGCTCACCTGTTGGTGAAGTGGTTGGGCAGCTGAATGACCTCAGTGATGGCCTCGGTGTTGACCTTGGCGGCGCTGCAGATGTCCAGTTTGCTGTAGCACTCCTCCTGCACCTCTGAGATCATCCTCTGGAAGGTGGAGCACCTCGGATAGTGAGGAACACCTTGGATGTGATGCCGTGAGCGATGCACTTTAAGCTCTCCTTCACAAAGACCTTGCCCTGTCGAGCGCAACACAGCCACGCTTACAACACCGCAACAACAAAACACTCACTTCAAAGCTCTGTGCATACTTTATTAGAACAGAGGTGGCAATTCCAGTCCTGGTCTTTGTTCCAACCTGTTTCTAAATTGTCTAACTGAACCAATGAAACCTCTTTCCAGACCCTGAATTAATTGTCTCATTTTACCTGTTAGAATGACCCTCCAGGACTGTGAATGGACACCCCTGGTATAGAACACAAAACTGTGTCCTTCAGATGAGGCGTAAAACCAAGGTCCTATTGTAAGGGACTCTGCAGCAGCAGTTGTTGATGCTTAGTTCGCCCCCTGGTCTCTCTGTAAGTTGCTTTGGATAAAAGCGTCTGCTAAATGACTAATAATAATAATAATAATAACTACTGTTCTAAAACACAGGCCCAAACAGTTTCAAAGGCCAAATTACAATCAAAAAGACACAGAATATTAAAATACAGAGGCCTAAACAGCGGCAAACTATAAAAATGCATCTCCGGTTCATTTTTAAGGATTTAACAGTCTCTAATATGTTTTGCAATTAAGAGATGTGTGGTTTGAAAAAGCACTCCCTGGGTAAAGAGTCTAACTCTGAGCTCCACCAATAAATAGCCTTGGAGTCTGTGTGGTCCAGTGGTTAAAGAAAAGAGGAGGTTCCCGGTTCAAATCCCAGCTCAACCACTGACTCACTGTGTGACCCTGAACAAGTCACTTAACCTCCCTTTGCTCCGTCTTTCGGGTGAGACGTTACAAGTGACTCTGCAGCTGATGCATAGTTCGTACACTCTAGTCTTTGTAAGTCGCCTTGGAAAAAGGCATCTGCTAAATAAAGAAATAATAAATGAAACTTCCAAATCAACCCTGCGATGCCATTTCTTTCATTCTCAATATTCAGGTCATTCAAACCGGTTACAATGTGTTCAAGTTTAAAGATGGTTCATCTAATAGTTTAGGAAATGGAAAAGAATCAGACGGCCGGGTTACCTGAGTGTTGAATTTTGCAGCGTTGTAGAGGAAGGACTTGCAGATGTCATGCATGCCGTCTGTGTCACAGGTAGAGTTCTCCAGGCAGGCGAAAGCACCACAGCCCACTTGGAGGGCACTGTTCAAGCATCGGACCACTTCAGCTACAAAGAAAGATACATTTAGAATATCGTATGTGCAATACAAGCGTATATCCACCCCACAAAAGGTAAGTGAGGCTGGGGTAAAGATCAGCTTGTTGCATCCTATGCTATGTGAAGAATGATTAAACAGCAATGCTAATCTCAGAGTGATTTCCAGTGGATGCAAACTATCCTTTGCAAGCCATATGATGTTTTTTCGATGGCTATATCGCATCAAAATCAGGGTCTGCTATAAATTATAAACTAATAGCAACCTCTTAGAGTTGTGGATTAAGACTGCCTAGATTGCACTGGATAGCCTAAATGGTGTTCTAAGTGCCCTTAAGGTATCGTACAACGCCCTTCAATTTTAAGCGAATTGGGTTTGAAACTCAATGGCTGCAATTGTTCACCGACGTGGTTAACAAAAGAACAGGAGCTTTGTGGTTAAGCGCATTGCACATGTTTATTTAGGGTTTCAGAAAAACGGCAAGTGATGTGTAATTAAGAGTTCAGACTTCTGCATTAGGTTTGTTTGGAAAGCAGGAAAGAAGGCATTGCATCAGTGTCTGATCCAAGTTTACCTACTAATTTAGGGCCGTTTCTGTTGTTCCAAGTCATAGTTCCATCATGACATCACCTGAGATGACTTTTAGGTTGGGTTTCCTCTAACTGCACTGAATTATCATACTGGCTTAAAAAGACATAAAGATAAAGGCTTGTTTTACAATAATACAAGTATTTCTTGGGTTACAGAACAAAACGGTTGGAACACTCTTGAAAGAAGGGCTTGTTCAAGGTATAGACCTCTATTGTGTGGTACTGGAGAGAACCCCCTCAACATAAAGAGATGTGATCCTTAATGAATCATAAATAAGATCTGGATGATTAACTGGAATAATGGGTGTCAATGTCTCCGATGTGCGCTGACTAGCCCGACAGGTTGGGGGCTCAGGAGAAATGTAAGCTAAAAGCAAAATCAATAGACAATGAAGCATATTGTTGCATTGTTCATTTTAGCAGTGGTTTAAAAATAAATAAATAAAAAAATAAACCCACGGAATTAACAACTCTTATTTTAAGACTACTGCTTGACCCACATTGCTGAAAACTGTAAACAGAAAAGCTTGGGTATACGTTTTAAAGATTTTGAATCAGTTTAGAGATCTTTTACTAAATCAATAGAAAGCAAATACAATATCTCTTAATGGTGCTTGTGTGTGTGTTTTAGGCTTTCATGGTATTCATACTGAGGGCCTTAAAGATCTCTCTGATAGTGTAGCAGGATTACTGGTGTGTGCCCAATATAGAGAGTCTGGCTACAAACCAGTCACCAGATCTCAACCACTGTACTAGCCAGGCTCTCTTGTATGAGCTTTTACAGTATATTTCCCTTTGCGTGCATTACCTAAGGAGTCTGTGTGGTCCAGTGGTTAAAGAAAAGGGCTTGTAACCAGGAGGTCCGCAGTTCAAATCCCAGCTCACTCACTGACTCGCTATGTGACCCTGAGCAAGTCACTTAACCTCTTTGTGCTCTGTCTTTTGTGTGAGACGTTGTTGCAAGTAACTCTGCAGCTGATGAATAGTTCACACACCCTAATCTCTGTGTGTCACCTTGGATAAAGGCATCTGCTAAACAAATAATAATAATTACCTCATTCACCCTGGAGTCAGTCTTGCACTGACTCTTCTTACTATCCCTGTACCACAGCAAGAATGTGTACAAAAGCACATTAAAAGGAATGGCCTCTATCAGCACAGTTGGGATGTGGACACATTTGTAAATCAGGTAATTCTTTTTACAGTTAACTCATAGCATATACTGTATTACTTTTTGTACGATTTTAATATTTTGCACTGAAAGGTAGGCAGGTATATATTAAAAGTGCATAACCGGACGTCATTAAACAATGCAGAAGCAAACATGCTCTAGGAAGGGATCTAATGGTGACTCTGGAGCACAATAGTGTGATTCTGTGTGGCTGATCATTTCTTTGTTGAAGTTGGCTCCAGTAGGTGTAATGTCTTGGTGAGACACAATAATAATACCAGCAACGTTTTTGCCCCGGTTGGCAAATCACCTAATCTTCCGACTAACAGAATAATGGAAATACCCAACACTATTCTTCAGTGAGATTAAATGTGTACCACTGTGTTTTTACACTTTAGGGTTTTGAATATACAGTGCTTCTTCTTTATAAGGCTGCCCATTATACTGCGGAACAGGTTATAAGGCGGTACGGTCATGGCTCCTATTTGCCCCATAATACCATTACACTAGTATTCTCGTTATAAGGCGGGACACAAACAGCACGGTCTCTTAACTGTGGCTCCTGACTACAGCCTTATAAAGGGCAGCACTGTATCTAGAGCACCGCTTGTCATATTGTGATGAAACTTGCTTTGAAACTTTTAATGTGTCAGACCTTATTTGCAAAGACACAATTTAAAAAATCAAATCATTTTAACCACTGTAAAACCAGCAAGAAAAATCTTTAAACTGATCTGTCTGTGACTAAATTGTTTCCAGCATTACACTTTTAAGTTGCCAGACAATTTTGCCTTTTGGAATTGAACTTGCATTGAAACCGTGACGCAGCATTATCAGCAAGAAAATGTGTTTTTAGCTAACGTGACTTAACAGTACGGTTTTCCTCTATTGTTATAATAGCATGCTGAAACACTGAGTCACTATATGTTTCCATAGCAATTAAGCACAATAGGCAGTTCTGCAAATACCGGGCACAGTCTGACAAAGCAGCGGAACTGGGCCGTTTTAAAAGACACAGGATTTCACTTCAGTAGACTGGTGATTTAATTTGAACCCTCGTAAAAACAATGAATAATAAAAAAAACATTACTGTCGGTTAATAAATACAATAAAAAAGAAGGAAGCTACTGTAAAACTCATTGCCTAAAGGAATGACTGTTTTATTGGTTTAGCTATCCGTTTAAATGTGCACATTATTGCATAAATGGTTCCATGATCTGTTTCTTTTTACAACATTTGGGTACTAGAATGTAATGTTCAAGTCTTTTTTTATGTCCATCATTCAATTGCGTTAAGCAATAGCTTTTAAAAAATATTCAAATTCAGCACCATCAGATCAGTAGTTCCCACAGCTAAAGCTAAGGCTGGATAAGTATCACCACAGTATCACCTCCCTGCTTTGGCACTGGGCTGTGGGTACGCACTGGTGCTGACCTCCCAGACTGCCCTCAGACTGGCAATGATGACCCTGGCAGCTAGTCAAGCTCTGCTCTGCTAGCAAGAGTTTCTGAGAGTGAGCAACTGTAGACCACTCCTGTATGAGTAGCAGCTGAACACCGCAGTACGTATATATTGCAATGTACAACTCAAAACTGCTCCCAAGCTCTGCTTTTGCACAGTTTGTTAAATCTCTATAATTATATATATATATATATATATATATATATATATATATATATATATATATATATATATATATATATATATAGATATAGATATATATATATATATATATATATATATATATATATATATATATATATATATATATATATATATATATATATATATATATATATAGTATCAAATATCTATCAGTCAGTATTGAATTATAAAAGATTGCTTTTATAATTTAATACTAACTGATAACATTTCACATTTCTTAATTTAATGCATTGTATGTGATAACTGATATAAATAGACGCTTCGCACAATAATCACCACGTTTCAAACCCATATGCATTTCATTACACAAATCTGCCTATTAACGAGTTCTTCATACTCCGTATTATACAGCAGTGCATTCATTCCATTCATCTGTTCACTGAACGCATATTGTGCAAATACACTCACTCATCAATCGAGCCACGGTTTTGACCAAGCTCATCAATACTGTCGAAGTGTACGCCTAACTCTGCACGTAGGTATCTACAGCTGTCACTGTGATGTGAATTGTAATCGTGTCCCGTTAACACTAGCAGTGCCACATTCCCTTGTAATGCTTCTGACTCTAGGGTATACCGGTACGGATGAAATTACAATGCATTACAAAGTGTTCGTCAAAGCAATTCCAATACAATAATATTTAAACAGTGTACTGCGTTTAATATAAAGTAAACAACTGTTCACCGATTATTTATTCTGTGTGGTTTTCCAGACAGTGATTTACAGTTTCTAAATCGCAAAAAATAAAGAAAAAATACAAGCTTACTTGAGCTGTGCATAGAATCTCGTGTTCTCCGTGGTGCTAAAGACTCGTTCTGGTCTATTTCATAAGCAGTGGTAAGAAGTACCAGGAGGAGAAGAATGCCCGTCTTGTGCAGCATTGTTTGTGAAGTACGTTCAAGATTTTCCCCTTCTTTTCTGACAAAGGCTGATGTATTTTCTTTTGCTTTCTTTTTTCTTTGCTACTTCAATTCGTCCCAATTGCAGTCTTTCGCTCTTGCTAACTGTAGCCACCGCACGTACAGTTTATATAGGCATTTCTTATCACAGTGGTAATCTGGAGCAAATCAGGAGCCGACCGCTCCGTCCAATCAAATCTTTGTGTCTCACAAGCGTCCATTCACAAACTCAAGAGCAGTGCTTCATTGAATGAATATTTTCCACTAAATTAAACTGCGCTTCCAACATTTTTTTTAAGTTAAGCTTTTGTTAAGAAAATTAACCCTTTGTCTGCAACAGAAACAGAAAATATAGTCGGTGATCAGATTACTTTAAAAAGGTCACAGTTTTGGATTGTATTTGAATATTTGCTAAAGGGGCTTTGTACCTGCTTAAAACGGTTCTGTGTTCTTTCTTTGTTTCCTGTTATATATATATATATATATATATATATATATATATATATATATATATATATATATATATATATATATATATATATATATATATATATATATATATATCAGATCTACCCTTTATGCTATTAAAGAGACCAACACTGAAGAGACTGAAAGCATTTATACAAGTAAACCACAAGCAATGTCCTTCCAAACAAGATATAGCATTTAAAATATGATTCATCTGGGAGGTAGGGGGATAATTGGATATAATGACTTGCATGTGGCACAACACTATAATACAAATATGACTTGAACACTTGCCAATACAGTATATATACTATTTTTAAAATACGGTTTAAAATAATTGTACATTGTTATGAATTGCCAGAGGCATTAAACATGAGTGGATCATGGGTTGTTTTTTAACCAGAAATGATGTGCCAGAGAAACAGGGTTCTAAAGCGTTCAAGTACAAAATAGAACCAAATGTGTTCTATTTAGAACCATTCTCATACTCCTAGGGGTTCCAAACTGAATACTTCACAACTGGTACCATACATTAGGGATCCCTACACGAAGCATCTATTTAGAAGCATTTGATTTCACATTGAACCCTTTGCTGTTCAGCAGAACTTAGGTTCCATTATTCTATTTATATAACGGTATGTTGTATGGATACTTGTATGTGTATTAACTTTCACAAAACATTGTTGGAATTGGGATTATTATTTTAACATTTAACTACTTCTTTTACTGTAATACCCGCATTTAATAGTCATCCATATTATATAGGAGAAAATCCCACAATGAAACCTGCATTATGTCTAATTCGGCACGTATGTGGTTAAAAACAAAGGATACCCAAACGCTCATTCCTAACGTTAAAGAGAGTCTTCACATTCAACTCACGTCCCCTGTAGATGGAGGAAGGGAGAAAGGGGAAAGCACTGAAAGGAACCATCTGACACAGAATACAGTATAAGCCCAGTGAATGTGAAAGTCTGTTCCTATAACTATAAAGAGCGCCTGTCTCTGCTGTGTTAGACGCAGGGCATGCGGTAATGAAGCGGACACGCTCAATGAAAATGACAAAGGCCCCGCCCGTAGAGTTTCACGCTGTGCAAATCCTGGCTGCGAGGTCGATGTGACCGTGTGCATCGCGGCAGGTCGTCTTTCTCGCTGCTGCTGCTGCTACAAGAAAGATCCGTACGGGAGACTAGGCTGCTCGGTGAAAGAAGAGGGTGCTTCTGGTTTCATTAGCTTTTCTTACGCGTGCCTATTCAATTTGGTAATATTAATCTGTCACCAGTGTTCTGTCTGTATCAATAAATATGTAGGGTATGTATGGTATGTATGGACGAGTCAATGTATTGCGTGTTTTAATGCCCGTTGCGCATAGACTGCTAGAGTATTCGCCGGAGCGTTAATTCTGTATCCTCCAAATGCTATTGTGTCCCACAATTTCTTACCTTTGAAACACACGCGTTTGTGTATAGTTATACAGTGCATTGTGTGTGTGTGTATATGTATAATGTAGGGTGGGTAGGGGTGTAAAGATCCTTTTTAATCGTATTTTTTAACATTGCAAATTTGTGCGCGCAGATGCGCTTTTCCAATAAGGTAGCTGCTTTGCTTTCCCGCAATGGAATGTCGAAGCCCCTACCCCGAGGTCTGTTGCCTGCGCCAAACGTTTCTTCTGTAATCTCCGAGATTGCTTTTGACTATCCTAGGAACAAGACGGCACCTCAACTAAATATCAGTTACCTCTGGCGCCACGCACCATACCGAGGTGCTGGCACACTGAGTCCGTCTGCAGAGTACCACAGGCAGGGTTCAGACCTGTTAATGTATAAATACATTTATGTCAACGCACTTGTATAAGGATGGTGCCTATACTGTCTACACGTGCCTGTATATATATATTTGGTTAAAAAAAATGTTAATCTACATGAGTATTCTAAAGGGGACCCAAATGGATTGGCTGTGGACCCCAAAATTATCAGAACCGATACCTTTTATACAAAATATGCAACACTGTATTAACTTGAGTTATGTGTTATCCCTATGTTATACTGACTGCAGTTTAGGTGAATACGTCTCTGAACTGCAAGCTTGTTTTGCTGCATGCTCTCTCAGTGCTTATTGTCAACGCAGATCGATTCGAAAGAATCTATTCTTAGAACTGGAGAAAGAATGAGGTCTATTGACCTAAGGCTCTGTACATCTCTGCAGTGTGTAATATAACAATACCTCCCCTGTGCGTTTACAATTAATTACCCCTGACGGTATTACAATTTACAGAATGTAATTTTGTTTCACTGGGCATAACCTTAGGCACATTATAGTGCGCAATTTTGAATTGACTATTGTTCATGTGTTAAAAGGGGCACCCAGAACTGTTTTTAATCTATAGCTGACCTACCCATATTAAAGAAGGTCATATCCTTTTAGATGCAGGTAAGATATAATGACACATCCATTATTGATTTAAGGAAGATATTCAGAAACAATTAACTCGTGGGCGTCGTGCGTAAAAGACACGTCAATGTATGCAGTTGGAAATTGCTTTATCTTTACAGATGATGTAATAATACGTGAGCCAATACAATACATATTTGAAAACAATAGTTTCCTAATGAACAATGTTTGTTTTTGCTTGTTGTTTTGGGCTGTTGTCAAAGATACATCGATCCCATAGACATTCTTAGAGTGATCATAATACATAACTATACGCGTTTCGTTTGAGCTCATATGGAATCAAACAATCGACCCACTTTGGGATGTACACAACAAGAGACCTTAAACGACTCGACATCTGGAAGAGACTAAGCAGTTAACACTAATTATTTTAATTTAGCTTTATCGTGCTTCTGATATGCATCTAACTATGACCCAGCTCTGGAAACAGGCGCTCTCCAAATATGCGGCGCAATCAGGAATCAATTCACGCTATGAAGACTGACACCCCTTATTGACCGGTTTCCTGATATCTGCAACGCCATTTGTTGTATAATTGTTAGGAAATATTATTTTTAAGTTAAGCTGTTCAGTTTTATAAATGAAAATAGCGATGACAATTGCTGCATGTCTCAAACAGTTAAATTTGGTTGTGTGGGCGTTCCTATTGAATACGCGTTATTGATTTCCCATCTATGTGGTCGGTGTTTTAGCCCTGTGACGTTTTTCCATCGATATACCACTGAACCGACAGTGCCAGGTCTAAGTCATTTAAAGCAAATTAATCTTTAGTAAAATGATAGACATTTGATTTTAACCGAGTCTATGATGTACGGTATATATGAACACACATGCCCTGCATGCGTGAAGATGGGTTTGGAATGCTGTTTGTGCTATTGCAATTAAATCTTGCTCAAGTTAGCTGTGCCACACATCATGGAAAGTTATTGTGGCTTCTTTATAATAAGCCCTATGCAACCGTGTTGCAGCCCGGAGCAAACGTTTGATTGCGGGTTAAAAATACAACACGCGCATCTTGTTTTGGTTAAGAATTTGAAAGACTGAAACCATTTAGTAGCTTGTTTGTCTCTATTCAACCACTGTTTTGTGGAAAATTGTTTCAGGGCAAATGCACGCTCACACACTCACACTGCAGAATAGCGCACCATTAAAACCGAGCTTTACGGTATCCGGGTTTCTCAAGGAGTAATAATAATTTGCTTTATCTAACTTGCTTTATCTAACTGTGGGCCACATCGCTGCTTCTAGATTATCAAAGCACTGACAAGCTTGTTGCCCAAGCCTGGGGTATATCTACATACCGCCAACATTTGACAGATTAAAATAGGTACGCTATTATTATTATTATTATTATTATTATTATTATTATTATTATTATTATTAATAATAATAATAATAATAATAATAATAATAATAATAATAATAATAATAATAATAATAATTTAAGGTAGTTTTTAAACTAGACATGACATGTCTACAGACAGGAATCCAGTATTACTGTATATTTCTTAGAATTGATCCGTGTTTATTTTATGATGTAACCGCTTTATTTACTTTGATTGTGATTTTAGTATTTATTGTTAAAAATGTTTGGGAACTTTCATAGAGCATGAAGTTTGTTTTTTAAAATATGTATGTTTTTGACGGGTTATAATATCATATAGCATGGTCACTGTCAGCCTGCTCTGGACAGGAATGGATTTCAACATTTGGCCCACACTATGAAGGTGTGAGGATAAGCTACCAGAGTAAGACAACCGGTGTTGTACTGGACAAATCGATACAGTTGGACCTAAATGCAGCACCAGTATATTTGATTTGACTGAGGTGCAGGTTCATTTGTCCAACGATACCTAGAATATTATAAGATATTTGATCAATGCAGATATAACAAGGAGACAGTTCTTGAGTGCAGTAGACCCTACTGTGTTTTGAGTACAATAAAACTACATTGGACCTAATAAGGATCTTAAATAACGTGTAATCCAGCTTCCTTGTTTGGGGAGCACACAATGGATTTCATTACATTTTATGCATGTACTTTTTATACAATTAATACCGTGATACTGGATGACCAAAAAGTAATGTGCCAGTGCCACTTGCCGAAAGGGGATTTGATGAAGCAAGGAAGAAGTTAGCAATAAAACCAAATAGCTTGTCTTATATAAGGAGCAACGAGTGCAGGAATTGATTAAACATTGAACAGAAAAAAACATTACACAGACCATTTCTCTACTAAATGAATGGCTGTGTATACTGTGGATGAGTCACACAGTTGTTGGGAATATAAAGCAGATAGGGGGAAGTTGTAGCTCTTTATGGGCAAGTTTCTTGAGGTGGGTTATAAAGGTTATGCTTGATGTTAATAGGAAACCCTCTTCCTGTAGAATCCAAGGCCGTGCAGGTTTTATAACTCATAGCTGCGTCACAAACGAAATGAAATCTGCTGCTGACCGCAGCCAGAGAGCTGTTGATTATCACAAACCTTGCGTGCAAAACTTTAGGGAAAACTGGCCTGGAGGAATGAGAAGATGCATAAAAAACCTATTGGAAGTTTTTGATCAAGCTGAAATCAATTCGACTTAATGTAGTACCTTGAGGTTTGACACTGCACTCTCTGTATTAATGTGTTGTCTTTGAAACCTTCCCCAGGCTTAATGAAATGAGGTTGAATGTGTTGGCAGTGGAAGCCTCTTTAATAAGACTGATCTTTGTGAAGCATCAGTCATTTGCACACTCCTGAATATGGAAGCACCTGCCAGCCAAGCACATAGTCAGTTCTCTATCCAAGCAATGTAACTGTCTTGCAACAGGGAGATGCAACTTTTATATAGTACACAAATACATGTCAGGGATGCAATTAATCAGTACTGGAAGGGACAGTCAGTTTAGATAAGTGTGTGCTACATGACACAGGTGTTTCCAATTTTGAGTCCAACCCCTGTACACAGCAACAAAAAGCATAGTAATTGACACCAGCTAATACATAGGGTTGGATGGGACTGCTGCACGTATATTTGAACTAGTAGCAATGCCCCTGAAGACCACTAGAGTGAGACACATTCTGTGCTTGTGGAAATCCTGCTGGCAGGTCATGATGAGCTGGGTTTAACAAAGAGTTTGTTGGATGCAGTAGTCTCCGTGTACAAGAACACCAAAGAGCTCCCAGTGGGCGGCGCACAATTGGCCTCCCGGGGAGGGAGGGGACGGCCTAGGTCGGCCAGGGTGTCCTCGGCTCACCGTGCACCAGCGACTCCTGTAGTCTGGCCGGGTGCCTGTGGGCTTGCCTGTAAACTGCCCAGAGCTGCGTTGTCCTCCGACGCTATAGCTCTGAGGTGGTTGCATGGTGAGTTTGCAGTGTGAAAAAAAGAGGTTGGCTGATGGCACACGCTTCGGAGGACAGCGTGTGTTCGTCTTCGCCGTTCCCAAGTCAGCGCGGAGGTGGTAGCGATGAGCTGAGCCTAAAAATAATTGAATATGCCAAATTGGGAGAAAATAATTGGCTATTTAATAATAACCATTATGTTAAAAATGATTCTCATATTCATAATTACTGTTCGAGCCGCTGCTGCATTTTTATCGTATGTAGGGGTGTTTTTTTTTATTTAGTTTGTCAGTTAGTTTATTATTATAGTTTATTAAAATACCATTGTCTATTGCTTTTCTCTTACTTATTCTGTTCATCTCATATGTTGATTTATATGCGTCATGACATAAGTAATACATACATTTGTATCTATTGATTCATTTCGTGATTGGTCTTAGTATATTGTGCCCAGTGGTCAACTCTGTCATAGAACACTTCGCTTGTTTCCTGAGGGGTGTTCTCTTAGCCAGAGACTGCGGTATTAGCAAAAGCCAGTTTTGTTGTGTGATCTTTGCTTGCATCGCTGAGACCGGTCAGGTGATCTGTTCTAGACAAGTCCAAACATACTGTACAAAAGGAGTTCAGAACCCAATCAGAAAACCCACAGTTACTTCAGTTGTCCACCTGGTGGTGCTCTGCCAAGGTAAAAAAAAAATAATAATACTGTTTTCTATATCAAGTGTTTTTCTCAAAACACATTTTGAGAGCTTTATTGTGAATGGAAGCGTACAACCGGGAGGATTTTTAGAATTAACGCAAAATAAAGATTCCTACAAGGGATGAACAAAAAAATTGGAAACTCTATGAATCATAGAGGACAAATCAAGCATCCATTCTGAACAATTTAAACACCCTGGCCTTGTCACATTGAATTGGTGTCGTCCTGGTGGCCCATGATGGCCCTACACTCTTTTAAAGGTGTTACAGCGTTGTTTTATACCTGAACATGCCCCATTGTAGAAAGAAAGTTCAGTATAGTTAATAAATTACTATGGTCTCCCCTCCCTCTTAGAGAAAAGTAATTTCCTGTTCAACTTCCTTTCTGTGTTACCAGGGTCTGCTAATAACGTCACAGCGCAGAATGAATTGTATCACATCAGCAGACTGGTCATTGAGAAAAATTTCAAAGTGTTACAAAGCCATGTTTCAGCAACTGTTGCTGTAACAAGCACTGGCATTATCTCAGGGTGAGACCAACACTGCACTGACAGGGGCGCTATGTGCAGTGATGAGGCACGGACTGGAACAGGAAGTGAAACCAAGAGAATTTATTAGAATTCTAGAGTGTAGGATTAACAGGAGTTTGGAAGTCTGGTCACACTTTGTTTCAGTAGATTAGATATCAACATGTAATCTTTTTCAGTGGCACACCTGTGTATTTATTTGTTTATTTAGCAGATGCCTTTATCCAAGGCAACTTACAGAGATTAGGGTGTGTAAACTATGCATTAGCTGCAGAGTCACTTACAGTTACATCTCACCCGAAAGACGGAGCACAAGGAGGTTAAGTGACTTTCTCAGGGTCACACAATGAGTCAGTGGCTGAGGTGGGATACAGTATCAACCTATTTATAAGTACCAGGGTTCTGAAAAATATAGCGTGGTATGTTCCACGTGTTGCGACCACTGTTTAAATAGCATACCGGTCATTTTTCTTTTCATTCTTAACATCCTGACAACTTTTTACACTTATAACTTGAAAGTCTGTTTCAAAGCCCTTTTCAAAATGTCCGCTCTAGTGCACTGATAGTGTCAGGATTATTGCCCACATTGTCAAACAGGTAACACAGTAATAACGATCCATGATGTGGTACGGAACAGAAAACCAGAACACTTGTTATGCTTTTTTTTTTCTTAATCCCTCTTCCTGCAGTGATTTCTAGAGGATCTCAAACCCCAGTGCACTAAAGAGGACATTTTGAAAATAGCTTTGAAACAGACTTTAAAGTTAAGTGTCTAAAGTTGTCAGGATGTTAAATATTACAGGTACATTATTTAAACAGTTGAAGCAACAAGTGGGGACGTATAACGCTATTTTTTTTGGAACCCCGCTATTTACTCTGGTACGAGAGACATTACAAATTATGCTAATGTTCTTATTTTTGCAATGAGGTGCACGGAAAAAGGATTTAAAATGTATTGACAGGTTGGATCTGGTCATCCAAATTGCCAGTTCCCTCCTTGTGATACTCAAGTCACTCTCAAATGTATTTTATGATGAAACCATTTGAACAACTGCTCAATTCCTTAAGGGGTTAATGATAACCAACTCATGCCATTGCAACAGGGCTACGTTTGGAGACATCAGTGCACTTACTTAATAAGTCCCACTTTTCTGAAACCAATGAAAAGCATTTTAGGTTCTGCAGTTGTTGCATGAGTTAGCAGTTTGTAGCTCAGACTAGGTTCCATAAATACTGCTATGTTGTGCTGAAGATCTTACATTTTTTAAACAAGAAGCATCACCAGGAAGCGCCAGTTTATAATATAGTAGGAAAATTAGAATAGGACAAAAGCAAAGACCATTACAACAATGCAAGCACTAGGAAGCTGAGTTCAGTTTATATAACCTTTTTATTTAAATATTTAGCGCACATATTTGTTCGCTGTCTCACCACGCAGTTTAAAAGATTTATTTTTACGGTGACGCGCCGTGTGAAGAGTGTAGGATTGGGAGGATTTTTTGGCAAGCGGCTTGTTTTCCTGCAAACTTATGTTACCTCTGTTGATTACAAATAAAAATGCCGGCGTTTATGTTCTTTACCACTCAAATGTCAAACATTCGCCCCCCCCTGCAATTACAAACTTTACGAGTTGCTCAACGACTGCAGTTTGCTGACGTCCTTTTTGAGTTAAATCTGCCTGGACTTGCTCCAGCACATTTTTCCATTTATTGAATGCTAAAGTCCCACACGAAATTCAGTTTGGCAAGAATTACTTTGCAATTGCTTTGTGTGCAAGCTCCTCTCCCACGGATTCAGTGCAGGTCAGGCTGTAGCCTCAAGCATCTATCTGCACGGTCCCTTCCCAGTGTGAGCATTGACAAGAGCTGATGTTTAATCAGCTCACTATACTACCATCTCCCCCAGTGGCTTATTTAATTCCAATTAATACCAGACTTGCTTGCGCTGATTAGAACCAGATCCAAGTTATACATGTAAAGAAAAAAATGTTTCCAGTCACGTATACAAACTGGCGTTTGTTTTTTTTTGCCAATAAGATGTAGTGCCACTTTGAGCAGGCAGGACAGCTATGATTTCCATCTGTTGTATGTTTATGTACTGTCCTAAAATGTGTCCATTTTAAAATATCAATGTGACCTCTCAATGACTAGAAAAGTCACATTGTCACATGATATGAATGAAACGAGGAAGGCTGTTCGGTCCTGGCATTTAGGAGTCTTCAGACAAACTCAATGCAAGCCAGGTAAAGACCTCAGGTAATATTAGGTAGTCCAAGATTGCTAATCTGGGTCTGTGAATTTTTACATGTAATATATGAACTCAATATTGGAGCAACAGAACCACCCAGAATGATACCAAACACCATTCAATATTAATGGAAATGGAAAAACAAAAAAACAAAACAAAAAAAAAAGACTTACTCTTTAAGCAATGACAGTTGAGGTATTTCCTGTGGATTAATGACTGTCTGGGAGAGTTGGTGACCCAAATGAATAACCAGACGTTTATTAGTTCTCCTGGAAACTAACTTGGCTGAAGTCATTATTGCTACATTATTGCTATATTTAAATACATTTAAAACCGTTATTACTGTTTCAGGAGCTCACACTTGGAGTCTTTCATTCTGTACTAGGACATGAGCAGTAATCGATGAGATTAATCAATGCTTGTTTGAGTTCCAAACATTCTGTCAGGTTTAGAATTTAAAGTGTTACCCTTGTGTCTTCTCAAACGTTATTATTATTATTATTATTATTATTATTATTATTATTATTATTATTATTTATTTCTTAGCAGACGCCCTTATCCAGGGCGACTTACAATCGTAAGCAAATACATTTCAAGTGTTACAGTACAAGTAATAATACAATAAGAGCAAGATAAATACAATGACTAGTTCAAGCAAGTACAAGTGTGACAAAAATACAATTCAATAATACAGCAGATAAAAGTGACAGTGATAGTTACATCAAGATATGATTAAATACCAAACGTTATTCCTAAGACTAATAATGAGCAAGTAGGTTCAAATGTCATTTGAATTGCTTTTTTTTGCATTTTCACCTGGTTTTCAGCTTGTCTGCAGAATCCTAAATGCAGGGTCTGAACAGCCTTCTTCAATCCAAACAAACCAATCATGCGACTGTGACCTTTTAACTCTGTCAGCCCCGTCTGTTCTGTCTGTAGAGCTGTGTAAAGTGGGCAGGGCCAGCAGAGTTGAAAAGTCACATGATTTGAATGGAATGAGGAAGGCTGTTCAGTACCGGCATTTAGGATTCTCCAGACTAGCCCAAAGCCAGGTAAAGGCACTGTGATGAATCAAGGTGGTTTCGGTCTGGAATTCAGCCTCCCGACAGGTAGAGGGCGCTGACAAACTTAAAGATTCTTTTAAGGTCACGTGACTGTGACGTGAGTCACTCTTGTGGGAGGCGCCATGCAGCCGTGTCACTCGAGTTAAGTGCTTTAAAAATACTGGTCATACCGTGATTGGTAGTCCACTGACTACAGCAGCGGGGTTTGCTGTGAAACAGATTGCTACAGCAAGGAGAAGTAGATCTGAAATACCACGGACAGTTGTTCAGGACGAGATCCACAGTCTGTTGTTGCCGTGCCTCCCAGTCACTCTGGTTTATTGTGTTTTTAAAAAAATTAAAAATAAATAAGAAACCCATTCTTTTGTTGTTGGACTGTGTTTGTTTCTATAATTACACCCCTCACCCTATCCTGGCACAGGCACATTTAGAGAAAAATAATATAAACTCAATACTGAGGGATGGAAATAAGGATCTCATTGCATAGCAGTTGGATCCATTCCTGGTTTTACTCAGTTTAATCAGACACACCTGAGCTTGTTACCCATACACCATGGTAATCAAGCTCTTAGCAATACCTGGAATGAGTGAAACTGCTATGCAATAGGTGTCTTATTTCCGTCCCCGATTGAACCATTCAGAATGATTGAATTAAACAGTTTATTTTAGCAGATTTAGCAGATGCCTTTATCCAGGGCGACTTACAGAGACTAGGGTGTGTGAACTATGCATCAGCTGCAGAGTCACTTACAACTACGTCTCACCCGAAAGACGGAGCACAAGGAGGTGAAGTGACTTGCTCAGGGTCACACAATGAGTCAGTGGCTGAGGTGGGATTTGAACCGGGGACCTCCTGGTTACAAGCCCTTTTCTTTAACCACTGGACCACACAGCCTCAAGGGAGTATAAAAAAGCAATTCAATTGACATTTGAAGCTACGTTCTAATTTTACTACATTTCAACTGGCTGGGGTAGCTTTCTGCTTCTCCACCCTACGAATGATGGCCAAACAACACTCAAACTTGATAAGACTAATTGCAGAAATGACAGCTCCGGACTGCCGAAGCATTCTCCACAGTGGTGACTGAAGGATTTCGTATGGCGCTGCCCAAGAAAAATATTGAAGCATTTTGTTTTTACCCCAAAGATCCACAGAAGTTTTGTGTACGTAATGAAAGTTGAAAAGAAAACGTGTGGGGGTGGGGGGGGGGGGTTTCGCACAGCCAGAGAAAATCCGATTACATGACACGTGGTGATACATCCAGTCAATATGTCCTTCCACATGCAATTAATAAAGCCCTTATAAAGAACCCACTGCTGACAACATATTGCCAGGATTCAGCTACTGATACGTGGCAATTGATTCACTGAAACTTTCAAGTGGTTTTTGTGGTGACTGACACTGTTGTAAATAATGCTTTTGAAGGCAGGCATGTTTGCCGATCTACTTTGAACACATCCTAATCAACACGTGTTCATTCTTATTAATAACAACCTTTGCTAGGCTTGGCAATGGAAACCTTGATTGTACGGGGAGGGGGGTGGGTGTGCGTGGATCTTGTTTAAAGGATACATTGTACACACAGTTTTAATATCAGTTTTGAGCAGTAGGTGTGACTAGCAAGAGTTTGCTAAAAAAAAAAGGGGGAGTCTTATACATTAAAACACAGTTTTGACACAAATATGTTTGGTACTATTGCTTTGATTACAATTGCGTTCATGAAGTCAAGACTACTATGCTTCAATACTTGAAAATATCCGATTTTGTGCTACTTTATCAGCACATTTCAGGACTGTACAACACCATTCTAGTCTTTCGTCTTTGTGATATGAATTGGGGGGGTGGGAAATCAGTCGTAAAACTGATATATGATATTAACCAGAGTGGGATATATAAATGAAGTAATATTAGCAGGAGCTTTCCTCATTGACTCCCATTAAGCATTTCAATATGGTGATAATATTTGGAGGTTGACATAGATGAGTGATATTAAGAGCATGTTTAATAAAATACATTATAAAATAGTCATATTATAAAATCAAAAGACAAGCGCATGTTGCCACAAAGAAAAAGACTAACTTAAAAAAAAAAAAAAAAAACAAGGGAGAGTCTGTTTTTGCCTTTGCAAGCTGGAAATCAATGGAGCAGCTAATATATATAGGGCACAAATTGCATTACAAGAATCCACTGTGCAGACAACAGCAAAGCAACGGACCCGAGCGACTGCAATGCCAAGGCAAGCAAAGTAATAGGATGTGTGAAAGCAAGTGATTCCCTCTGCCCAGCAGAAACAGAGGCAGAGTTGATAGGAGGAGTCACATGCCGCTAGATTCTCAATTTCAGATAGATAGGACAAGCACCATTGATGCCAAGCAACCTGTGTTCTTCATGTTGAAATGGATTGACTGAAGACCCCTGATTACAAGCTACAGTGGGGTTGGCACTAAAACAAAGTGCTCGTCTTCATTGCAGAGAAGAAACTGTTAACCCTGTAAGTGCTGAATGATTCTCAATGTAAAATGATGGGGGGCGGGTTCAAATTGCCCTGGCTTGAATGCTATTGGTAGCTGCCACTGAATGAAGGTTGATATTGTGGGAGTTACCTCTGAATCCAATACATGAACACTTTCTCAAGCAAAAAAATAAACAAATCAAAACCTTTTGTGATGGCTGCATTAGAGAGAAAGAGCCAAGTATTTAGGGTTAATCTTTTATAAAGGAAGGATACAATGGTCAATTTGACTAAACTACACCCTGTGCTTTACTTCATAACCTGGTAACCAAATACCCAGAAGCACTGTACCAATGTGACGTTAAACTTTAATATAGGCAATAGTGAGTTAATGATACCACCACTTGTCTGTTGAATGAAACTAAATGGGGACAATTTTAAAATGTTTTATTACATGTCCCCGCGCTCTCTATAAAGCATTTTGTTTTCTATCAATATTAGCTTATTCCCAACTTAAATTAGATTTGTCAGACACAATTTTCATCTGAATGTTTGCACATTGTCTGTAGTGTGAAAAGACGTTTATTCTTTCTTTTTTTCCCCCTTAATTTTGTCCCTTTTTTTTAAACTGCCAGATGTGGACCATCTGGATTTCTCTCCCATACAGGAATGTGAGGAATATATCTGGAACAAAGCCCGCATCCGTTTCTGAAGACAAATGTTTTCAATTACGAGAGTTTAAATGCCTCAATAGGGATTGGTAGCCCGTAGCTGTGGCTTTAAGCATAACACTACTCAATACTTATTCCAGTTCCAAAAAAACACATTTTCAAAATTACTTGGTGGTTACAGTAATACCTTAATTCAGACCTTTCCTCATTGAAATGTAAAATGATCTGAGAAATACTACAGTTGAGGGCTCCAGTTCTGCTGTGGTGCCAAGTTCCAGTGATAGACCAGTGCAAAACACTGTCAGGTTAACTACGAACTAGCCGCAAATGGTTTGCCATTTCTCAAGTGGATACATGGACTCCCACAGCCTTCTGTTGAACAATACACTCATAATACAGAAGATAGTTGAAGATATAAAAATATATATAATTGTACTGGAATCACATTCATCTAAAGTTCTTGCAAATAGATACCCCCCCCAACACACACCATTTCCACACTGTGTGTGACCGTTGTAAAAGAAATTCTCCTGTACAAATAAATCAAAGATTCATGTAATATGGTGTATTGCTTAAAATATCCCTGTGTACATTTAAATAAAATGACCTTTCAAATAAAATTACATTCTACATCATTTCCAAAGTTTTAAATTTTATTTATTTAGACACCTTTATCCAAGGCAACTTACAGAGACTAGGGTGTGTGAACTATGCATCAGCTGCAGAGTCACTTACAACTACGTCTCACCCGAAAGACGAAGCACAAGGAGGTTAAGTGACTTGCTCAGGGTCACACAATGAGTCAGTGGCTGAGGTGGGATTTGAACCGGGAACCTCCTGGTTACAAGCCCTTTTCTTTAGCCACTGGACCACACAGCCTCCTATATAATGCGTTGTGCACGGGGGGGATCCTTTTGTGCACAATCGGCAAATCTGAATGCTGCTCGTGCTTGGGAGAAGAAAAAGAAACGTATTTTCCATATTTCATTTGGTTGGCATCACACACGTTTACTGTAGCAGCCATAGCGACGTGAGTTTTGTTCGTTTTGCATTAGCTTGAATAAGGTATAGTAAGTGTTACAGTGCAGTTAATGGAGAAGCTTGTAATAAAGAGCCCTTTGAGCCTTGAGATGCCTTCAGTGGCATTGCAGTCCATATGATACTCACCAGAGTCAGGCTATGGGATTGCTTTCAGATTGATCAAGGCCATAGTGCAGGTGGTGTTCCCGTGAGGACATGGGCAACGAGCCGGGAGAGCTTTTAGGAATTTGCTTGTTCCTTTCATGAAAACCATGTGCAGAGCTGAAGTGTTCTGGATTTGGTCTTGATAGCGTGCCGCATTTTTCAGTTATGTTGTAAATAAAGTATGCGTTGGCAGCCCAGAATACACAGAACTGCACATTTGAATTTCCGTGGGAAACTTATGTGCTGCTATAGTATGATGATGACCAACACAGTGTCACGTCCAGTCTTTAGTAATTCTCATTTCTGAATGCGACAGCAAGCTTTGTTTTCATTAGTTAACCCCCTTTACCTGTATAATCAAACTGCTTCCTTCCATCTTGAGTTTCCAATATAATGGTGCACTCACAGCAGCATATTCAATTATAATACTGAAATGAGCAGATAAACCATTTACTTGGATATTGCAATGAAAACGGCATGCATTAAAGTACAGCCACTGCTACACATGGCTGTGCCAGTATTCCCCTCCCATGCATTTGTTGTTATTGTTGCATGCTTCCAGTGTACATGTATGTGTTTCCCTGATGACCTGTACCAGAATTGGAGTTTGGACCCTTTTCCGTTACAAACAGTAGGTTCCCTTTCAAGTACAAAATGTACAGTGCCTTGCATAAGTTTTCACCCCCCTTGGACTTTTCCACATTTTGTAGTGTTACAACCTGGAATTAAAATTGATTTAATTGGGATTTTTATCATTTGATTTGCACAACATACTTAACACTTTGAAGGTGCAAAATATTTTTTATTGTGACACAAAAAAAAGACATTTGTTGGTTGCATAAGTATTCACCCCCCTGAGTCAATACTTGATAGAAGCACCTTTGGCAGCAATTACAGCTGTGAGTCTTTTTGGGTAAGTCTCTACCAGCTTTGCACATCTGGATCCTGCAATTTTTGCCCATTCTTCTTGGCAAAATTGCTCAAGCTCTGTCAAGTTGGATGGGGACCGTTGGTGAACAGCAATTTTCAAGTCTTGCCACAGATTCTCAATCGGATTGAGGTCTGGGCTTTGACTGGGCCATTCTAAGACATTCAGGTTCTTGTTTTTAAACCACTCCAGTGTAGCTTTGGCTGTGTGTTTAGGGTCATTGTCCTGCTGGAAGGTGTACCTCCGCCCCAGTCCCAGGTCTCTTGCAGATTGAAACAGGTTTTCCTCTAGAATTTCTGTGTATTTGGCTCCATCCGTCTTGCCCTCCATCCTGACCAGTTTCCCAGTCTCTGTCGATGAAAAGCATCCCCATAACATGATGCTGCCACCACCATGCTTCACCGTGGGGATGGTGTTCTCAGGGTGATGAGCAGTGTTGGCTTTGCGCCACACATAGCGTTTTGCGCTAAGGCCAAAAAGTTCAATTTTGGTCTCATTAGACCAGAGAACATTTTTCCACATGTTTGCTGTGTCTCCCACATGCCTTTTGGCAAAATACAAATGGGTTTTTATATGGGTTTTTTTCAGCAATGGCTTTCTTCTCGCCACTCTTCCATAAAGCCCAGCTTTGTGGAGCGTCCGGGTTATAGTTGTCCCATGGACGGTTTCTCCCATCTCAGCTGTGGATCTCTCCAGCTCCTTCAGAGTTACCATTGGCCTCTTGGTTGCTTCTCTGACTAATGCCCTCCTTACCTGGTCACTGAGTTTTGGTGGACGGCCTTCTCTAGGCAGAGTCGCGGTTGTGCCATATTCTTTCCAGTTTTTAACAATGGATTTAACGGTGCTCCGGGGGATGTTCAAAGTTTGGGATATTTTTTATAACCCGACCCTGATTGGTGCTTCTCCAGAACTTTATCCCGGACTTGTTTTGATAGCTCCTTGGTCTTCATGATGCTGTTTGTTTAGATATGCTCTCTAACAAACTCTTCCAGAAACAGGTGTATTTAATATGAGATCATGTGACACTTTAATTGCACACAGGTGGACTCCATTCAACTAATTATGTGACTTCTGAAGGCAATTGGTTGCACCAGAGCTTATTTAGGGGTGTCACAGCAAAGGGGGTGAATACTTATGCAATAAAGACTTTTCAGTTTTTCATTTGTAAATAATTTTGAAAAATATGTAGATTTTATTCCCCACTTAGACATTATGGACTATTTTGTGTACATCAGTGACAAAAAATCCTAATTAAATCCATTTTAATTCCAGGTTGTAACACTACAAAATGTGGAAAAGTCCAAGGGGGGTGAATGCTTATGCAAGGCACTGTAACCCTTACCGGATGGGTATTTACCTTCTAAAGAACCGAATCCTGAATACTGTATGCCAAAGCTGCTCACCAAGCCATCGTGACTCCGCCCCCGAGGTACCAAAAGGACTGCACTCACAGATCTCCGTGCCATTTTTCCTATAAAGATTGACCTAATCGGAGAGCCTTGTCTAAACCAGTACTGAACCAGTACCAACCCGGTGTTAAATATCTGTCAACTGCTCCTGTTTCCTGTTCGATGGACGCCCTATATAGGGTGCATTATGCGGAAAAGCTGGACCTGGCCAATTTTCCTCCGGTTGAGGCTTCCATTTGCTGCCTTGGTCCAGGCACCTAATTTGGCGCACCTATTCAAGGACTCTGCCTGCCCTAACAAGCAGTGTCGGGTTTCTGAGGTCATCCTCAAAAGAGTATTCAGCCGGGGTGTTCACCTCATAGCTAGGGAACTACAATAGCAGCCTGGAAGCCTACCAGTCACATTTGCTGTGCTCCCTCTCGGAGAACCACAGGCCCTCGCCACAACAGCTGGATGAGCTGCGCCTGGTAAACAAAAACCTGCTCTGTGTGTCTAGCCACCCGCAAGCAGCTTTGGCTTCCCCGGGTATGTTTGCCTGAAGGGGACAAAGCACCGCTGTTGGATGCCCAGATAACTTCAGGGCATACGTTCGGACCCACAGTGGATAAGGTGCTGCAGCGCGGGAATCCACTAAGAGTTGGTTTGTCTGCTTCCCAAGCGACCACCTCCTGTACGGAAACCAGCGGCAAACTGGCCTCCTAGGCCCCAGCAGCTTCAAAGACCGGCACTGCTGGCTGCGCCCGCTGCACCCGCTGTGCTCGCTGTGCCTGCTGCACTCACTGCCAGAGATGTTGTTCAGGACCAGCCCGTGGCTGCTCGCCACGGAGGCTATAATAGGTTCCACCGCCTTGCGCAGAGACAGAAGCCGCAGGCCAAGCCACAGGCTAAGTCTGCTTAATTTTTACAGTGCAAATTGGAGGCTTTCCATCCAGAGAGCCACAGCGCCATACACTGCCCAGTTTGGGCCCTGGTGTACTATGTTGACAGGACGAAAAATTGGAGGCAGTCCAAACTATTTTTTGTCTGCTAAGCAGCGGTTGTCCAAGTGGATAGCAGAATGGTCAGGACTGCTTGTCAGCTGGCCAACTTGCCCCCTCCAGAAAAGCTCACTGCCCATTCCACCAGGGGCATGGTAACTTCATGGGCTTTATTCCATAGTGCATCTGTCAAAGACAGTGTGGGCTACTCCCCATACCTTCACTAGGTTCTACAGACTTAATGTTGTGGATCCTCAAAACACTGGTTTTGGGACTAGAGTGTTAAGGGTAGCTTGCCAGTCGACCCTTACAACACAGGCATAGAGGCGAGTTTCCCCCTCAGTTTTTTCACCCTAGTTAATTACTGGGATTCCGAATGTTAACACCCAGGGCAGCCTCTTGGCTTAGCCTTGTAGCATTCCGGTTGCCTGGCAATCTTGCCCTTACGACAGCTTCGGTATACTGACCCATTCGGTAATGGTTACCTTTCATACTTGAAAGGGAACATTAGGTTATTATCATAACCCAGGTTCCCTGAAATAGGAATGCAACCATTAACCTTCAAGGTCACTGCGTCCATGACTGCAGCAGGCTTAAAGGAAAAATGACGCTGAGATCTGTGAGCGCAGTCCTTTTGACACCTCGGGGAAGGAGTCATGACTGGCTCGTGAGCAGCTTTGGTATGCAATATTCAGCATTCGGGTCTTTAGGAGATAAATACTAATTGAGTATTGGTTACATTTCTATTTCAGGGAACCAGTGGCCGTCCTTTTTTAATGACATTTAAGGAAAATGAGTGCTTGGTCCCTGCTCATGCATTACCTGAGTCTATTTTCACATATCCGGTACAATGCTCCTGCATTTTAATGAGCTCTAATTAGCAAACGCCCTGATCAATGCGTCTGTGGGATTGTACCTCACCTAGTGCTGAGAGTCAAACCTGATAAGGGATATTATTCTGCAACACACAGCGATTTAATTAATCCAAACAAAGCATTGCTCTTTTCGTTTTTTTCCCTCCAATATGCATGCTAATTGAGTTCCTTTTTTTCTGCTTGAAATGGACACAAAGAGTTGGAACTTAAAGGTAAATAATCCTAAGAACTTGTTTCTTTATAAACGCACAGGTAAACTGTAACATAGAAAAAGAAGTGCTGCTCCCAAAGCTGGTACTGTAGATTCAAAATCTCATATTGCTACAGGCACTCTAGTGGAATAATGCCATTGTGGAATGCAAACTAATTAGACAGGCAGGGAGGTTTATTAGTCGTATGTGTTAATGTACCAGAGCCCTAACCACTACTCCACACTGCTGTATAACAGTAACATTAACCAATATGCAAGCTTTTGTGTAATTTGGGAGTCCAGCACAATTTTTTTAGTTTGGCTAGTCTTGGGGTCTGTGTATCTTTATGAAATGTAGTTCTTTGCCGTTAAGAAGTGAGCTCTTGATTGTTTTAGGCCAGGCTGTCACTCCATTAGGAATGGATGCTACTGCAGATTAGGCCTTGGTTCATGAAGAAGGAATGGAAACTAAGAACCCTGTACCCCAGTTTGATGCTGGTTTACCTTTGAAAGCCAGAATAGTAAAGTACTGGCTTGTCGGGTTTTTTGCTGAGTCAGGCTCGCTGCTGGAAGGGCCACCGCGAGGAACGCATTACTCATCTGTGTCCATGGAAACAAGGACTTTGTAAAATAAAGGAGTTCAGCCCCTCACAGACAGACGCTGTAACATTAAGGTTGTTCCTGTGCAGGGTTTCCGTGGCAATGTCAGTTCAATGGAACGGCTCAATTTACCAACAGCAGTTTGGGGCGTTGTATTGTTGGAGGTGCCATTCTTCGGAAGCAGCAATAGGGGTCCCAATGCAGTTTTTGGCTGAGTATGGGTGTGCTGGCTAGCCCACCAATGAGCTAGATTTACCCTCTGTCTGTTCGAAAAGAATTAGCAAGAAGGTCTGTATACTGCCGTCAAAGTTTGTTTTTTAAGCACATAACATTTCTAGGAGAATTATACACCACATTGGTACACAACGGCCTCTATGGTCCAAGTCATCCTGAGATCGCATGCTACCGTATTCATCCCCAAAGATGGATAGCCTTCCCATTGACAGGATTTAACCCTCTTGGATTATTATATCTGGGGGAGTGAGAGCAGAGTCGGTTCACTGGGACACTTTGCCACAGTTTGGAAGCATTTTGCTTGGAGTTTGTCGCTCTCAAATGTTTCTCTTCCACATCTATAGATGGCATCTTTCATTTTATGATAAATAATACAGATTTCCTATACCAAAATGTCAGTGTGGGAAGGCACACAATGGGGATGTTGTATTATGATATTTAAATCATTTAAAGGATCATTTTGAAAAACTTCCAAAAACAATTAGTCATTAAGACAATTTCCCTTTGCAGGTTGATATTTTGACAAGGATTTATTACATTCTAATTTCCTAAAAAAAAAAGCAATGTGCAAACCACCTGAATAAACACTTAGTAATACAGTTAGAAATGTGTCTGGTCTTTTAAGGCTGCCTGGATGAACAAGATCTGGCTAATTAAATGCAGCAGCTGCTGTCTTACTCCTGCAATACAACAAACATAATCCCAGACCGACGACTCAGGGCGCTTTATCTTTTATCTTGTTTAGCTAGACCACCTGATCACAGTGTAGTGGCTGGGTATAGGTTTCACTTGATTCAAAGTGAAAATAAAATTTGAAAAATCTCAAAATGATGTGTGGGAATGATATTAAGCTAAGGAGAAGTACAAAAAAAAAAAAAAAAGGAAGCAGATTTTTGTATATTTAATGCATCTGCCTGAAGTGACGACGCACAAGAACATAAGAAAAGTTTGGGAACGAGCTCGACCCAGCAAGGCTTGTCGTTTGCCATGACGCCAACTAAGGGGATCAATAAGACCAAATCCATTTTTTACTGTTTTTAGATTTGCTACTAGATGTTACCACGTTTTTGGATGCAAAAAAATAAAGCGCTTCCAACGCTTGCTTCTGCTTCCATTGCCGCCCTGCTCTCCTGCGCTAAATTTGAGTTAACTTTCTCAATAAAATGTAGGATTCTATAAACTTCCCCGCTTTGTCATCTTGTTCTTTTCATGCCGCGTCTGCGTGGGCATGTCCAGCCCATCTCCTGCAACTGTGAATCATCTCAGGGGGCCTGTCCTGTTAAAATGTCTTCACTAGACACTGCTGAGTTTTATATACTTTTCTTCTCATCTATTTTTCATCTGTTTTATTTCATTCAATTACCATTTTACTACTCTACGTGGGTGTTCTTTTGCAAATAAAAGCACCCTAATACCTTTGTTTCTCTGCTTCGCTCTCCTCCTTCCCTTGGTATTGATAACCATGTCCCTTCAACAGCAGCAGACAGTGTTAGCGGATATGAGAGGCAGCTGGACCGAGTCTTCAATGAGAGTTTGATAAAAGCTTCCAGTTGGAAAGTTGATGTACATTTTGAGAGTGAAGTTTGAAGGCTACATGGGCCTTATTTGATAATGTGAGCTTCATAGTAATTAACACTAAACATTGGCCAATTCCAAAACGTTTTTATGACATAGATACAGTGCTTCCTCATCGTATATTTTGTTTTTTGTGCTTGAAAACTTTCTTTATAGATGTCGTGTTTAATTTTGAAAGACACAAATGTTATTGCAAATATTATATACAGTGCATGGGTAAAGAAAGCTCTGTTTGCATGCCTTCAGCACTGCCTGCACTACCTCTTCAGGGTCAAAGCAGGTCGCTAACCGCAACGCATGTTATTTGAAGGGGAAGCAGCTGGTTCCTTTTTTACATTTTTTTTTTTTGTCCAGCTGAAATGACCAAGGAAATTCCCACATAACAAGCTTCTCATGTACTAAGGTACAAGATTTAAAAAGCATGTTACTTTCTCATAGGTCTCACTGCACACGTGAGACCTACTAACTAATATTCTACTGGCAAGAAACATGCATTGCCATGTTAAAGACATTCTTAATACTCATCCCTGTGTCATGTTACTCGTGTTAAATACAATAGCATGTATGCTAGAGTCAGCAGCTAGTGTAAATGCACAGTGACAGTGACCTCCCTGATTGATTCCAGAGTGCTAGATTGCGTTTATTGGTGGTGCCAGGGGTCAAAAACAGAATTGACTACCATGGCAACAGATGAAGTATAGATGACTGTACAAGTCAGGTGACGTGGCCGGTTCTTTGGTTCCTGAAACTGACGTGCTAAATTGGAAACAGACAGAGTTGCCTTTGCGAGGTGCCTGGATCGTTCAGTCTAGGAATGAGGAATGCAGAGAGTAGCCAAGGCCAGCCTGCCTGGAAAATGTCATCACCCGTTCGCGTGAACACTTGCAGACGATGCCACTATCAGCTTGGCAAAGGGCCTGTTCTTATGCACGATGGTTTCGTGTCGCCTGAAATGTTGGGAAAGAGCAAGTCAGCGATGAATAATATTCTGTTTCCATACCTGATATAACCCTGGTGTATTAATCATGATTCAGTTAATATTCATAAAGCATTTTCATATCTTTGATACCGAGAAAGGGGAATATTTGAGTGGAAATTGGGTGGCGTGATAATAATAATAATAATAATAATAATAATAATAATAAGGGGCTTCAGATTTTAGGGATTATACCTGATTTAAACATAAACCCGAGTCCTTTTTCATTATTAATAAAAGGAACTATGTTAATGTTGAATTTCTGATTTTTTTTACTTAAGCTTTAATGTTGTTACCTTCTGGATAACGTACTGTTAAGAGTATGATAATATAGAACCAGGTTTTATCCTATTCTGTGTGTCTGCACAGACATAAATTCTGATTCAAAGTAACTCCTTTTCAAAATGCACAAAATCATTAGATTTATTTTTTACCCAAAACTCCTTATTTATTGTGGGGTTTTTTTTGCTCTGAAGTAAGAGCCAGCTTCCTAGTCAGTTGATATTTATTTTCCAAGGAAGCAAACATTTTGTTTCATAAAGTCGAATGAAACCTGCTGAATAATGTTACGTTGATATATTAAATGATATACAGCTTTGTAGTTTTCCATATACTTAATGAAAAACTGACTTAAATTAAAAAATGTGACATTTAGAAATCTAAAATGAAATACTGTACTACTATTATGGCTTCCGGTAGACTCTTTTTGTGATATCATTTTGTAGTGTATTTGATTTACATGATGTTAATAAAAGATTTAAATTATTTTCATATAGTTTTTTTAAAAAAAAATGGTTTCAATCCTAAAATTCTAGATGATGCAAAACTGTTGGCCATTGCTGTAGGTGTGAGATTTGGGTAAATGCCTTATAACTATGTCAGTGCTAAAGTGAGTCTCACTCTAAATACGTAAGACTTGACATTTTGAGCAAATGGTGATTTGCCTATCTTTTAGAAACTAGAACTCATAAGGATATTGGGTTATTGAGATCGAGATAAGCAAATTGAAATGGGTCATTCTCTGTGATAGGGGTACAAAAAAGTCCAATGTTGCACACAAACAGTCAGATCATTTGGCAAATGGAATTATCTTGAAATCAGGTCCAGAGAAGTAGGATAAATTCCATCGAACAGATTTAAAAGTACTGTATCTTTTAAATTGTAAAAGGGGTAGCTGTATGGTGTGACACATACTCAACTAGATGGAAAATTAAAAATAATTAATCGACCTGCAAAGCCTGTATTTGTTTTTTTGTTGACTGTTTGTGGTATATCTTAATCCAAAATTTGGTTGGAGAATTATGACAGAAAGACACTGATTCTTGGTGGTAAATCTCCCTCCTGGCCTGTGAGGGCGCTAAGTAACGGGAACAGAGTACTCTGGACTGCTTGGCCTGACACTTCGTTCCGAGGGTTGAAAGGAAGTCGGTCATTTAGAAAAGGGGCGGAGCTTCGGTACATTAACTCATCAACCCGGAAGGGAAATGATGTGGCAGCCGTGGATTGGAGGAGCGGCTGCAATCGTTTACTATGGGGTCATGAGTGACGGCATAAGTAGGGGTCGAAGCAACGTAATCTGTTCCGTCATTTTGGTTAATGAAAAAGAACACGGAAGAACCTGTGTTTTGTGTACAGTGAGTATTTGTTTGTTTTGTCTAATTGTTACTTGTTATTATTAGACAGCTAACACGTAACTGTATTTTCACCACAAGCACTAATTCACTCACTAATCAGACTTGTGTATGTGTTTTGTGTTTCATGTGGGTGTACAATAAACAGACTATTTTGGGACAAACCCGGGGATTACAAAGTAAGTAATACAAGCCGCTGTACTACTTGCCATCATTATTGTTTACTGTTTGTTTTGCCATCAGGCACTGGACATACAAACCCATTAAACAACTTTGCACCTGGATTATAATTGTCTGTCTGTTCATTTATCACTTGCACCTGCACACTGTTAACCACTTTGCCACAAGAATACAAATAGTTTTCTTAATAAACATGTGTCTACTTTGAACAGACATATGGTGACTGTTCTGGTACCCAAATATCAAGATAATTATCCACACGAAAACCACTTTAATATATATATATTTTTTTTTTACATGTCCTCAGTCTACAGACGTGCACAAAATAGATTATAAAACTTTGACCCTGTTCCCAACAATTATTTGAAATAAGGGACAGTCAGTCTTGTGTCACATTGTTTTTTTTATGAGATAAAGAGTGGGAATGTGTCACGGCACTGCTCAACACAAACAGCTTCTTAAAAGGTCACTTTGCTAGCGTACGCCAACACAAACCTGAAAGCTGTTTGTCTGTCAATGAAGAATCCCAACAAAACTCAAGCATTTCGTGATCTGCTGGTTTGGTAGGAGGGGGGGGGGGGTTGCGTGTTCACGCTTGGTAGTTTCCCAACAATGGCCGATATTCTCACTAGGCTGGGGTCTGGAAGCAGCTTTCAGACTCGCAACTTCTTATCAGAGCCAACATTTATAAAAAAAAAATCTGCTCTCAGTTGAATTCAAGCCTGGGCTTTTCAGTGCCTGCCGTCATCTAATTAATGGTGTGTGGTCCTCCGTGAGGCTACAAGTAATAAAAAACATAATGGTAGAATAGCAAGATAACAGTTTTTATTTAACCATGTAAAACGCACTGAAATTGCTCATCTCATTTTTAGGTGTGATGTGGCCGAGACGACAAGGTTATACATAAGATACAAACTTCGCAAATACATACCCGTAAGTCAGGATTCAAGGGCATAATTGCTAATATTGATTGTCTCTTTCAGGAGAGGATTCAGTACATTTTAATGGTCCAGATAGTCAATGAGGTGTGGCCTCCAGATTTATAGCTCAGAACTTCTTAATCGCCATAATACTTTGCCTAACGAGTCTTGATTTGTGAGGCACCCTGTACAAGAATGTATTATTGTTGCTGTTTTTGTACCTGTAATATTCAGGGGTCGGACACAAAAATATTAGAAAACTCCTGCCGTAACACTGTCAATGGAGTGTTGTGACGCGAGGAGTCTGCAACATGTGTGCTTTGTCTTGAAGGAACACGCTACCATTCCTCCGTGATTGCGTTGGAAATCTGCAGACTTGCCTGTTTTGAAACATTGTTCAGCAGAAATAATTTACAGAATTCACGTCGGAGATTCGATTTCTGTACTTCTTTTTTTTTTTGCGCTACAAATTGCTTGGGTTTCAATTTTGTCCCTGTGAATCTTGTTGGTACAGCAAACATTGCTCCTCCAATAAATCAGAAACAATAATCTTTTATTTGGTGGGGTGGGGGCAACCTCCAACTTCCTGAAAGTTTAATTAAAAATTAACAAGCTGGATGCATTTGTTCATGTTTCCTGTCAACATTGCCCTGTGAGATGAATTTCACATTAAAAGATGACAAGGCACCCCTGATTACAATGGATTAGGAATTCTGAGAAAGGAAACAAAGCGAACATGAGCCTTCCTGACAATGGCCTTTTGAAGTCCTTCTAAATGGTTTGTGTTAAAAGCGCCGAGGAATTGCATTCGGAAGCCTCTTCCCCTGCAGTCAACTTCTGTTATTTGATTAACCACTGAACTGTCCGTGATCTTTCTCACTGTGCAAGTCTGTATCACTTCTGGACTCTGCACTGCAAAGGGAATGCCTGTGCTGTTAAATGTACAGGAAGGAGGGTATTATTATTAGTATTATTATTATTATTATTATTATTATTATTATTATTATTATTATTAGTATTATTATTATTATTATTATAAGAACATAAGAAAAATGATCAACCGCCCATCAGTGCTCACCCAGTTTCTAGTAGCTGATTCATCTAAAAAAATTGCCAAGTCGGGTCTTCATGGATCCCAGTGGTTCAGCATCAACAACATGGCTAGGTAACCCATTCCATACCCTCACCACTCTGTCAACCTCCACCTATTTTCCAACTGATTCCTCTGTGTTACTCAAATCCTAGGAACATATCCAATCAGGCACTGTTATTTTATTTATTTATTTTTTAAACTGGAGTTTTAAGGGGCACGAGAAATTGCCGTGCCCAGGTTTAGTAAAAACATTCGTGCTAGAAAGTGTAGCATAGATACAGTAGGACACTTACCATGGTACACATGCTTCAATCTGTTGTATGGTCATCATATGACACACCAGATGGGTCAGCTTGTTTGAATGACATTTTTTCATCCTCTGTTTTCAGTACGTCTACTTTTCTTTGCTGCCTGTCTATTTAAAAAAAAATATCTATATATACAATACTTTCAGTGTACGTGCAGCATCATTTTTCACGTAAAGGGGTATTTTATCATATGTTTTACTATTTCTCTGAATTGTGTTGTATATTATTCATTTTAGTTTTCATCTCTAAAGCGCTTTGAGGTGATTTATCACTAAAGGCGCTGTATAAGAATTAAAGATTGATTGATGCATTAGCGTCGTATGTTTCTTTTTTGGAAAACTAATAACTAACATGCAAAGCAAGAAAAAGGAACGAGGAAGCAGCCAGAAATGCATTACTAGAAATGAACCAAGAGAGCCAATTTATATTGCCAGAAAATGATCATGTTGATGTTAGAGTTGTGTTTTTTTCTTTTTTTCTTTACACATCTGCAAAAATCTAAACACACAGTCAGTGTCACGTTAAAATAAGTTCTGGAATCTATTGTTAACAGGTGGAGAAAGCCAACCCTCTGTAGGCTACTAATACAGTAACACCGTGCTGCTTCAGGATTTATAATGTGTTTACTACAGATTGAACTGTTAACCCGATAGACAGCTAATCTCCCAAACAAGTCTATGTTTGACTCAACAGCTATATTGCTCCTTTAAAAGGTTTCAGGAGGTGTTCTTCAGTTTAAGCTGCCTACCGTAAGTATATGCAACACAAGCTAGGTCACCCAACGTGACTTTATAGAAATAAGAGCCGGCGTCATCTAGTGATCTGCCACTTCGGGTCAAGTTTCCTTTTGTGTTGTTGACAATGCACTGCTGTGCACTAGATGGCGCTGTCTACTAGAAAGACTTGTTAATCCAGCCTATATTACTGTACATATGTCTAAGGCAGGGAAGTAGAACTGAAGATCAGCTCCCGAACTCCTAGTCAAAACGCCTTAACAAAAACATAATATTTGAGTACTGTAGTTTGTTTGTCAAGTAGCTAGCTGGCCTTTGACTAGACTGACTAATGCTCCCCGGAGATGCTGTTTTGAAACTACTTCTGTCATTTGTAGATCAGATAATGTAAGATCAGAACCTCATGCAATGTATTTTCAATCTAAATCGGTTCTCCTCGGATTTAATTTGAATTGCACAGTTTACTCACACTCATGCAGCTAACTTTGCAAGCCTTGATGACGAAGATGTTCTACTCCAATGCAACCCCTCTAATAACTAGCCTTATAATTTGAACAAACAAATCATATTTAAACACAAAGATGAGTACGTGTTTTGTTGCCTCAATAAAAAAAAAAAATGTATTTCTGCAATTGCCTCGCATTATGGCTATGCTCATAGCAAAAGTATATTGTCTTTTCGCCTATCAGATGAATACAGATTGCAACTTGTTTGTGACTGTAACAGCCTAAACGACCTTACTGTTGAATTCTCAGCCCACACATTAAAATATACAGAATATCACTAGCACTATACTGTTATTAAATATGTTAGAAGGATATCTGCAAACATTTCAGATACTACGCTGTGGTTTTGTCTTTTATTATTGTTATTTTGGTCACCTCATTACAAAAAAAGACTGTCACTCGAAGGTACAGAGCAGGGCTGATCCCACAACTGAATGACATGAGCTATGAGGACAGGATAAAAAAATAAAGAAATATCTTCAGCCAAGATAGAATCTTTGGTAAACTTAGTAAGTGATTTATTGCTCTACACTGGGGTTTATTTTCCTGGCTCGTTTCATGCTAGCATGTGAGTCCCTGTGTTGCGTGTTTGGAATGAAGAGCTTGGTTTTTTCCGACATCAAAGGCATCACCCCTAAGGCAGAGTGTTTTAAAACATGCTGTGCCATTGACATGTGTGTTTTACAACCAAGGGGATTAAAACCACTTGACTACATTGGCAGCCTAAGCATTAACAGAGGTATCAGACCAGTGTGTTGTAGAGGGTCTGTCAAAAGTCATTGTCCACAATGCCTTTCAATAACACTCCGGCAATTGCAGGCAAATGGATATGAACAGTTGGATGCACTGTAGAAGGTGGACATGTAGGTAAGGGCATATAAATATGTGCATGTCTAAAATGTGATTTACAAACAGATTCCAAATAGCACCTGTATTTCTTATAGAGATCCAGTGGTGAAATAGAAGAGGTTTCGGAGCTCAGAAGCAGACTTCTTGTTTCATTATTGGAGTTTAGTGTTCCTTGGTTTTTCTGCTGATCATTTTGGTTTTTCACTCCATTATTTGTATCACTTCCTGGGTAGCAGGTACAAGGGCCCCACCTGATAAGCATGTTCCATGGTGTACCTAGGAAATGATGTAGAGATCCTGATTAAACTCTCACACACAAGGTGAATGGAAAGAGTAGTCTCATCTCTGTAGCAGATAAGTGGCCATTACCTGAGTTTAAAATAGTCTGGAAAACCAACAAATTCAGCCCTGCTTATTGCGATTTTATCAGTCATTCATCCAGACACTCTTTCAAACTTGGATTGCGCCCATGAATTATAATACTACCTCCAGTTGTTAAGTTATAGTTTTAAGACAGGTGTTTCTTCTTTAAACAGTAGGAGGTAATTAAATACTGCGGCAAACATTTGTAAAACCAAGGAAAATAAGCCCACTGAAATAGCCATACTTTTATAAATATGTGATGATTAAGCGTTTTGTGCCTGAATGACCTACGTATGGCATTGAAAGATCCACATGAGAAGAAATATGCCTTTTCCATTTCATATCAACCCTGGTCGCATCTTCTAAAGGTATTGTACGTTTTGACTGAACGTTCCGTGGGCGTCCTCCGATCCCAACCTTTTTCAATGTAAGGGCCACCTTGGTGTTTTTCACACCAGCATTTTGAAACTCATTTTTATGTGTATAAGTATTCTGTTAACGAGATTTCTGGGCTTGGATTTTCACTTCTAGTCCATCAAGGAATGTTGTCATTTTGCACACTGAAAGTTCACGTTTCTTTTGTTAAAAACGTTATTTTTTCACGTTGTGAATGCTTTGTAGATAAGTGGCGTCTCAATTTTGCTGATTTAAGTTACGTTTGACAAAACCGACCGACAAATAATGCATTTGGGGCTTTGGGTCGTCCTCGGATCCGGTAAATGTAAATACCAGTTCTGGTTGCCTCGACATTTATTGCGCCTTTGATCGATGTACATATAAAAAAACACACCAGAATACGAAGACGAGGTGGGTGGGAAGCAATTTGAAAAATTAAAAAAGAGTGACGAGTGTTTCCAGAAGTAAGGAGAAATTCCTTTTGGCATATAGTGTTGTAAGATATTAAACCTGCTGAACAAACCCATGGAGTTGAAATAGACCATTCACACTACGGTACCGTTCACAAGTCAAGCAACACATATAGCCTCTTTTTTGTTTCACATTAACTTCGATTATTATATGCAGCTAACCTCTCTAAAACATATAATATGGAAATAGGGATATTCCTATCCCTGGCAACACTGTAGCACATTTTATATTGTTAAAAATGAAAAGTACTAAAACTGTGGTTTTAATGTGTTTTTTGCTTGTTTGTTTGTTTTAATTTAGTCATTCCAACCGAGTTAAGAATATTCAATGCAGTGCGTTACTTTTATGTGGAGCAAAAAGGCTGGGACAGCCAGATTAGGTTTTTTTTTCTTTTTTTCTTTTCTTACTGAGCTGTGAAAACAAGCAGTAGAAAAGGTGTGCATTTACGTGAATGCTAGTAATTTATTATTATTATTTTTTTAATAATGCTAGTTAAATAAAGTGTGTAATTGACAAGACAAATGTGGCTTCATAATGTGCAAGTTATATATATATAACTGGGCAGCTGGCTATTTGAGCTAAATATATATATATATATATATATATATATATATATATATATATATATATATATATATATATATATATATATATATATATATATATATATAAGAAAACAGATAAAGGGGAAAATGCAGACTACGTATCTTATATAATAATGTAGTATCAAGCTGTTGTGTTGCTTAGTAATACATATTGTATTAGCACAACGTGTAATTGTGTTGAAATTGGCTTTTGCAATAACTGCGCAACCGAACTGTAGGAGTGGTTTGCGGACCACCTGGCGTTTACACCACAGGTTGGAAACCACTCAGTTACAACATGGAACAAGTGTGGTATTTTTTACATCCACTAGGGGCAGAGTGTTCACGGGGACTGGTGATTGGTGTACCTGAAGTGGGTTAGATATGATTCTCAGAGCTCTAAACTCGGCTATTAAGGTCTGCTAAACAAATGGATAGTTAATTTCACCAACAATAATACCTATAAATATAGGTTTGAAACAATCTTTCCATACTCACTGACAGCTCAGAAGTCTGCAGGTTTTAATTACAGTCCTCTGAACTTGAACCATGTATTATTTGATGGATCTGTGGAAAAAATAAATTGTTTCAAAGATTGAAACAAAAGACACGGTACATTTCTGATCGGAAAATAAAGATGCCTGGTCACGTTTGTGTTTAGCCCGGATATTAGATTTTATTAATAATCTCTGCATCCACAAGAGCTTGCATAAAGAAACATGCATCTGTGACCGATGTTATTTTTTCCATATCTTTATTCTTGCAAAATAATTAGGCTTTTTGCAATTTGTGGTCTGGTGGTGATGTCAGATTTTCCATTTCACGAAAAGGCTATCTCTACCACTGGTGCATACATACATGTCACCCCTGCAGTGGAGTCAGTTATTTCTCAAACCACAAAGCATTCTCTAGGGTAGTGGTTCTGAAACTGGGGGCACATCTTAACCTATATATTAAAGCAGTGGGGTTCTGAAAATAATACTGTTACACGTCCCATGTGTTGTTACAATAGTTTAAATAAATTACCTGCAATTTATTTTCATAGTTAACATCCTGGCAGACTTTAAAGTTATAAGTGTAAAAAGTTGTTTCAAAGCTCTTTTCAAAATGTCTGCTCTAGTGCACTGATAGCATCAGGGTTATTGCCCACATTGTCAAACAGGTAACACAGCAATAACGATCCATGATGTGGTATGGAACAGAAAAGCCAAAGCACTTGTTATGTTTTTTTTTTTTTTTAAATCTTCCAGCAGTAATTTAGAGGACAGATCTCAAACCCCAGTGCACTAGAGCAGACATTTTAAAAAGAGCTTTGAAACAGACTTCAGGGTGTTTACAATGAAAAGAAAAATGACAGGTATGTTATTTAAACAGTTGTAGCAACATGTGGGGATGCCTAACGCTAAATTTTTTGGAACCCTACTACTTACTCTTTAAACCCATTCGTTACTTTTCCCTATTTAAATCAACCACTTAAAAATGCTGCAGGAAACAGTTTGTTGTTAGCTAATATGATAAGATATCACTGGAAATAAGACTCCAGTTGCATAGCAGTTTGATCCATTCCTGGCTTTACTGTGAGATTAATAAGACACACCTGAGCTTGTTACCTAGACACTGGGGCTAACCAAGCTCCTACTAAAACCTGGAATGGGTGACACTGCTATGCAATAGGGGTCTCATTTCCATCCCTGCATGATATATTTATGTATATTGTGGAATGTACCTGTTGAGGAGCTCTGTTGAGGCCACATGGGTTCTTTAAACTACTGGAATGGATTTTTCATTTGACGTCATTTAGAAACCATAGTGGAATCACCTGTACACACACCTAAAGGCTTCAATCTTCTGCCTTCAGATTCATTCAAATGAGAAGATTAATCCATGTATGGAGGCAGTCCTTCCTCTTGACTTTTAAATCATCCTGCACAGTAACGATAAACCTTCATTTAAGGCTTAATCCCTCATGAACAGGCTCTTGTCTTTTTTTAAAGAATGCTTCATTTGTTTGTGGTTTGTTGACAGACAGATAATAGCACCCAAACATGACAGATATTGTTTCATGAACTGGGACGCTTGCCAAACCAGGGTTATAATTGAAATAATAGGGAGGATATGTGTGTAAAAGTTTACAATGGATTACAGTATACACACTTGTATTACATTAGTCAAGCATGTTCATTCTGTCTTGTGAATGGGGGCATTCACTGCAGTACATATACTGTTCATAACAGGCTAACTGGGCGGCCTTTTAAAAGGGGTATGCATTGTATGGTCTTCTAGAGTGCCTAACATATTTAAATTCATCTACTGTTATGTCATAGAATTAATTTAACAGAAATGTTACATTATTTTTATTATTATTATTATTATTATTATTATTATTATTATTATTATTATTATTATTCGGTTCTAAGTAGTCCTGCAAGTGTTTGGTATTTTGGAAAACGCATTGGGCCATACATATTGCACGATGATCATTAGTGAAAGTCACGTGGTTTCAATGCGTGTTGATTAGACAGGAACACGCCAGAAGCTGTAGATTGATTCACACCACACATAAACAATAGTTTTTACCTACCACGTACTTTTCAATTGAAATCATAACCATCTAGTAGTTGATAACCAAATCTTCGAGTTCTGATCCAGGAGAGAAAAAAGACATTGGGCTGCATTCGGTAAGTTTGTCGCAAATATTACTAGCCGTACCCTGAGAAACGTATTATTGCTGTACGTGGTCTTGTTTTATTAGTAGCATGCACAGCAGACAGACACAAACAAACAAACCGCGCACGTTATTACCAGTCTAATAGCTACATAGAACTAGTGCGTCACGAAGCCGAGTTATAATCCCCTTTCTTATTTGTTTTACTGGCAGTAGAGATCTCAGTTTCCCAAGAGAATTTAGCTTGTTACGCATTTATGCTTGAATATCAAATACATGACTACCACCACCCACGTTTTTTATGTATAGTAATTATTTAAGCGTAGGTCAAGTTCTTGTGTGTTATTACTTTTCCATTTTAGTGGGTCATAATAATAATAATAATACCAAACACAGATGCCAATAAGTAAACCACATTTTTTCACAATATTTAATGAAAGGTGGTATTTTTTCAAGCTGTAATCTCTTGACAGTTTTGATCAAATAGCCATCTACTGCAGTGCAATGCAGTCAATAGTTGATTGTAATTATTGTTTGATTGCATTTATACATATGTTTATCGCATTGCCCAGCTTTTAACACACACTTTCCCAATAGAATAGTGTAATCCGAGTTGTTATTAATTATGCCTTTTTGAAGTTATGTATATAAAATCACCAGTTTATCGGATAACACCTAGATTCAACCCAAAACCTCTGTAAGAGTCTATGATGAAAGTTTGGAGAAGATTTCTAAGTTACCTTTTTTAATAGGATCAGCTGAATATGTATAAAATACACTAGCTTTCGAAAACCACAAAGGTCTTCAGGTGAGGAGTTGTGAACTGAAGGTAAGAAGAAAGTTCTTCCAGGGATTGAAATAAGACTCCCATTCCACAGCCATTTGATCCATTCCTGGTCTTACTATTCTAATAAGACCCACCTCAACTTGTTACCTACAGTCTATACACCGTGGCTAATCAAGCACATATTGGGTGATACTGCTATGCATTAGGAGTCTTATTTCCACTGCTGTATTCTTATTAAGCTGAGGGAACACAAAGCCACTGTGTGGCTTGGAACTTTCAAGAGACTAGGTTTCAGGCCACTGCATGGCACACCAGGGGAGACTTGGGGTTTGATACAGCAAAGTTGGCTCAAACTAGGTCTCCTGGAACCAGGTTTCAAGCCATTGTTCCCTCAGCTTTACAGGCCAGCTCTTTATCTTCCGTTTCTCCATCTCAACTGAAGAAGAGACTTTTGTGGCCTTGATGCTGTTTTGTATCACCCATATAAACCTTTGATGTACTGTGCTTCTCGTACCTGGACCAGCACAGCTTATCCAACTCTACAAGAAGTAATCCTGTTCAGCCTGTGTAGAGTGACAGATGGACTCCGCCAGTGCATTTGGAATGAGTAGCAGATTGCAGATCGTTTTCAGTCCGCATGTTCTTAATGTGCACATCCCCATCGGGTGTCTATTACATTGCTTACAGATATCCTCTAGACATCATAATAAGGAAGCGCTTCGACACATTTTTGACTGTGCTGATGTATAGGTGTGCAGGAGGTATTTCAGATCTCTGGTATTTTAGATCTAGTCATGGGAGTGTATCTACAAAGAAGGGGAGTACCGTTTGCTACATGAATACAAGAAGTCAAGCAGTATAGTCTGTTGCTCAACCATGGCAACATTGATATAATGATTTGTTTTAACTGATGTAAAGGAAAGCTTTTTTCCTTTTCCCCCACTGTTTTTTTTTGTCTTTTTAAAACCATCTAGTCCAGTAAACAAGACAGACAGACATGAAGGAATCAAGGGAAGTAATGTTAAAACTTTACAATGCATTAGTAAGACCTCACCTAGTATATTGTGTTCAGTTCTGGTCACCTCGTTACAAAAAGGATAGTGCTGCTCTAGAAAGAGTGCAAAGAGGAGCAACCAGAATTATCCCGGGTTTAAAAGGCATGTCGTATGCAGATAGGCTAAAAGAATTGAAACAATTCAGTCTTGAACAAAGAAGACTACGCTGTGATCTGATTCAAGCATTCAAAATCCTAAAAGGTATTGACAATGTCGACCCAGGGGACTTTTTCGACCTGAAAAAAGAAACAAGGACCAGGGGTCACAAATGGAGATTAGATAAAGGGGCATTCAGAACAGAAACTAGGAGGCACTTTTTTACACAGAGAATTGTGAGGGTCTGGAACCAACTCCCCAGTAATGTTGTTGAAGCTGATACCCTGGGATCCTTCAAGAAGCTGCTTGATGAGCTTCTGGGATCAATAAGCTACAAACAACCAAACAAGCAAGATGGGCTGAATGGCCTCCTCTCGTTTGTAAACTTTCTTATATTCTTAAAGTACTGGTCAGTATTTGCATTGGCTAGAATGGTGCTTTTATGTGGCCATATAAAGTAAAAAACCAAACTAAACTACGGGCAATGTTCTTTTACATGTCACTATCACGGAAATGAGTAGGATTGAAATCAGAAGTAGTCAGGTAGAGACCATTTGTAGTTTTGCCTTCTAGGAAATTCCTTTCTACAGGATTGGGGCTCTCCAGGACCAGGGTTGGAGACCCCTGATTTAAAACAAGTGGCAATACCGAGGACCATTAAAATGCCCTAAAAAAAAATCCAGCTGTGGCTTGTCCAGGCGGGGTATAGTTTGATCAGATCAATCACCTGGTATGGTATTGTATATCAATTTAAAAAAAAAAAAAAAAATTATTTGTTTGTTATAACATGATGTGAGCATGTATGAGATCTGCATCGCAAATAGAATGACAGGCAAGATTTACCGAATTCTCACTCGTTATTAAATGGGCATGAATTGAATACCTTTTCTAAAGGGCTCACTGTCTTGCAATGTAAGTATTGATTGATTGATTGATCTCGCAGCCTGGCAGTCATCTCTTTATGCCAGGGGCTTCTCCGAGGAATGATGGCATCAATACTGATCCTGTAATAAACCTAGCCTTTAAATCTTTCAGCCTGTTGGAGAGCACACTCTTTGATCATGTATCTTGATTTAGGAACACATCCTTTGCTTGATGTAGAAGTCTGCATTGATTGCATGTGTGATGACCGCAGAGCATTTTATTTCTAATGATCCTCATCACCGATCGATTCTGGAGATGGAGGCAGGCATGCTGCACCTCCATAATGTGACTCATACTGGAAATATCAGTCATCTGAAACTGGTTTATTTCCTTTTTAAGGGGCATTGTTGGTGCTCCCAGATCAGGGCCACACTATTGTCAGGAAAGTTAGCATCAGAAGCGCACATGTGGTAAGTGAAGCTGTGTGCATTGCAGTCTTAGCTGGACTGTGACAAAGAGAGAATTAATTCTTGTTTTAGATCTCCCTTCCGACCGGTGAGGGCGTTGGGGAGGAGGAGCAGACATCCCCAGGAAAGGTGGAAGTCGGCCATCTGGAAAGGGGGGCGGTGCCACGGTGCGCAACGTCAACCCAGACGGGAAGCGTTGTGGCAATCGCGCATTGGTCAAAGGCGGTTGCCCTCGCTGCCCAATGGGAACGGGACGAAGCGTACAAAAGGGGGCGTGGCCGGGGTTCTGTTCCTTCTGGCAAGGTACAGTGAGAGAGAGAGAGAGAGAAACGAAAAGAAATAGAACACAGTTAACCAGGGAAGGGAAATAAATAGGAAGGTTGTGTGGCGCGGAGGTTCCTGCTAACCCCTTGTGTTTTATTCATTTATCAGAGCACTAACGGGACGCTCCGGGCGGCGAGGGAGGAGCGCTAACCGGAAGTGCGGACTGGTTCTGTCCTAGTTTTACTGACGGGGCTGAGGAAGGACGGGCTATTGTTTTGTTTGGGGTGTCTACGTTCTCCGTTGTTCTTTTGATTTTTTGGCACATTCCCCTGTTCCTTTCTTTTGTGTTGTGGTTGCCGGGTTACACATCGTTGTGTATCTCGGCACCATTATTATTTTTGTTGTGGGCAAAATAAAGCCGCACATTATTTTCACAAATACCAACCCCGGACTGGTCTCTTTATTTTTCCCATCACGCACTCAGCTACCTGTCACATGGACACATTGTATTATTCAACCAGATACTGATATATAAAGTAAATATCAGTACATCAATACAATGCAGGTTGTACACTGCCTGGCCGCTTTATTTGGATGTCTACATATGATCAGGCTGGGCCCCCCTTCAGCCTTAACAAGGTGCTGGAAGGAGCTGGAGGGTTTGTAAATCCATTCAGTCGCAATTGGAGCAGAGAGGTAGGCAGAGGGTCGTGATGATGAATGCATTGTTTAAGTTCATCCCACACATGCTCGATTGGATTGAGATACAGGGATTGTGGTGGTGCAGGCTTCTATCATGTGACACACGTGAGTGGTTGCTTTATTGTCTTTGAAAGTAGCCATCGCCACCACGGTGCAAGTTCAGTACTGTTGGGTGAGCTTGATCCACAGCAATGTTTCTCGAAACCTACAGCAGGGAGTTATTGTATACTGTGTGTATAACTGTGACAGACTGTATGTAGCTGTAAACGTAAAGCTGTATTCCCAGTGGGGAATAATAAGAACCCATTTATATCACTACATTCAGGGTTAATCCTGCTTCTCAGAGCCATTGAAAATGGCATTTTCTGGGATGACAGTGATTTCTTTCTCTGTCCTTCGCTGTTGACAAGCAGTGATTTGATGGCTTTACAGTTTAGAGTTGTGAAATTCATAATTCTAACGCATTAGATGACATGAACACAGCGTTTTGTTTTATACATTTTTACTCCGTGATTTTGACGTCACAATCAAAAGAACTAGCTGGATCTTATACTAATCATAATTTTGAGTTTCAAATTCGATTTCTCGAATGAAAACTGATTTTCATAGCTACATTGAGTCTGAGATTTTCATGTTAGGCGGGAGAATGCCAGACATCAGTTAGGCTATTGAAGCAATATCATTTGCTCATGACATTTCCCTTTTGAAGGCAGCATTATTTGGCTGCTTGAGATACACAGTATTGTTTTATAGGGCTGACGGTATCAATGCATGGGTAACCCTTGCATCAGTGACAGAGTCATAAAGGGACAGCCATTCTAGACTTCTTGTGCATGTCTTAATCAAACTCTCTAATTCGATTGAGCTGTTTCAGGAGTGCATTTGGACAGTTTTATGTATTTCCCACACAAGGCTTATTTGGAAAACCGGGAGGCTTATCTACAGTAGCATCGTTTATTGGTCTTTAGTACACTGCAGAAAGTGAATTGGTTTCCATGACAATCCCCATTAACCTGTAATGGTTTCTGGTGTGAAAAAAACGTTAGTTCCACTTGATTTACCTCGCAGCGGGTTTGAAAGCAATAATTCGGCAGGTGTGGGTACTGGCCTTTCATTTGATCGTGTTTGTGAAATTACTTGCACAATTAGCCTGCCCCGCTAAAAAAACAAAAAAAAAACTAATAAAATAATTAAACACCTTTTAAGTAGATTATACAATAAGTAAATGGGACATGTGAGGGTGTCTTGCAATGTACAGTATAGGGCAGGGTGTGCATCTCTTATACATTGAGACAACCTACACACAACATAGTTCCTTATTATAGAATCCACGTGAAGATCATTTGATCAACTGAGTAATTTTTTTTTTAACTTTCGCATTTTTTTAAGCATAGACATTTTGACAAATCTGCAACTGATTTGTTGATTTTGTTTGCGCGATTATAAGATATTTAGTGTTAGCAACTTCAGAATTTTCATTCACCAATCAGGAAGCTCCATTCCAGAGCACTTCCACACGGTGGGTGACTGCGGAACATTCAGATAGAATCTAGAACTTAAAAAAAAAAAAAAACACTGAAGAAAATTCTTTAACCAGACAGTTATTGTTAAAGAATAATTTTAGTAATTCATTTAAAAGAAGAATATATATATATATATTTTTAAAGAATCAGTTATTTGAAATACTTCACGGCACAGAAGTTAAAATTAGTGAATAGAAAAAAGAACCTCATTAAGATTGACTTTTCAATCTTTATAAATAAGATAACATTCTAGTCAATTACTCCTTTTGTTGGGCATATTGCATGTATACATTTCAAAAGGGCATCTGTCCCTGAATACACCTGATGTGTGTTTTTCTTTTTTTTATGACGCCTCAACGTTTGAGTCATGCAGTCATGCACAAAGTGCTTAGTCAAGTCTGGTAAGGGTTTTTTTAAATCTCTTTACCTGTCTCTTTGCCCAGCATCAAGTCCGATTCCAATAATACAGCTCTTGAGAATTCTGACTCCTACACAGAGAGCAGTTTCTTTAGTACAGGGAGGTCTTTGTGTTTTGCAGTAAAGAATCTGCATACAGTTTAATCTGATGCTGGTAGGTAGCCTTATTCGATGGGTAATTGCTAGTCTTATATCTACAGCATATCGACATTATGATATTCTTGCCTTAACCATCAGTCATATAAACACATTAAATTTAAGCTGTGATGCATGAAATCATTTAGTGTACTGTAGCGAGGGGGGAATTTCTAGTACATTAAACAATGAAGTCCTCTTTCACTAGGAACATTACTCCCTTAATCCTGTAAATATCCTAACATTTATTTGCTGGGTTTTTTGCTGCTGAAGGTTATGCTTTATAATATGCAAGTACAGTAATCAGGTATGCACTAAACTTTTTAAAGCAACCAAATTTGATTAAAGTCATCCAACGCTAAAACTGTTTTAATGACAAATTGAAAACTAAACACAAACCAGGGATAATGTCTAGTCCCTGGCATTTGCAATCCCCAGTCTTTTTTCCGGGTTTGAATTTTATACAAATGTGCCTTCCTACAGACCTGGCGTTAGACACCACTTTATTCCAGTGCCTGTTTAGGTGGGTTGGGTTGCTGCCCACAAGAAGTCTTGGTAATGAGCAAGTAAATCAAACCAGTCTACCACACAGCAGCCTTCTGTGACCCCAGGCAAGCCTCATAAAAAATAGCTTTATGATCCATGTTGGGGCTGCACATATACGCATCTGTCTCATATATCACACATATATTACACATACAAAAGGCTATACTATACAGGTCTCCAAATGTATATCTGGTACTACACCGGCTTAAAGAAATCAAGGCCTCGCTTTCAGGTATTCTTGCATTTCACCTGGATAAGGGAGTTGTCCCCAGCATTTCAACACTGCCTATCCTGTCTTTAACCAACCAGCTGCTTGCCATCACGTTTTGTAATGAAAATGCATGTTTGTTGTAACACTCCTTTCTTTCAAACATACACATTTAACACTCCTGTTTAGTGCTATGGTGGTTATCTACTTCTTGCTGATTAGCTGTCCATTTGTATGGGCAGCTATTGCCGAGGTTGTATGTTACTGTTGTGCTTGATAAGTGGCTGTTCTTTGTTCAGGTTCATATTAAGCCTCTTGTTTAAAGCATCTGATAAGCAGTGTATAGCCCATACATGTCTGCCAGCTTCCTTCCAAAAGATAACCACTACATCCTGGAATGTTTGTGAATAGGCCGTTTTCATGAGTGACCTACACCTTTTTAAATGGCTTTGCATTGTACAGTGTTCGATAACGCATGGGGAAACTGCACTCCCAAATACCCCCAGGTGTATAACCCTGCATCGATATTCATGCTCATGTAGGCGCACAAACCCGCTTTGCATTGCTGTACTTGTGAAGCTTTTTGCATTGACTCTCGTAAGGCTTTGATTTATTATTTTAAACTCCACATAGTATTGGATTTCCATGAACCATTAAAATTCGGACTACTATAAGTCCCAAAACATGTACTAGCGAAGCTAGCTTTTGAGACCGAACGTATCTCTTCACTAAGAAGTGGAAACTATAAAGATCAAGAGGACCTTCTTGCCTGCTTAATATCCTATTGTGCATGTTCTGTGCAGCGATCCTCTATAGTGGTTTCAGTTTAATGGGTAGTGTTGCTGTCAGTGAGATGAGATGAGGTTAAAAGCTCTAAAACCATGAATGCAAACGAGCCTGGCTCTGTTGCATTGTGGTTAAGACTCATTTGTTGTGCTCTGGGTCGTCGGTTTGCGCCCAGCCTCTGCCCTGATACATCAGCTTAGATCATGTCACGCATACCGACTGTTCCAACAAAAATTGCCTCTGAGAACACTTCCTTCTGTTTTTATGAAGGGAGGTGGGGATATCATTGTTGCGCAGGGGCTTCATTGCATAGCGCAATGCTGGTATACTTCAACCACCTGAGAATCAGCCTTGAGGAGTCTTTTTTTTTTTTTTTCAGATGTTGTTTTTGTTGGAAACGTTAGAAGGCATGGGAAATATTGAGCAGAAACATAGAGAATCATACTACAAACACACTTAAGGTCAGATTCATGTTTGCTACTCACTACTTCGTTTTGTGATACTTTTCTGTAGCGGTGTAACAGGCATTGAAAATCATGTACGCACACACAGCGATTTAATTAGCTTGGAGATGTTTTTTGGTTTGAAAATAAGCTAGTCACGCATACACACAGGCTACAAAACGGACATCTTTATTTAGAAATATTAAGTTTGATTGGCAGGAACAAATATATTTGCGTTGAAGGATTTATTTGTTCTTTTATTGCCATTGGTGTCGTATTTCCATATTACAAAAGATAATTGACAGCAACATTGGGGGTGTAGTGTTTTTTGCTCTGCCTCCTTTTTTCCATACTTTGTTCTAAACTTCCTGTTTGGACATCATCGTACTGTATTTTTATTATTTAAAAGGAAATGTTCGTGCCAACACTGTGTGTGCATCTAAGCTTGTGGTTTGACTATTTATACAACAAGAAGAAAAGACTCAGGAGGAAGTGATTTCCATATGATCCACATCTGAGGCTTTTTTAAAGTTGTCTTTTGTTGTAATTGCATTCAGATTCCTTATGACTAAATGGAACTCAGTAAAAAAAAAAAAAGGGATTTCGTGGAATTAAGGAACATCATGGCATTTTTTTCTAACAAACAGCTTTAGCACAAGTGCACCCTTGTGGTTATAGAAAATGTTCCTCTAAGAACACGGGGTATCTGTTTTAAAAATACTTTCAAAGTAGATGCAAGTGCTTTTTATTCACCGATAATGACAGAAACTAGATCTCTTGAATTACAGAAACCAGGCATCAATTAAAATGAAATGAGCAATTGTCAGATTTATTAATTGTTTTACTTCTTTATAGGGTGACTCTAAACACTTAGATATGCTACACTTGAAAACAAACTCTGTGTTACCCATGTGTAACTTGAACTGAAGCCCTATCAAAGTCCTGAGAGTTCATATTGACCAGAAACATGTGTCTCTTTTTTAAATCAAGAAGGTGTTGAAACATTGCGTGCACAATGAAGTGCTCAATTAAATGAAAATCTTTCACAAAATTGAAAGAAATATTCAAACTGTTGTGGCAGATGAGAAGGATTACCGCGATGCGTGCCAGTAAACCAATGCGAATCAAATGGGACGCACCATTAAACCATCTACACATGTTCAAAAGAATAGACAACAAAAGGCAGATTCAAAACTTAAAGCAAAGCAGTACATTGTCAATTTGTGATGTACAGCCTTGTGAAAACTCAGTATACGAGAATGATGCTGTACATGTGTCCATCCGACCTTCACAGTGTGTGTCACACGGGGTAAACTAGGTCAGGAGTCCCCAAACTAGGAGCCGAGGGGTCCCTGGGGCGCCTCAATATGGTTTTCGGAGGAGGGCCACAGCGCATACAGAAATATTTTCTCCAATGTCCCCAATACCTGCCAACGAAATGTTCCCCTTAATTAATTTACAGAACGTTGTTAAGCATGACTGTTTTTTGAATTTAACACTACTTTGATCTGTCATACATTTATATTTATTCCCAATACCTGCAGTAACAGTATGTACCGTTATACATTTTAAAGAGGGCTTTTGAAAAGCACAGAATGTCACAGTTACCGAGAAAGTTTGGGAATCCCTGAGTTAGGTAACTTTCCTGTTAAGGATGACAGACCGCTGTGCAGTCAATGGGAGTCTTTGTGACGTTTTGTTTATTGAAACTGTATGGTGTCTGGTTATGGGATTTGGAATCCTGATGAATGCGACTGGCAGAGGGATGACTCATATACACCATGTAGATGTAATATTTGTAAATATTTCCTTACCATTTAGGAATAATCCCCTTCTGTATATTTTTCCAGTTATTTTGACAGAAGTTTATTGTTGGGGGACCTAAAAACAGGAACAAAAACATGTTTCGGAAGGAAGCAAAGGAGGAGTGATTTTCAGCATGCTGTACAGTAAATAATCGCACGTGTGCTTGTTCTATTTCGAGCGGATGTGAAGATCTTTAACTTTAAATTTCCTACCAAGTGTAATGCATGTTGCTAAAAACAGCCCATGCGAAGAAAGCAATGTGGAATAACTGGGCCCCCTTCCAGACTAATTAACATTAAATATGTTTGACAACTCACTGGCACAATAGTAACCTGGGCATTTTGACCTGCTGTTTTGACCTGCCGTTTCGCCAAACACTCTGCAAAGGTCTTTGCCAACTTTGATGTGAACTTTCACACGTTAATTGTACTTCTGGGTATGGCTCTAAAATGCAATCTATAACTTTACATTCTTTTAATTAGCCCCGGCAAAACTACTGGTGCTAAATATAGCTTGCAGCACACAATGGCGTGTGACTTTCCTTTGTGGACTTTCCTTTGTGGACTTTCCATTTTAACCCTTTTCAGTTCAAGTGTGTGGTAATGGAGGGGAAACGAGAGGAAATCTAGAGAGTTGTAATGTGACCTAAAGGTGTTGCAGAAGTTCCTTTTTGACAGCCAAGCAACAACTTTGGGTTCAGTGGGTGAAAAATTTTAAACAAAATGATATGCAGCCCGACTCATTATCAGGCTTATGTACAGTACTGTGCAAAAGTTTTAGGCAGGTGTGAAAAAATGCTGTAAAGTAAGAATGCTTTCAAAAATAGACATGTTAATAGATTATATTTATCAATTAACTAAATGCAAAGTGAGTGAACAGAAGAAAAATCTAAATCAAATCCATATTTGGTGTGACAACCCTTTGCCTTCAAAACAGCATCAATTCTTCTAGGTACACTTGCACAAAGTCAGGGATTTTGTAGGCATATAGTCAGGTGTATGATTAAACAATTATACCAAACAGGTGCTAATGATCATCAATTCAATATGTAGGTTGAAACACAATCATTAACTGAAACAGAAACAGCTGTGTAGGGGGAATAAAACTGGGTGAGGAACAGCCAAACTCAGCTAACAAGGTGAGGTTGCTGAAGACAGTTTACTGTCAAAAGTCATACACCATGGCAAGACTGAGCACAGCAACAGGACACAAGGTAGTTATACTGCATCAGCAAAGTCTCTCCCAGGCAGAAATTTCAAGGCAGACAGGGGTTTCCAGATGTGCTGTCCAGGCTCTTTTGAAGAAGCACAAAGAAACGGGCAACGTTGAGGACCGTAGACGCAGTGGTCGGCCAAGGAAACTTACTGCAGCAGATGAAAGACACATCATGCTTACTTCCCTTCGCAATCGGAAGATGTCCAGCAGTGCCATCAGCTCAGAACTGGCAGTAAACAGTGGGACCCTGGTACACGCATCTACTGTCCGGAGAAGTCTGGTCAGAAGTGGCCTTCATGGAAGACTTGCGGCCAAAAAGCCATACCTCCGACGTGGAAACAAGGCCAAGTGACTCAACTATGCACGAAAACACAGGAACTGGGGTGCAGAAAAATGGCAGCAGGTGCTCTGGACTGATGAGTCAAAATTTGAAATATTTGGCTGTAGCAGAAGGCAGTTTGTTCGCCGAAGGTGCTGAGAGCGGTACACAAATGAATGTCTGCAGGCAACAGTGAAGCATGGTGGAGGTTCGTTGCAAGTTTGGGGCTGCATTTCTGCAAATGGAGTTGGGGATTTGGTCAGAATTAATGGTCTCCTCAATGCTGAGAAGTACAGGCAGATACTTATCCATCATGCAATACCATCAGGGAGGCATCTGATTGGCCCCAAATTTATTCTGCAGCATGACAATGACCCCAAACATACAGCGAAAGTCATTAAGAACTATCTTCAGCGTAAAGAAGAACAAGGAGTCCTGGAAGTGATGGTATGGCCCCACAGAGCCCTGATCTCAACATCATCGAGTCTGTCTGGGATTACATGAAGAGAGAGAAGCAACTGAGGCTGCCTACATCCACAGAAGAACTGTGGTTAGTTCTCCAAGATGTTTGGGCCAAACTACCTGCCGAGTTCCTTCAAAAACTGTGTGCAAGTGTACCTAGAAGAATTGATGCTTGATGCTGTTTTGAAGGCAAAGGGTGGTCACACCAAATATGGATTTGATTTAGATTTTTCTTCTGTTCACTCACTTTGCATTTAGTTAATTGATAAATATAATCTATTAACATGTCTATTTTTGAAAGCATTCTTACTTTACAGCATTTTTTCACACCTGCCTAAAACTTTTGCACAGTACTGTATATTAACAGTTTAAATGCTCATATCACACAACTATGATTTTGGTTTCCTACAGTTACCATATGAATGAGATGAAGACGACTGTCAAAGTAAAGGTAGCTTTGAATGAAATTGACTTTACGTTTTTATGCTGGTTACAATCATTGAGTTTTCTTGGTGTTTTTCCAGCAATACACTGCAGTGCATTAAAAGGGGCTTATAGCTGAGGCACGTTGGCTGATCTAGCCTGCATTACAGGCTACTAGTAGTAAGGACTGGCTCTTAGTGAAATTCTAGTCAAATCACTTGAACACAATATTTGACTAAATAACCCTGATTTGATTGCAATCAAATGTACATCCTTTAAAAAGGGAACAGTAAAAATCATGTAGTTGGAAGCTAATTGGTCTTCAAAGAAACCATGAAGCGTGTAGAACAGTCTCATTTATATAAAGAGATTTTTCGAAAAAATCTTTCTTTAAATAACTCTGCAGGTAATGCTGGAAAAGGGATTAAATGTTCGGTGACACTTTTTAGGGATCCGTTTATAAGGGATTCTAAACAATAGCCAGAAATTTAAAATAAGACAATGGCAAAAGTGTATAATAACTGTATTGCAAAAACAAAGCAGCCCCATACAATTGGCCAGACCTGGAAAGACAGGCAGACAGACTATATCCATTATAAGCGATTATAAACAATAGCAAAACAAAAACAATGGCGAAAAGTGTATAATAGTCTTATTATTTCTAATCCTATTCTATAATTAATAGCATAATTAATAACATGTTTGTAGACTTTCTCACTTGCAACGGATCCCTGCCGCTTAATGCTTTTGCACTAAAAATAGAATTCCTTTGTGCTGTTTTACTAGTCTGTTCCATAGTGTAGCTACAGTACCTGTGCATTCTGTTTGACCACCTTTGTTTCCACCACGTCACTGGAGTCAAAGACATGTTCCTACTATCGGTAGCTGTAATGACACTTCAGTGCTTTGCAATAGCTAACTGTTACAGTGTACTGTAGTCAGTAGCTACCAAATTGAATGGAATGACCACAAAGTCTACCAAACGAGCATTTTATACTGTAGATGAAATAGAATACAAATGTGTTTTGTTGCACACATCCATGGTCTTGGCTTTCTGATGCATTATGGATTGCATTTCTTTTATTTGAATTCTGCTAAAGAGGTGATACAGAAGTGAAATGTAAAAAGGAAAGTTATTTAAACCGTACAACTTTCCCTTTTAACATTTCACTTTTGTGAAAGTAAATGAAGCTGACAAAGTGGAACCAGGAGTGATGCGTTTATTGGATTGCATGATTTCAGTTTTATTTAACTCTAAACAGATGCTTTAGAATGCTATTTTACCTTGTAACTTTACTATTTATAAAAAGAGAAAATCAGTGTGGCTCTTAAAGATGGAATTTTGCATTTACTGCGTGTTAAGTTTCAGTGACCCTATGAAGGGAATGTTTTCAACATGGGTTTCTGATTTGAGGTTTTAAACAGTCATAAAAAAATAAAAATAAAAATTCAATGTGTCATATAAGATTAAACACCGGAAAATAGGATAAATAAACACTGGAAAACATAAGCCCTACTTAGAAGCAGGGATGTGCTAGGAATCCGTTTGATGTGGGATAAAGAAGAAAAACGTTGATTTTAATTTTCTTCAACAGTGGATTTAGGTTTTTGTTATTATGAAAAACTAGCATCCCTGTTTCTAATGTAATAATGTGATGTCTCGCTGTTTACGGGTATACAACGCTGGCTGAAGTTGGGTTTTATGAGCTGGGGTAGGGAGTTCTATGTATGATATAGTTCCAGACACTTAATATAACGTTACAGTCCACCAAAGCTGGCTGGGACAAAATGAACTGTAGCAGTACTTTCTCCCTGCTGAAAAGAAACAGAAGTGCATACTTTGTGTGGCAGCCAGAGCCTCCTTTTCTCCATTAAATCCTGTGGTTACTCCAGAATATTCCTAATGTGAAAACCGAATTGTTATTAAAAGCACATGGAAGGGGCTGTAGAGTCAAAAAGGTCATTTTGAAATGTCCAGTTTTAAATGTCAACTTATCGGAAACAAAAAAAACCTCCCCACCAAAAAAAAAAAGACATTGATTCTTCCAATAATGAGATTCCTACATTTTACCTGTTTTGTGGTTTTATTACGTTTCCAATTTAAATCTATAAAAGCCAGTTTACAATCTTTTATAGCTTTGAAAAAAAAAAACGCAGAAGGAATTCGGAGAGTATTTTAAGACCTTTGCGATGCAAACTAAAAACAGGTGTTTAGAAAAAAACAACAATTGTTTCCATAAAACAATAAGCATGTAAATAATCTATGGCATGGTATATAAAAGTATAAGTTATTTCTATCTTGAGTAATCTGTGAAAATCAACATTTGTAATGCAAGAGGAATTTGGAAGTTGCATGTAAGACACAATATATTCTGTGGGGTTACAAGGGTAATTACATTTTATAGAGCTTTCAATTTTAAAGACTGCAGTTGGGGAGAGTAGAGAAAGAGAACAGTATGCCAACGTGGTTTGCTGACTGATACACATGTGTTCTTTGGCTGATAAATTATCCATAAATGTGGGGCTGGAGGCAGTCACTGTGTTGGGTCTGGCTAGACACTGTGTCTTGGTGTAGCTGGATGAAAGTGGTTTATTTTAGGCACTTTGCATAGGGAATGTCCAGGGCTGGGTTCGTTAAAATCAGATATTTCCATATACTCTTATTAGTAGAAGATCGTACTGTTACACAGCTAAAAAATCCAATTGCGAATAAACTTGGGAACAAAATCCTTTACCACCAGTTACTGAGTTTAAGAATCTGGGATTGTGTTGTGCCTGTCGCACACATTGTTACATATCCGTTCTGTGGAAATAAATAATGGCGATCTACGTTTTCATGATACATGCACTTTCATTTTGTAATTAGCATTGCTAATGTTTAAATATTTGCAAAAAAAAAAAAAAAGAACCACTCTGAATGATTGAAGACATTACAAAAGGAACAGGGGAACAGAAAACTAAAAAAAAAAAAAAAAGAAACAGAATTTGACGCTAGTTGGTGTTTGACGTACCGGTACATTGAATCTTTGTAACCAATCAGAAAAGTCATTGAGTCCAGTAGCGTGTTCTTACTCTTTTATAAATTACAGTACAACATGCGTGTGAGTAAGAACACACGTGTACAGCATTGATGTGTGTATGGACTTGATATTAACTATGAACTAAATGGACACACTGTACACAAGCCACTGTATAAACACAAGCTGACATATGACATGCATGCATATATATTATATACATTTTTTTTTAAATCTATCTATTCATGATGAAATCACTAGTGGAAAATGTAGTTTGACAAATGCTGCAACCACGTCAAGAAGTGATGCTTCTTTTACTATTACTACTAAAACTAGTAACATCCCTAAACAACACAACGTGGCATCCTTTTGCTAAATTGCCTCCTAGATGCCCTATTTTACAAGGTTCCACTCATACCTCCCCTGTTCCATCTATACCTCCTCCTCCCCATGTTCTGCTGTTATTGCTCCCTGGCGATCTGGGAGCTTTCCAAACGCTTGTGGATTGTAAACGACTGTGTTTGTTCTATAAGAGATGTTTGCAAGCATGATGTAGTACACATTCCTACTCCGAAGAAGCTATCTATCACAAGACTCGGAGGAGAAATGTGTCAGGGTTAAAAGGATAAGAGTAATCTTACCTCAGGCAATGGTTCAGGGCTTTTATTAACTATCACCCCTTTTGAGGGATTAACCAAATTCTATCAGTTTTCATACTCCTGCACTCCTGAAGTGGTTTCTTTTGGCCGGTTTTGTTTTGGTCCTTTTCCTAGAGTAACGCTGTGAAGCAGCTGGCACGGAAATGAAAAGGTTTAACCACAGAGGCGTGGTCAGGGATTCGAGGAATGTCAAGCTCTGGCAAGTGAGTTCATGCCAAACACATCCTCCCGTCTTTACTGCTGGTGAATTCCTGGAAAGGGTGAAGAAGATACTTGAGCATCATTAAGCATGATTACCCGGGGTTTTTACATTCTTTCCCATATTATGCAGCAAAAAAACTTTATATTGCTTAAATTGTTTAATCCCATTTTATATTATGGATTCCTATTCCACCATTTTATATACAGTTTCTTGGCTATATTTTGTGCATTTAATGTCATGTAGCCCCCGATACTCCCCCTATTGAGCATAGTCTTAGTAGTCATCATTGTTTGTATTGTCGGGGGCTACAAATTAAGGATGGGAATTTTAAACATATAAACTCTAAAGAAGTGGTTAAACACTGAATAAAATGCTACATGTGTGACTGGTCACGTGACAAATTTGACCAAACACTTTTTTTTTTTTTAATGTATTCATTTTAGTAATTTATCATCATATCCAGTAGTCCGTCACACATCTGACTGCTGTGGTGCCACAGTAAGGGCAGATATTATAAAAAGGAAGGGGTTTGGCAATTGCCTCCAAGTAGTTTTTCTGATTTTTGCAATAGAAAGATTGACACTGGGGCGGGTTTTATTCTTGGCCAATCTGCCGCTTCAGTGGCACACTCTGTGTTCATGCTGTAGGGGGCGTGGTATGGGATCCAGTCCACGGGTTAAGAAAGTCTAATGTTTGTTACATATTTTTAATAAAATGGCCTCTCTAAACAAAGGATCGAGGCGAAGCCACATTTGGAAGTGTTTTGAGGAACCGGACGAGAGAACCGTGGTATGTGAATAATTATGCCAAACAAAATTGCCGTACCACAAAAACACAAGTTCAGTGCTTCACCATTTGAAATGAACACATTCAGAAATTACTGCACGGAGTTACTAGTGGCAGTAAAAAGCAAACATCCATAATTAACAGAATGCTGATGGCGACTGACATTTATTTGCTCTTACATCCCTGTGAATACGTATAACATGATTTAAAAAGGAATTTAAAAAATATATATTATTACAGAGAATGCGTAAGTGTAAATTAAATTATGTATAGGCTTTACTTTACCAGTACACTTTTACGCAAATCATTTGTTTTAAATTTGATTTGTCAACAGAAGGGGATATTAAAAAATTAAAAGAAAGGATTTCCCATTTGTGGCACCAATCCCTGAACAGTAGAGTTAATATGCAGAATTCGCTCTTCCTCACCAACTACTCCACGCAGCTCCTAGTTCAGGCCCTGGTACTGTCCTGCCTTGACTTCTGCAACTCCCTCTTGGCTGGCCTCCCTGCTATCCGTCCGCTCCAGCTCATCCAAAACTCTGCTGCTCACCTTGTCTTTTCCCTTCCTCGTCTCTCCCACGCTACACTGCTGCTCCGCTCCCTCCACTGGCTCCCTTGCACTGCTCACATCCAATTTAAAACTCTTGTACTCGCTTATCTCTGCCTCGACCTTTCTGCACCCTCCTATCTCCAGACTATTATTTCTCCCTACACCCCCTCTCGCTGCCTCCGCTCCTCTGCCACTGTTGGATTAGCTGTACCCCCCCTCCACTCCCCCACTTCTAGTTCCCTGTCCTTCTCCAGCCTTGCCCATCAGTAATAGAACAACCCACCCATGGGAATCAGGATTGCTCAGTCCCTGACCACCTTCCTGTGCGTCCTCAAGACACACCTATTCAGACAGCATCTGTAAACCTCACAACACTCGACTATACTGGACTAGATGGCACCCAATTGTACCAGTGCTTGCATTGTCTTGTACTTGCACTGAACTGAGTGTCTGCTAATAAATAAATAATAATATAACAATGTATTGGAATCTGCATTTGATAGATTCTGTAACATATGTAAGCTTAATTATAATTTATTAGTTTTGTTTTGTTCTTTTGTCTATAATTATATATATATATATATATATATATATATATATATATATATATATATATATATATAAAAATATAGCGAGCATCAAAAGAAACTTATCAGCATTATAACACATTTATTTTCGAAAAAAAATAAGGTATATAAATGATGGACATTGACGAAATGTTTTTGTGTTATTTTTAATCACTCGATCATTCATCCTTGCCCATGACACACTTGAGTGACTATGACTGAAGCATATCCACTTAATCACCAAATTAGTGATAGTTGATTGGACACTGGATATGGAGTGATTTCAGCTGTTGAATTGCAAGCTTGAATAAAAGCAATAAAGAAAATCACAGAAAAAAAAACAATATGCCACGTCTGTCAAGAGAGCAGCGCCTTCGTGCGATCGGCATGTCGGAGGCTGGACGAGGGCAACGTGCCGTGGCTCGCCATCTTGGGTGCTCACAGCCAATTTCAAACCTGGCGAGACGGTATAACCAGACACACACTGTCAATGACAGGCCATGAACTGGGTGACCAAGAATCACAACACCTGCCCAAGATCAACAGATCATTTTGCAGCATCTTTGTGATGTCACTTGTTAATCAGCACAATAAAAAGTCACTGCACCTGCACTAAAACAGAGATTGTCATTTTTTGATCACATCTAATGAATTTTATATAAAAGGTTTAGTTTGTGCCCACAGGGCCAGCACAGGTACATCTAGTGCAGTACAAATACAAAGAGAGACATTTATTAAGATAAAAATTTTTAAAAGCATACACATGCTTTTAAAAAGACCAGATTCCCGTTGATCTTATTTATTTATTTATTTTTTTTAGTATTACATGCAGGACAGCCGCTGTAAGATCATTCCCTTTATTAAAAATGTGCACGGATGAATCTACCAATCAACTAATGCACGTAAATGAGCCGATCAAAAATTTGAATTGAGTGACAGCCCTAATTTCAATATATACTTGTGTGTATGTGTGTTGTGTGTGTTTTTTTTTTGTTGTTTTGTAGGTACGTCTGCGATGTTAATGTTATTTGCTTATTTAGGGTTTCTTTGCTTAGAAAATACTAACCAGGGCTGTCGGTATACATCACAATGTAATAGAAAGAGTGTGTGTATGTAGATGTGGTTTAAACGCTGACCCCACAGTTATTGAGTCGCTTCTATAAATCTGGGTGCTTTCTTTTTAATGTCACTGTACAGTTTTATTTGATTCAACTGTTTCAAATAAAAAAAGATAAAATGTTTTGTGCCACAGTTTTATGTTTGTGTTTCTCGTAACACTAAAAACTGGATTCCAGTAAACCATATATTGTGTGATGCTGCGGGTAGAGCCTTGGTTTGGGCATCGTTTCAAGCCAACTGTGTTTTCAGCCTAAATTTGAACCAGGTGCAGAATATTTATATAAAAAAAAAATACTAAGAGAATGAAATGGCTTGGAGCAGCTGAGTTTTGGATTCAATCCTGTTTCAGAAACGAGTCCCAAAACAGTCATTTCAATCACATCTCTTTTAAAGTCTAAATGATCACTTCCATTTCAAAACAGTAAATGGCCAGTGGATGAGAGTGTGTGGTCAAAAGATTTATTAAAGCTAAGGATCAAAGTAATTGGAATAGTGACCATATGCAAAGGGGTTGTTGTTGTTGTTGTTGTCTTAAACAGGGTTTAAATGATACCAAATATACATTTTGTAATGAATGTAGGCATTTTTACAAGAAGACTTTATCTCTTTTTAGGTGAGCAGCAAGTCGTGCAAACCAGTCTTATTGTCCACTGCGGTAGTCCTCAGCAACCAGGATACAGTGGAGGTCCTATCCCTACATCCGTCCATAGATACTGTATGTATGTATGTATGTATGTATGTACACTTCTCTTTTATATATGTAAAACAGCTCATCCAATTATTATGAAACTAGGTATTAACATTAGTGAGCATAAGCTACCTAGAGTATTCGATTCTGAGGTTTATATAGGGGTGTGTTTCTACATACATTTATCCATCTTTGTGTCACATCTACATTGTTGCATATTACTGTATCTGGATAACCACTCATTAAATTGTGTTGAAACTTGTTATTAACATTATTTGGTGTACAAGTTATTCCACATACAGGGAATCAGTAATGTTGGTATACTTGGCCATCCTCATGTGAGGCTGTCATGCATTTACATCTTCCATATGTCTCCATACAAAGACTAGGAGAAGTGTGTGTTTTTTTTTTTTTTCAATTTCTTATCCATCCCCATATGAGGTTGCCGTGGATGAAGGGGTTGAATACCACTTATCCAATTTCCCTTAAACTATTCATGGCTGTTTCTTCTTGTATGCTGTTCTGTACATATTGTTGATTTATATGTCATGGTCATCCACTTTTGAAAGTCTGTATGAGAGAAAACAGAAATACATGCATTGAGAGATTTTGCTCCATTGTATTTGACAAATGTTCTGGTGACAATTACACAGATACCTGAATACTTATTATTTTTTTACAGACTATTTAATTCAGTAGTCATTCCTTTGCAAATATTGTGTCGCACGTATTTTTCTAACAGACCCTCAGAAATGATTGATCCCTTGCAGATTTCACTGCTCATGAAGACAGGCCCTATCAGCTTTAGATAAAGGAATGACATGCACAGTGCATCCTCACACCAGGCATTGATTGCCAGACTAAAGGACATGCAAAGCCAATCTCTGCTCTCTCACCCACTGCCTGTTTATAGCTTGCTTAAAGAAACTCTTGTGGCAATAGTGATTTTGAATTACGCCTTCTTGCCACAGATTTCCAGTCATTTGTAAAGGGTTTTATTCAAACGTCAGGAAATCGAACAAAATCCTTTATTTAATCAGTTAGGTCTAATTGAGGACAGGTGGGGAGGGGAGCTGCAGGTTTTGCCAGGGGAATTTATCCAGGCTCCGAAGAGTGCTACTGGGTCGAGATCTAGACTGGGGCTTCGCTGAATGGAAAGAGCCACTGAGCACCACTACGTACTCTGCAGCATGTTCTTTTCCTTGAAGGGCTCCTGGTTCCTAAAACACATTTTAGTGACTCAATCCCAGTCTAGTGGGCGCGTCTAGCTGTTTCCACTGCCCAGCGTTGCAGTTCTCAGGTGCACACTGAGATACGTTCTTCATGAGCACAGTGCTCACTTCCACCAACAGCAAGGCTCAAAATGGTTTGTTAATTAAAACAGTGCGGAGAATTGGAACGGGATGTACACGAAGCTGAACCCTAGCCCTTAACCATACCCAGCCTGCATTGACATGAGAGGGGTTGTTTGATTATCATTAAACAACACAATGCAGTTTAGCAACAGTCAAAGACCAGCTTTAGAAAGTGTATGAGGAGAGTTGGAATGTGTATATCCTTCCTGTATGTGGGGTTTACAAAGTGCTTTTTTTGTTCCTGTGTGGGAGATGCTAGTAACTGATACAGGATTCCTTTTGGGAGGAAAGAGATAGTAGGGGATTAGCCTTTTTTTTAAAGAAGCACAAACTGTGATCATGATGCTCGCATTTTTGTTGTGCTGCAATTACCAAAAAGCCTCTGAATGTCAGCTTGTGTTGGTCATTCGTTAAAGCAGCAATACTGTAACCTGTCGATTTTCAGTTTTATACGTGACAGATTCATTCAGTAGGAAAGACTTCAGAATGTTTCAGTAATGGTGCCGTGAGTAGAAGTCTTCTGATTCACGTTGTAATTGCTCCAATGCCTTTTGCTTTTCCTGGCTCAGATTGCAGTTCAATGAATATGCATTATTAGGAATTCTGTGTAACTGTTCCCTGCTTCCCTAGATCAGATTGTGAACACCCTCTTGCTGTGTCTGGTGAAGGGAACAAGGCATCCATTTAAAAGTCATCCAACACCTAAGAACATATATTCCCAAGCGTAGCACATCATGCAATACAGCAAGGTAGGCATACTAATAATAGTACGTGATCCTGATATCGGTGTGTGTCTTTTTATGTCAGCAACTAAACTTTTAAGCAGATCATAATGAACACGCCATGCAACCGTGTCTGGGCCAGCAAAGCTGTACTCCATTTCCCCAAATTCTAAAACATATGAAACCTATAGGATTGCTGACCATGCCACAGACTTTTTTTCGTATCTGTTCCAGATTGTACTGTGGTTTTGGGATGTGGACTAATGGCGTAGCTGCAGCCCCAAACTCGTTTGACTCCTGTGAATAGTAACAGTAATAATGTTGCCTGTTGCCTATGAGGCTCTTGATGTACTGAAGCTCGGTTGAAATCGCAGGTGTGCTTGTTGGGGTTATTCAGAAATGTTTGTGTTATATTTATGTGTCAATGTTTGTGCTGCTGTATACTAGGGCTTAAGTGCCAGTCTTAAGACTATGATGATTTCGATCCTGTGAACAAACACATCCTAATGGCCCGGGAGGTATGAAGTCCTAGTCACTAATAAAATACTGATTCATAGAATAAGCTGTTTCATATTTACTTTTGGGAGATCCCTTGAACCTCCGAATGTGGGCTGTTGGATTCAGATGCAAGGACGTACAATTGTGGCATTGTACTGTGTGTTTGAGTTTCTGAATGCAGAATGAGTTTAGAATGAATCTCTCAATAAAGTACAGCCTTCCCTTTCCAGCCCTCTTGTATCGATTCAGGAGATCAGCCAGCCATTGTAATTTGTGGAATAGTCATTGCCCTATATCTGCCTAGGGTGAATAGGGCCAAATTGGTTATTCATCTGGCCTTTTAATGGAATTGCTTTTAAGAGACTGCGGTTTCCAAAGGAACAGGAATGGCAAGAAAGAGGAGGACCTGTGAGGCAATGTGTTGTGCTTGAAAACAATAGGAGTCTTATTTGAAATACTGTAGGTGGGAAATAGAAGTAGAAAGAAAATAAACGTGGATTGGCTAGATATATTCTGTACTGCAATGAGATTTTGAGCTCTCAACCCAGTCTCAGGGATGTGAAATAAGACCTACTGCATAGCAGTTTCACCCGTTTTCAAGTTTTAATATGTGCTTGATTAGCCCCAGTGCAGAGGTACTGTAACAAGTTCAGGCGTGTCATTATTAAACTCTTAGTAAAACCAGGAATGGATCAAACTGCTATGCAGTGGGAGTCTTGTTTCCATCCCATGGTATCGCGGCCGCTTTGGTGGTGTCCCGGACGCTCTTCAGGAAGCTCATGACTCCAGAGCCCCCGGTCCCTCGTTCCTCCAGCGAGGAGGGGGCTCGAGTCAGGATCTCAGCGGAGGGCTCAGCTCGGCTCCTCCTCTCCCTGGCCCGGGCTGTCGGGACGGTGATGAATCGGCTCACCACCACGATGTGATAGTTTCTGAGGGCCACGAGCTGAGCCACACAGCCGTTGAAAGCACCCGTCAGTTCCGGCTTCCCCGCGTCCAGGACGTAGTGCCGCAGCGATGGCCCTGCGGAGATGTCCAGCACCAGCTGCTTGTGGGAGGAAGGCATGTAATCTCGCATCCTGCTCAGGAAAGCAGCTGGGGGTATACAGGAAAGAAAGAGGGCTCAGCAACTCAAGCAATTCCAGGTGTAAGCACACTCTGTAGCACAGGTTTGTCTTCATTTCCTTCTGATGAGCGCAGTCATTGTGATAGGTTCTTGTGTCTTTTTGATTATTCTGTGCTTGACTATGAGTTAAGGAGTGGCTCTTGTGCTCTTCTTGCCTGCCGTCTACATATCTTAGGTAGGCTAGATCAGCCCAGATGTTGCTATATAATCATAACGTAAGGAAGCGTGATCGAAATCGCTGTGCTACATGTGTCTGTCTATGACAAGCAACTAGAACTAGAGTGGCTTTTGAACTTGCCTGAGATCATCTAAAAAAACCCAATAAGAACCATTCAGAACTATTGCAGACAACTAGAGGGGTCTAAACAAAAACAAATGATTTAAGTAATGAATCCCAGAACAGGTGTGTAAATAGGGAGGTACAGAAGTGCTATGACTTACCGCTATCCTTGCCGTGTCTCACACCCAGTAACTCGTCGAAACAGTGCAGGACGCTGCTCTGAGCTGCGCTGCCCCCCGAATAGTGCAAGGGGTCTTCCTGCACGCCTTCGTACACCAGCCCCTCCGGCATAGAGGAGTTATCCCTCCAGCTGCCAAAGAGACAAGAGGGACATTTCCATTGGAGAGTCACAAAGCTTTAAAGGTCTGGGCTGGAAATAAGATTCCCGTTGCATAGCAGTTTGAGCCATTCCTGATTTTACTATGAGTATAACCCTTTAAAGGTACAAGGGCCACATGTGTCCCACAAATAAAAATGATGCTACCTTTCTTGTTTTTGCAACGGGGTGCATGAAACAGGGTTTTGAATTTACTGACAGGTTGGATCTGGTCTTCCAAAGCAGTTTCCTCCTCGTGATACTTGAGTCACTCTCAATGTACCTTCAGGGTCTAATAAAACACATTTGAGCTTGTTACCTCTGCACTATAACTAATCAAGCTTGTTGTAACACCTGGAACGGGTGAAACTGCTGTGTAATGGGAGTCTTATTTCTATCCCTGCCGAACATCTTTTTTTCTGTCCCATTGTGTCATGGCTGCAATCGTTCTGAGTGGCTTTTCTCACAAACACTTCAATACTGTTCAAGTCTGTTGTGGGGCTTTCACCAAATCGAAACTATTGCACAACCTACCCAGAAAGGAAGATACGAATCATTCCGTAAAATGTTGCAGGATCAACGTGAGCTGGAATAAAGATGAAAAAGACATCTTTAGAGAGGAACGTGCAGTGTATGCATGCAAAACCATTTCTTGTATTGCTTTCCAGCAGTTCTTTTATTTATTTCATTGAAAGAATGGTATCATACAAAATGACAGTATTGTCACTGTGTGTGTGTCTGTGATCAGAATAGAATAGAGTTACCATGCATTTGCTTCAGAGCTTCTGTCATGCTCTGGATAGAGCTGGCCAGGTCCTCTAGCGCCCTCTTGAGGCTCCGGTCATCACATTCAAGCACAGCATTGATCACTGCAGCCATCGCCTAGAACAAGAGCAACAAGCTTTGATTGTTACTTTGAAAGAAAAAAATAAGAAGTCTGTGCCATAACATCAAATACATTCCTGGTTCTGAAGAACATTAGGAATCTAAGAGATAAAACTGGTGTGAAAACTATCCCTAAAATGAGCAGTTATTTATTTGGGGCTACACTTCTGTTTTTCAATCGGCTAAAACAATTCAAATAACACTAAAATGCCAGAAACCGCACATGGTCTTATGTAGGTAAACACAGTGCAGTAAAGTTGTTGTTCTTAATTTATTTTTTTAACTTTTCTTTCTACACATTTGAAGGGCTTTTGTCCAAAACAACATCCTTTTCATTTTTGTACACTGCAGTTATACCTCCTTTCAAACAAACACATATTTATGTTATTATTATTGGCATATAATATATATATATATATAATATTTGCTGAAGAAGAGAGAGAAACTGCAGCATCTGAGTTGTCAGAAGATGGAGACGCAATCGAAAGGCTATTAATACTACAATATTACCAGTATAGTACTTGTTGAAATGATCAACACGGGTCTGGCTTCAAAATGAACAATCATTTATTTATATATCTTTCTCTATCTGGAGGAGCACAAGAAACAGAAACACAAAAGTATGTACTGCTTAATGGAGGTAGGTACAGGTTTAACTACAGGAACCTCACTAGTGTAAACTCCAAAGTCCAAACTCAAACCTAACATGAACTACACATTTCTGTCTTGCACTGAATTTGCTTGCGAACGTGACAGAGTCACGTTGGCCAAATTAAACAAATGAGGACAATAAAGCAGACTGAAATAAAGTTCAAGGTAATTTTACCCTTTCCCAGCTACCATAAACTGCAATGACTGTTGTTCAATACTGAAATACTGTACATATTTTCTTTTCTCATTTGCATTTGTAATATAGTAGATGACGTACTCTGATGCTTTTAATGTACAATACAGTGTTCCCTGCCGGCACCTAGAAATTAGAAAGTAATTTAACCGTTAATTATTGTGTTTATTAAGAGTTAAATGTGACTTGCATTCAGGGTCTTTTTTTTTTTTTTTGGTGCATCACATGACTCAAAATAGCTCCAACTATTGCCCCTGTGGTGCTGCTTGCGATCAATATATATATATATATATATACTGTATTTTTTTTTTTTTGACAAACTCCCTCAAATTACACACGGAGCGTCCTTCCTCTCTGAACACAACAAAGCACAATGGCAGACAACAGAAAACGAATTACAAAATATACTACAAAACAAGGATGCTGCAAACACTAAAATCATCATAAAAACTTTGCTTTCAGTGTTTTCTGACTTCCTAAAATTCAAACAAGTCCAACTCGACGATGTAAATAAATACGACGTTCACAAACTCAACAGACTCCTCCGAGAATTCTGTGCCGCAGTGAGAAAGTTAGACGCCATAAAAACTTCAATAACAATGCGTTATGGACCTCAAAAACAATTCTTTCTTGACTGATTCATAAAACAAATATGGACTGCAGACCTTGGCTCATTGTGGGAAACTAAAGGCCCCTTGGGAAGAACTACAGTTACCTTCACGGGACAATTCTCTCAGCCTGCGGCTTCGGGCATTTTAGTCCTCTGTTGGTAACTATATACAGTACTGTGCAAAAGTTTTAGGCAGGTGTGAAAAAATGCTGTAAAGTAAGAATGCTTTCAAAAATAGACATGTTAATAGATTATATTTATCAATTAACTAAATGCAAAGTGAGTGAACAGAAGAAAAATCTAAATCAAATCCATATTTGGTGTGACCACCCTCAATTCAACAGCATCAATTCTTCTAGGTACACTTGCACAAAGTCAGGGATTTTGTAGGCATATAGTCAGGTGTATGATTAAACAATTATACCAAACAGGTGCTAATGATCATCAATTCAATATGTAGGTTGAAACACAATCATTAACTGAAACAGAAACAGCTGTGTAGGAGGAATAAAACTGGGTGAGGAACAGCCAAACTCAGCTAACAAGGTGAGGTTGCTGAAGACAGTTTACTGTCAAAAGTCATACACCATGGCAAGACTTGTGGCCATAGTTTCCCACTATACGCCTCCTCTCCAGTGTGTGTGTGTGTGTGTGTGTGTGTATAATATGGCTTGCTGTACCTTGATTCCCGGTACGGCTGCCAGTTCGACCAACAAGGTCACCAGAAAAAAACCTTTGAAACTGTCTCCTCCAGGCAGGCAGACGATCAGGTCCAGATTCCTGAGAACACACACCTCTGTGAGAAGCTTGATTTACCATCCTGTCACACCAGTAACACTGCCTTCATTAATAATATAACAAGGGTTTACCAGTACTATACATGAAAACACCTGCCACGAACACTGTCAATAGGGTGCAGGGCCAGCAAGTGTAATAAAGCATAGTGAAAGCATGGTAAAGCCAAGAGGGGTATGGTAAAACATATGTTAAAAAAACAAAAAACTCGGCAAACTATGGTAAATGCAAAGTATAACCTGAAAAAATGAAAACATGAGGAAAATGCACATTTACCAGGGAATAATTAGAGTAAACATGCTAATGTGTGGAGTTGTTTGTGTTACTTTTTAGGTTAATTGTAACTTGAATTGCAATTGAACAAAATAGCATTGTAATTTCAGCAAATCCCAATTCTAATTGCCCGCCAGGTCTGCGTGTGAGACAGTCCAGGAGTGTGCAACACAGGGCAAGGGCTCCCAAATGTCCAATCCTGTTCTATTCAAGCTTGTTAAAGGAAGACTCTACAGTTGAACCAGTCAACCCTGGTAACCCTTCCAGACAAACGGCAGCGAGGTGAAGATTGGCTTTTAGTACTAGAACTCCACCTTGACTTGTATATATTGTTCTCTTTGGGTTATCAGCGGGCACTTCATGACAAGATGGTGCCACAAAAAAGACTTAAAAAAAACGCTTCGAAAAAATAAATGTACAAAATGGAGGTATACTTACTCTATTTCCATAGGGCTGATGTGAGATTGCAGGGATGAGAAGTGAAAGTGGAGGGGAAGAAAAAAATAAAAGCACATTAGCATTTCTATTGCATTGTAATCTAGCCAGTCTGTAACACTGATGAACGGGTTAGCTGAGAAGTTTGTCTACTTTCTTTTAGTTAATATAATATTGTATCTCAAATGTACAACTTGTTTAAGACTTGCCAGGACAGCTGCTTATAAGACCATTTTCAAGGTCACTTAAAGCATTCCTTTGACATGGTTCAGTATTTGTGCATTAGTTTAATGGAAGCACTTGTAGAGATTAAACTGCAGATAAACTGTAGCGGTATTAGTACCTTAAAGGTCTTTACAGCAGTTACATTAGCAGCTTCTCTCTGGAGATCTACAACCATCATACAGTCAGGTGGTAAACCACAAGGGGTCTATGGGAATTTGTCTTACAAGCGACAGCCCAAAAATTAAATATTTACTATGGAAGTCCTTTCACCATTATTTGAACTACCATAGGGTACGTTTGCAGAAACACGCTGGACTTTCCTCGCTTATGGAATCTCTAGGTCCACTTTTTTGCTCATTTTGAGGTCATATTTCTCACTTTGCATCTTTTGTGTAAGCGCCATCTTTAGACAATATCATCTTTTAATATTGCTAAATAACACGCTAAAGACTGAAGATCTTTTAAGACTCTCAAGTTTAAAAAAAAAAAAAAAAAATTCTCCAAAGTAGGAAAAATTTTTTTTTTTTTTTTTTTTTTTTTACAGATATATTTATACACTACCTCAGACTGGGACCGTTCCAACGTGGTTTCCGACAGCATAGATTAACATTGCGCTAAGATAAGCTTGAAGACTGAATGGGTTCAAATGGGCAAAAGTGGCCGTACGTAGGATTCGACACACAAAAACAAGACTGTGGCAATGGACAAGTTCATTTCTGCAAATACACCCTGTTTGTAGGTCCATTTAAAGGTGAAACAACTTCCATATATGCACATGCTTGCAATTAGGTACCCCCACAATATGATCCATCTCCCAGTAATGAACGATCGACCGGAGACGAGACGTTTATAGCCTGTTAACCCTTGGCATCCCTAATTAATATGAATAAAAACAGACAGATTCTATTAAGCAAGGTGCCCTGCTAGTCCAGTCTAAAGGTCTGGTTACCATGACTGGGGAGATCTTATTTATTGGACCCCCAGGATTGGTGAAACTCAACACAAACCTACCCCCTGGGGTTCTTTTTCTTCCAGTTGCTCAACGCCCCGTCTGCATGAACCAGTATAGGAGGCAGATCAAGTAACCGTGACAACGCACAATATGGGATCGCCAGGTTTCTGGGTAAGGTCTGGAACAAGATTTGATTAAACATCTTGGCTTCAAAGTGCCATTTTAATGGATTATTTTTACATTTTGGTTTATTACAACAACTTGGTGGTTTAGAATATTAAAATAGTTTTTGTAAAATTCAATGACGAACACTGCAACTACAAGCCTTTCTAAATGTCTTTCAGTTTAAAATAAGTAGACCTGCTCATGCATTTTAGTATATTACATCCATTGACTGCCATTCTGCTCTGGCTGGGATAGTGCAGTGTGTTGGCTGTAAGCAGAGGGCGCTACTGATGTTTTACAGACCTGCCTGTGTTAATGAAGTGCTTGGAGAGCCAACAGGGCTGCAGTACCTTTACAATGCCATGCTCCCCTTCCTGCCACACGTAGCCCATGGTAATGAAACTCAGAGCCATGCGCGCCAGCCTCAGCTCCCTGTGCCCGTGTAGGTAACCTGTGTCCAGCAACGGCAACTGGTAAATAAGGAGAACACACATTATTTTTATAGGTGAAACCTCCATTGATCTGCTGTTTTTGGTATCTCTAGGAAGTCATTGGTTTTGTTTGTGGTATAGACATAAAATATTTTATTTATTTATTTTCAAGCTGCATTCCAGTGCTTTAAAAAGACACATTTTCTAAAATGAATGGTAGAAAACTAGCGTGTTATATAGTTGCAGAAGTTGTAAATTTGTTATTCAGGAATATCGGGAATCTGTATACTGTATCTATGGCCAAATGCTTTGCATCACCCTACAGAATTAACAAATTTTGCTTCATAAAGTGGAATGAAACCTGCTGAATTAATGTTACGTTAACACATTGAATTACATACTGCTTTTCCATCTACTTTATGAAAAATTGACATTTTAAAATGTGACATTTCTAAATCTAACATGAAATACTGTACTACTATTATGGCTTCCGGTAGACTCATCATTTTGTAGTTTCTTCGATTTACAAGATGTTAAATAAAAGATCTCAATTATGTTCATATAGTTTTTTTTTCTTTTAATTTATATCTCAATTATAAAATTCTAGGTGATGAAAAACTTCTGGCCATAGCTGTGCGCACGTCATAGCTGTACACATGTCATGCTGCTGTGGTTTTACTTGCAAAGACACACAGCAGACAGCAGTGGGCACTAAAGTAGAAGACTTTGAGCAGCTCTGAATGCAACTGATTGTATCCATTACCGTAACTTTGTGTTTGTTTGTCAAACCTCTGTATTGTGTTGAATTTGGTGATGTATGCTTACCTTGTTAACCTCATTGCGTAGCGTATGTGATTCTATCAAGTCTGTGAGGTTTCTGGCAATCTTCATCCAGGGCTGATAATACTCCGGCAGATCTGTCTAATGGAAACGTACCACCCACTTTTACTTCAAGGTGCGCTAACCAAGATTTGAAAGTCCATTTTCTTACCTCTCTGCTGCCATTTGCGATATTATCACTGGTCCCTTGTTTGTTCTATGCTTTTAAATTTGTTATTTATTATTATTATCATTCTTAGCCCTTATCCAGGGCAACTTACAATTGTTACAATATATCACATTATTTTTACATACAATTACCCATTTATACAGTTGGGTTTTTACTGGAGCAATCTAGGTAAAGTACCTTGCTCAAGGGAATAGCAGCAGTGTCCCTCACCTGGGATTGAACCCACGACCCTCCGGTCAAGAGTCCAGAGCCCAAACCACTACTCCACACTGCTGCCCATATATATCTTAATGTTTCCAGCATTCCAGTACATCTTATCTTGTGCATAAATATCACTCTGTGCATAAAGCATATCACTCTGATCTAAAGTTAAAAACACTTTGTTTAATTTTAGTCCTCGAGTGCAATCTTAGTTTTTGTGATTCATAATAATGTTTGATACATTGGAATTGGAATTGAAAAGCAGGGATTGATCCCAACACTGCCCTTCCAACAATGAGAGACACCCTACAGAACATATGAGTTTGTAGACAGCACTGCAGAGGAGTTGTTTCCTAGTATCTAATCTCTGTGTGGTGTGGTTCAAACTCACTCCAATTGTGCGCTGATCTAAAAAAAAAAAAAATGAACGGTATAATACTAACATAACTTTGTAGGTTGCCTTGTTAGTGTATTGTTCCGAAGAGTTGGTTTTACCCTGTTGAAAACCCTCTTTGTTATGCTGTATAACCATGTCCAGTTTTGTGCACTCCTAGTAGCTTTGTTGTCTTAAACAAAATATAAATTATGTAATGCATAGCTTTAAACAAGATTTTTCTTATTAATTAGAATGCAGTTTTAACCAATAGAAAAAGTGTAGTTTTTACGTACCCGTGGCAGAGGAAGCAGAAATCCGTACTCTTCTGAGACATGGTATTTATTTAAAGTGAACGGGACATTTGGGTTTGTATTTGTGTTGCTGCTTGTCATTGTGGCTTTGCAATGCTGAGAAACGCTGTCAGTGTGCGAGGCTGAAACACGGTAATGTTCACCTCCAGTCAACACCCCTAGCCTTGAATGGAGATTGCATTTCACCTTTACACAGAAATGTTACGAAATGTCTGTTTGAGGTGTGTGTGTGTGCTGTGCCCAATCGTTTTCAGTGACCTTGTGGACGATAATGGAGTAAAGATGCTTAGAATACTTGGTTCTTATCTACAGCTTGAAGAAAACATACCGGGGTTTAAGTTTTGCCTCTGCCAATTATTTGGGCAAATCTAGTTTTGCGTTTCTACACTCTTCCTCTGCCGAGCTTCCAAGTGCGTGCCGGGGTACCTGTTTCGCTGTTTTTGCAAGTCGATTATATATATATATATATATATATATATATATATATATATATATATATATATATATATATATATATATATATATATGTGTGTGCACTAATCAAATCAACGTGTACAATTATAAAAATAAAACATACAAGTGACAAATAAATACGTGAAATACAACGGGCATTATTAACCCAGTTACAATCTTAACTATCTTTTAATGAAAACGAAACAAAAGATTTGAACATGAACAAATAACATTATTTCTCTCTCGTGTGTGAGTGGTTAGTTTGCCTGCGCGTCTCTCTCTCTCTCTTTTGTGTGTGTGGCGAGTTTGCCTGCGCGTATGAAGGCGCGATACTTTTTGACTGGACTTTTTGGGAGAGCGCGCTAATAAATCGAGTGGTTTTAACCGCTGTTAAAACCAGCTTTGGTGTCCTGCCTTTTCAGCACCGCCGCTACATTATTGTCAGAAGTGGAGGCGAGGCAGGTACCCCGACACGCACTTGGAAGCTGGCAGGGGAAGAGTGTAGAAATGCAAAACTAGACTCGGCAAAGAATTGTCATAGGCAAAACTAGATTGGCCCAGCATCGATGTTGAAGCTTTGAACGAAACTAGACTCGCTTTGTCTAGTCCCGAAATTAACTGAAAACTGTTGAAATATTATGTGTATATATATATATATATATATATATATATATATATATATATATATATATATATATATATATATATATATATATACAGTACTGTGCAAAAGTTTTAGGCAGGTGTGAAAAAATGCTGTAAAGTAAGAATGCTTTCAAAAATAGACATGTTAATAGATTATATTTATCAATTAACTAAATGCAAAGTGAGTGAACAGAAGAAAAATCTAAATCAAATCCATATTTGGTGTGACCACCCTTTGCCTTCAAAACAGCATCAAGCATCAATTCTTCTAGGTACACTTGCACACAGTTTTTGAAGGAATTCGGCAGGTAGGTTGGCCCAAACATCTTGGAGAACTAACCACAGTTCTTCTGTGGATTTAGGCAGCCTCAGTTGCTTCTCTCTCTTCATGTAATCCCAGACAGACTTGATGATGTTGAGATCAGGGCTCTGTGGGGCTTGTTCTTCTTTACGCTGAAGATAGTTCGTAATGACTTTCGCTGTATGTTTGGGGTCGTTGTCATGCTGCAGAATAAATTTGGGGCCAATCAGATGCCTCCCTGATGGTATTGCATGATGGATAAGTATCTGCCTGTACTTCTCAGCATTGAGGAGACCATTAATTCTGACCAAATCCCCAACTCCATTTGCAGAAATGCAGCCCCAAACTTGCAAGGAACCTCCACCATGCTTCACTGTTGCCTGCAGACACTCATTCGTGTACGCTCTCCAGCCCTTCGGCGAACAAACTGCCTTCTGCTACAGCCAAATATTTCAAATTTTGACTCATCAGTCCAGAGCACCTGCTGCCATTTTTCTGCACCCCAGTTCCTGTGTTTTCATGCATAGTTGAGTCGCTTGGCCTTGTTTCCACGTCGGAGGTATGGCTTTTTGGCCGCAAGTCTTCCATGAAGGCCACTTCTGACCAGACTTCTCCGGACAGTAGATGGGTGTACTAGGGTCCCACTGTTTTCTGCCAGTTCTGAGCTGATGGCACTGCTGGACATCTTCCGATTGCGAAGGGAAGTAAGCATGATGTGTCTTTCATCTGCTGCAGTAAGTTTCCTTGGCCGACCACTGCGTCGACGGTCCTCAACGTTGCCCGTTTCTTTGTGCTTCTTCAAAGAGCTTGGACAGCACATCTGGAAACCCCTGTCTGCCTTGAAATTTCTGCCTGGGAGAGACCTTGCTGATGCAGTATAACTACCTTGTGTCTTGTTGCTGTGCTCAGTCTTGCCATGGTGTATGACTTTTGACAGTAAACTGTCTTCAGCAACCTCACCTTGTTAGCTGAGTTTGGCTGTTCCTCACCCAGTTTTATTCCTCCTACACAGCTGTTTCTGTTTCAGTTAATGATTATGTTTCAACCTACATATTGAATTGATGATCATTAGCACCTGTTTGGTATAATTGTTTAATCATACACCTGACTATATGCCTACAAAATCCCTGATTTTGTGCAAGTTTGATTTTGTGTACCTAGAAGAATTGATGCTGTTTTGAAGGCAAAGGGTTGTCACACCAAATATGGATTTGATTTAGATTTTTCTTCTGTTCACTCACTTTGCATTTAGTGAATTGATAAATATAATCTATTAACATGTCTATTTTTGAAAGCATTCTTACTTTACAGCATTTTTTCACACCTGCCTAAAACTTTTGCACAGTACTGTATATATATACACTACCGTTCAAAAGTTTGGGGTCACTTAGAAATTTCCTTGTTTTCGAAAGAAAAGCACATTTTTTGTCCATTAAAATAACATCAAATTGATCAGAAATACAGTGTAGACATTGTTAATGTTGTAAATGACTATTGTAGCTGGAAACGGCTGATTTGTAATGGAATATCTACATAGGCGTACAGAGGCCCATTATCAGCAACCATCAGTCCTGTGTTCCAATGGCACGTTGTGTTTGCTAATCCAAGTTTATCATTTTAAAAGGCTAATTGATCATTAGAAAACCCTTTTGCAATTATGTTAGCACAGCTGAAAACTGTTGTGCTGATTAAAGAAGCAATAAAACTGGCCTTCTTTAGACTAGTTGAGTATCTGAAGCATCAGCAATTGTGGGTTCGATTACAGGCTCAAAATGGCCAGAAACAAAGAACTTTCTTCTGAAACTCGTCAGTCTATTCTTGTTCTGAGAAATGAAGGCTATTCCATGTGAGAAATTGCCAAGAAACTGAAGATCTCGTACAACACTGTGTAATACTCCCTTCACAGAACAGCTAAACTGGCTCTAACCAGAATAGAAAGAGGAGTGGGAGGCCCCGTGCACAACTGAGCAAGAGGACAAATACATTAGAGTGTCTAGTTTGAGAAACAGACGCCTCACAGGTCCTCAACTGGCAGCTTCATTAAATAGTACCCGCAAAACACCAGTCTCAACGTCAACAGTGAAGAGGCGACTCGGGATGCTGGCCTTCTAGGCAGAGTTGCAAAGAAAAAGCCATATCTCAGACTGGCCAATAAAAAGAAAAGATTAAGATGGGCAAAAGAACACAGACACTGGACAGAGGAAGATTGGAAAAAGTGTTATGGACAGACGAATCTAAGTTTGAGGTGTTCGGATCACAAAGAAGAACATTCGTGAGACGCAGACCAAATGAAAAGATGCTGGAGGAGTGCTTGACGCCATCTGTCAAGCATGCTGGAGGCAATGTGATGGTCTGGGGGTGCTTTGGTGGTGGTAAAGTGGGAGATTTGTGCAGGGTAAAAGGGATCTTGAAGAAGGAAGGCTATCACTCCATTTTGCAATGCCATGCCATACCCTGTGGACGGCGCTTGATTGGAGCCAATTTCCTCCTACAACAGGACAATGACCCAAAGCACAGCTCCAAACTATGCAAGAACTATTTAGGGAAGAAGCAGTCAGCTGGTATTCTGTCTATAATGGAGTGGCCAGCACAGTCACCGGATCTCAACCCCATTGAGCTGTTGTGGGAGCAGCTTGACCGTATGGTACGTAAGAAGTGCCCATCAAGCCAATCCAACTTGTGGGAGGTGCTTCAGGAAGCATGGGGTGAAATATTTTCAGATTACCTCAACACATTGACAACTAGAATGCCAAAGGTCTGTAAGGCTGTAATTGCTGCAAATGGAGGATTCTTTGACGAAAGCAAAGTTTTTGAAGGACACAATTATTATTTCAATTAAAAATCATTATTTCTAACCTTGTCAATGACTATATTTCCTATTCATTTTGCTATATTTCCTATTCAAACTCATTTCATGTATGTTTTCATGGAAAACAAGGAAATTTCTAAGTGACCCCAAACTTTTGAACGGTAGTGTATATATGTGTGTGTGTGTGTGTGTATATATATATATATAATATATATATATTATATAATGTGTGTGTATGTGAACATTAATTTTTATCTTATTTTACATCATGTAATCAAAAAAAAAAACTACAAAATGATATTGCAAGTGTCTACTGAAATGTCAAATTGAGTTCATTCTATAGGGGTGGTGCTACATTTGTGGCCTTAGCTGTACAAAGTCTACTAGAACTCAAAGAAGAAAATGTAAATGCAACGCTCTGTGCCTCATGGATTCAAAAAATAGATCAGTAAGAAACACCAGACAGAACAAATGTTCAGTTAATTGATACTCGACTTTCCTTTTAAGACACGTTTGAGAGCTCTATAGAGTTCACTGGAGTGCTTTTAACTTTTAAAAAGTCATCAGAATGTTACGAATGAAACTGAAAATGATACACAAAGTGATTCAAAACAACAAGAAGAATATATAAGTTAAGATAACTGTGAACCGTACCAAGCTGTTTTTTAAAGTGGTGACTTAACCCCTGAAGAACCAATGACAAGTATACTCGGCAGAAAAGCACATTTTAGTATTTGTTTTGGGGAGGTGCAGCAGGGAACACAGGATTAGAAATGAATTTCTATTAATAATGCTTGTAACGTGTCCAGCATACATGTAAGACCTGTTTACTGTTAATTACAGGAGATGCATATTTTTCTATTTACATGAAATGTACAAAAAAGTGAGACACGCAGGGGTGAAATTCTCAACAGAAGTGCAGCCAGGTGGAGCAGACCTGTGGTTCAGTTTTTTTTTTCCCCTACACATAAACATAAAAAAATTGAGACAATTTGAGTGACAATGAATAAATACAAAATAAGCCTTCAAAAATATAACCAATTCGCCATAAGCAAAGAAGCTGAAGACCCTGAAAGCTTTGTACCCTCCGCATGTATCGCTGTCATGTACTGTAATATAACCTTAAATAACGATGAAGTATAACACTGTGCTGTAACTGCTGTAGAGAGGGTTTTGTTTCAAGATATCCTAGAAAAGAGATGAAGTAAAAACAATTTGTATATATATTTAAAAAAAAAAAAAAAAAAAAATTATGAAAAAAATAAAAAATATACAATAAGGTCCAAGTCAAACAAGGCACAATCGGGGCTGAAATACCCCTCTAATATTTAATGTAACAGACACTACTCTTTAAAACATTATGTACTTGACTTGGTCATGTAGTATTCTCTGAAATCCTCCCCATACTTTCCAGACCCTGGGTGCTCCCCTAGGACCTGGCCATGCTAGGATTGGATTAGAACATATACCCCTCTATTTTTTTTTTTTTTTTTTACTTATTACTTCTAATATTAAACTGGAGACAAAAATCAGGTGTTTTGTTATTTTTTTTTTCTTTATTATTGCTCTGACAAACTTTAATAGGTTAATCAATCCTATAAATTGATAGAAATGAGTACAATGCTTAAAGTACATTACTAAAAGTTAAATAAAATAAACTACTTTCACTTTCCTGTTCCAATAACTTTCTGCCCAATTCCCAACTAAATCTGACAGAAGTATAACAATTTACGATGCTGTTATATCATAAAATGATATGCCAAACCGTAATATCCAGGAGTAATTGGTTGTTTAGGCTTTACTTCACCCCTCTGAAATTTAACTATAAAACAATATAGTTAAAGTTGTACATTTATTTCTTGTGTATTTCAGGCAGAAACAGTATAAAAGTAGACATTTTTGTTTTAAGTCGTTGCCATTGTAGTTTGTGCACAATAAACAAAGTGGCAAAAACTAAAATTTTACAAAGTAATAGAATCTGTGGTTTACTTATGCCTTCTTTAGAAGTGAAAACTTGAACTTAAATAAACTATTCAAATAAATGTAGAAAATGGGCATTGTACAAAAAAAACTCTTTTTTTACTCTCCTCATAACAGAAGATAGGATCACAATAAAACAAAACGTTGACACTATACTTAACATTTACCTTGCAAGTAGGGCCTGTGTTTGCAAAGCGTGAAGCATTTTCGAGTAATGTACCTGCATCTGTATCCCCGGATTCTGACTCGCTTGTCAAATCTAAAGCAACACTTCACTTTGTTGATCCTCCATTTGATGTTAATCCCTACTGTCCCACACATCACAGGCCTTTAGAAACTGTAGCGCAGATTCTAACTCTATCAAGGTGGTACACCGATGCAAGGCAAAACACGCTGTGGTAATTATTTCTGATATTTATTATCAATTATGTCATTTGTGGCGGACACTGATGTGGTTTTTTGCCTTCAAACGAATGCGTTTTCACGTCGCACTGCTAAAGTCTTCTCTAGTTGATCAACCAATGAACACTGACGCAAATCAAAATGAGCGGAAATGTGTGAAGCAGGCTAAAATCCGATCAGAATGAAAGCTCAGCCAATCAACATGCAGTTATTATACTGGCAGTAATGCTGTCCAGTAGCAGCTAACAGAAGCAGTGTGAGGAATCGGAATGGAATCGGAATGCAAGCAGCATGGGGAATGAAATCTGGATAGCGTCGCCGATTGAGAAAAGGTTGAAGAGAGGAGTTGAAAAGTAAGTCCAGGTACCCACGACCGGCAGAATTTCACCCCTGGCGACACGCATTATTATGAGCCTAACAGGACTTTTCAAACTAAAACAAGCCAATAGCGCAGGTTGCTAATTCTCTATTAAGGAGTTGGTACAGAAAATAAGAATCAACGCGGGAGCTCAAAAACAGACATGCAATGCAGGTTCAATAGCTTGAAATGTAATTAAAGGAATAGCCCTGGGATTTTTATTATCGGTTTCTTTGGGACTCTCCCAGATCGGAATTAACCCCCAGGTTTGATTTATTTGTTCTTTTAAATGTCAGACAAAGCCGGTTGTACGTAGTAGATAATGAACAGAGGTGAGATATCTTAACCAAAGACGAGATCATTGAGTTGAGAGTGGTTTTCAAGATATTTTATATATGTTTTTAACATACATAGTTTATTTTCAAGATTCTAAACGCAGGGTTTCATTTAAACACCCTTTACCTCATCCCAGGATTACCCCTAAAAAAAAAAAGCGATTGTTGCAATCTGGGTGGATTCTCGAGTGCTGTAAAATGCTCTACAAATCCAGCTGTGGCTTATCCTGGCTGGGTATAAGTTGATCAGATCATTCACATAGAGAGCATCAAAATGACCACTGAACTGGGAGGGAGAGGGAGAGTCAGTTTTTCCAAGATAAGAAACTTTATTCTGTCATAAAAACAAACACTTCTCGAAATAACTCGCTTAATCAACAGGACTCACTGTTTGTCATCATGTCTCACGCCTTTCCCTCAAGAATTCAGTTTCAGTTCCACAGCTACAAAAACAGAACATTTTGTTGAGGTTGGCTTGTCATTATAAAACCAGCTGCATATGAAAAGCGCATCTTTGTATGTTTTTGTTCAAACTGAGCAACGAATGTCTTCATTGTCGTTTCTTGCTTTGTTGTCCTGTGCAGGTTGCCAGGGTTACTGAGCTATATTGCGTCTGCCTGGGCCTACCCAGGGCCTGTGTTTTACAATATTAGTAATTACTGTTTTGAAAGTGCCTGGTCTTCTAAATGTCGGGAGCAGCCCGTAATAAATCAGAATATTAAAAAATAAACCCACTTACAGTATTGTGGATCATTAATTGCTTATTAATAAATAGGAATTGCTCCAGACTACATTTTTTTTTTTTTTTTTATGAGACGTGATTCCTGCCTGCCTGCTTACTCTACCTGCTGTCACAACTCTCACGCCAAAGGGTCATGTGTGACGCCATAGTTGCAGTTAAAAACATAGGTCTAACATGGCTGTTACAGGGCAAGTAATTATTTATGTATTTTTATTTATTACATTTATATAGTGCTTTGTATGCAGTACATAGCAGAAAAAAAGAACAAACCACAATACATTTGTATAGCATGTCACACATACAACTGCCACAATCAGACCATTTAAATAACAGGATTTAAATAACAGTATACACAATAATAATAAATAATAATTATAATACAAAAGCAACAATTTACATTAAAACCCACAAAGAAAGCCATTTTATAAAACTGTGTTTTTAGTCTTGACTTAAACAGTATAGGTACCAGCTTCCCTGACAAACGAAGGCATTCCATAATTTCGGAGCTCTACTTAAGAAAAAGCCCTACCTCCCGTGTTGCTTTTGTTGAACCTAGGAATAACCAGCAGCCCCGCATCCTGTGATCTCAGAGTGTGGTTTGGAAGATACGGGCTCAGTAACTCCTGCAAATAACTAGGTGCTAATCCATTCAGGGCCTTGTAAGTTAACAGCAAAATCTTAAAATCAATTCTATACTGCACTGGGCGCCAGTGTAAAGAAGGCTAATATGTTCACACTTCCTGGTTTTATTCAGAATTCTGGTGACGGTATTCTAAACAAGCTGCAAGCAGGATACCTGAAAAAAAGTGCTGAAAAGCGCCTATAGTGTACATATTAATAAGGCTTATTAATCAGGCTTAGCCTGATGTAAACCTGTTTTCAATGAAGTGGAGTTTTGGTAATCAAGCTCCATCGGCGCACATTGCTGGATTGATAAAGTCTTGGTAAAGCTCTGTAATGTTTGGGAGAATGGGGTGGTAGTTTTATAGGAGGTTTATTGTCAGTAGGATGTAGTCATGGCGCTGTAGGATGCAGTCGCTAGTAATCTAAATGTCATTGATTAACACCCTTTGGGTTGTATCTCTGACTGATTTCAGGAAACACATGAGACCCGTGCCTCCGGTCCCTCTTTCAGCCACAGCCGAGGAGTGCATCTGAAAGATGCAGCCACTGGTCACTTTTCCTTTGTTGGCTGGGATTGTTATGTACTTGACCACGGTGTTGATGTGGTAGTTTCTCAGTTCCACTAGCGCGGTGACACAGTTGTTGTAGGCGTGGCACAGTTCAGCGCTCCCAGTGGCTATGATGTGGTGGCGGGCCGAGGGTCCAGCAGCTATAGCCTGAATCAGGGCCCTGTGGGCTGGGGGCATGTAGTTCCTCATCCTGTAGAGGTATGGAGCATCTGGAACCAAAAACGAATGGGAGAATGGCGGGGTTAAAGGACCGTCAATTTGAGCTACTTCTGTGATGTCTGTTGTTTTTTTGTTTTTTAACAAGGCTGCTAATTACATGCTAATACGAAGAAAAAAAAGTCTTTCTCTGTCTTCTATTTCAATTGTTAACATTGAGAAATATGTTTATATAACAAGTAGTACAGTGATTGCAAAGGACATTATATTTAAGCCTTAATTACACAGCTGAATTCAGGGAATTCATTTCCTTAGCTCTGCCGTTTTGGGTTGAAATGAATGCAAGATAGATTCCAAAAGGAGATCTGATAAAATGCCAGTCGCACTGGATATGAGAGAGTTATTCAAGGCTACATCTCTCAGCTGCTGTACTGTAGTATTGTTTCGTGTTAGAGGTTGTGTATTACGATAAGTGAGCAGAAGCACTACCGCACCATAGTCAAACCTGTGCCGTATCCCCAGAAACTCATCGAAGCACTGGATCGCTGAGCTCTGTGCAGCACTGCCCCCGGAGTAGTGCTTCGGCTCCTCCCACACCCCCTCGTACAGCATGCCTTCGGGCAACAGCGGGTTGTCTCTCCAGCTGGAAGAAGCGGGAACAATTTCACACCTCACCTACACAGCCCCCGCCCCTCTGTCACTCTGCACAGCCCCCGCCCCTCTGTCACTCTGCACAGCCCCGGCCCCTCTGTCACTCTGCACAGCCCCGCCCCTCTGTCACTCTGCACAGCCCCTGTCATTCTGCACAGCCCTCTGTCACTCTGCACAGCCCCCGCCCCTCTGTCACTCTGCACAGCCCCCGCCCCTCTGTCACTCTGCACAGTCCCGCCCCTCTGTCACTCTGCACAGCCCCTCTGTCACTCTGCACAGCCCGCCCCTCTGTCACTCTGCACAGCCCCGCCCTCTGTCACTCTGCACAGCCCCGCCCTCTGTCACTCTGCACAGCCCCGCCCTCTGTCACTCTGCACAGCCCCGCCCCTCTGTCACTCTGCACAGCCCCCCCTCTGTCACTCTGCACAGCCCCCGCCCCTCTGTCACTCTGCACAGCCCCGCCCTCTGTCACTCTGCACAGCCCCCCCTCTGTCACTCTGCACAGATCCCGCCCTCTGTCACTCTGCACAGCCCCGCCCCTCTGTCACTCTGCACAGATCCCGCCCTCTGTCACTCTGCACAGATCCCGCCCCTCTGTCACTCTGCACAGATCCCGCCCCTCTGTCACTCTGCACAGCCCCCCCTCTGTCACTCTGCACAGCCCCGCCCCTCTGTCACTCTGCACAGCCCCGTCACTCTGCACAGCCCCGCCCCTCTGTCACTCTACACAGCCCCACCCCTCTGTAACTCTGTGTACTAAATTGACAATGAGCTGCCACAATACGAGAGAATGTCATCTGGGAGCTGTGCTGTGGCTCAGGGAGCAAACCAAAAATGTCAATGAATGGGTGTTATCTTTTTGATATATATATATATTAGTGATAAGGTATGGGGTAAGGTTGTAGAGGGGAGATAGATAGGACTAAGGGCTGGCTGTGTTAAGGTAAAACTACAGATAGTCCTGTATATTTAACTTACAAAAAGAAGGAAAATACCACCGCATGTGAGTTAGATGTGTGCTTGATATTTGTTAGTTCATAATTCAATATACCGGACGATGCAGGCTGCATGGATGGGGTGGAAGTGCTCTGGGGTTTTGGGGCCAGGTGCCAAACAAAGTCATTTGCCTACTAAATAAGTAGAAAATGAACGGTTGAATTTGGGGGCGGGGGAATTTGCAGATTGCATCAACGCTGATGTAACAGGAAGAAAAGTCTGTTTATTTTTAGACACAAACCATTGCTTACCCGTGCAAAAATATTCTTAGTTGTCCATAGAAGTCTCCTGGGTCTACATTGCCTGAAAAAATAGAATGTTAAAATACAATTCAATTCTTTCTTCTAGATTTGAAATGACAGACTGACAGATTAGTAAAGTGAAACCTTTTTTCTGACCAAAAAAAATAAAGTTTTGAACTTCACCTACCATGCATTAGTTTGAACGCTTCTCTCATGTTGTTGAGAGACTTCGCTATATCTAGCAGAGCCTCATGCAAGGAGTTGGTATTGTATCGGGACATGGAGTTCAGTGCTGTGGCAATAGCCTGAAACCAAATTATAATTGCATGAATACAGTAAGGCAGATGTTAACTAACTGCATTATGAAGTATTACTCTGAATACAGTAAATCTCTGCTTCAGTATAATGTCATCCAACCCCAAACCCTAAAGTGGGTTGCAGTTTAAACATTTTTCTTCTAGATCAATCTGCAGTGTTTACAAGGCAAGCATTACTTTACCTTTGTGGCATCAAGAGTTGTCTATCACTTTTCAATATTTATAAAAAAGGTGATAAAAGCGCAGCTCCTAATGACGCTGCTAGAGCTGGATGCAAATAAGGTTTCTGTGTGTAACAAAATTCAAGCGTACCTTTATACCCGTGGCTGCAGCTATCTCGACAATCAGAGAAACTAAAAAAAATCCTCTGGCACAGTTGCCTCCCGGGAATGTGAATATCGTATCTAAATTTCTAGGATAAAAACACAGAAAACATGTAAGTTAAATGCATCACAACCCCATCACGATTCTAATATTCTCAAGCATGCGTTCCAAACTAGAAGAAGCGAATTCGGCTTTTAAATAAGTAACTGAGCTGTTCGGATCTAGTTCTGTCAAATTAACAGGTGCTTTTACCTGTTACAAAAAATTAGGAGTTGATTTAAAGACTGGAGTAAACACTTATTTTGGTCCCCTTCTCTTTCTTCAATTGTGGAGCTGAGAAATTCAGTTTTTGAATCGGACAGTTTGATTTACATCATTGCAAAGCAGACCTTGTCCCTTAAGTCTTGTTGTTTTACAAAAAAAAAAGTCTACCTGATTTAGTTTATCAGTTGTTATGATGAATGCCTATATCTAAACATGTAAGTGTGAGCAAGCAAGATTACACATCCCCATGCAGCATTAATAAAAAATCAATTTGTGCTACTGAACTACTCACAAAAGGCTTGAAAGCTGTTTCTAGCAGAATTCATACCTCGTCAATTTGTACGGCAAATAAAACGTTTGTCATGAGTGTGCTGCTTACCCTATTTCTACAGGTCTTCGATTTCAGATGTTCAGATAGAAAGAAGAAAACGAAACAAAGGAGACATGTTAAAATACCAAGTTTCGCACAGCATGAACAAACACCTCACTACGTTATTAACTAACCATTAATAAGACTATTTTTTTTTTTTTCATGGATTCCACCATTGCTGTGACATTAACCAATTGCTGTGTAATATGTAGTTCCCTGGGAAAATTCCCATTTATGAAAGAATTGTGTAAATATACTTTTTATATCACAAAATAAATACAGCAGACGTTTGCCTGATTGACGCACTCCCTGTTACACTGCATTTAGGATCGTGGCAGCCGGTTTAATTTGCTTCCAGTAAACTATTGGACACACTTATAGAGCTGCACGATTTCTTTTAAAATGTCTTCATTAAAAAAGCTGACACCAGCTGCATCAAAGATCAGAAATATTTCTGCAAAAGGTGGACATAAAAAAACAAAATATTCTAAAATTTAGCATTTACTGTTTTTCAAGTATGAAATATTTAGGAACATTTGTTGTACAATACATTTTGAATGTGACAAGGCTATTTTGTTCTGCTTTAATAAATATGTTTAAACGTGAAATATCTTGACATTTTTTCGACTGTGAAATACGCCGTTTTTTCATGTTTTAATAATTAAGTTTGCTTCATTTGAAAAAAGTTTGTGTTAAATATGGCAGGGCTGGGTTTAGAATCCCATCTCTGCTAAGACAGGTGTAGAATGTGGCCAAGTGCTAACTGATGTATTGATTCTCAGTAAGCCCTGGTCAGGTGCTATAGAAGAGAAGCTGACAAGCAAGTTCCTTGGTTCTACAAGCCTGGAGGAGAATGTTTGCTGTGTGTTGATAAGTCTGTGTTAAGGTGTCAAGTTCACCTGCTCTTAGAAGTGACGTAACAGGCTAGTTCAGCCAAAGTCTCTTTATAGAAGAGTCGGTGCCATCTCATGACACGACATGTTGGCTGTGTGGTCCAGTGGTTAAAGAAAAGGGCTTGTAACCAGGAGGTCCCCGGTTCAAATCCCAGCTCAGCCACTGACTCATTGTGTGACCCTGAGCAAGTCACTTCACCTCCTTGTGCTCCGTCTTTTGGGTGAGACGTAATTGTAAGTGACTCTGCAGCTGATGCATAGTTCACACACCCTAGTCTCTGTAAGTTGCCTTGGATAAAGGCGTCTGCTAAATAAACAAATAATAATAACACGCCCATTTGGATCAGTAGTCATTTTGCTTTGCTGGCAGAACACTGCTGTGTGCTAGATGCATGCAAAACATATCAGGCTTGTCACATACCCATTGGGATCCTTTCTTTTCCAGTTTGCCAGGACCGAGTCTGCGTAGACCAGTATGGGAGGGAGGCCGAGAAGCTCGGAGACTTCACAGTAGGGTACAGCCAGGCTCCTTGGGAGGGCCTGTCATAAATGACATCAAGATTGTTGGAATGAGCTTAACTTGATATATTTTAATAAGCTGCTTTTGTATAATCTGTATGTGTGAAATGGAATAAGACTGTGTATAATGTGTGTGTGTGTGTGTGTGTGTGTATTTCAAAACGCATTGTTACAATATTTGTAAAACCTACATAACCAGTTTGGGTGCGGCACTCATATTTTGGGGGAGGGGGGTGCCATATGTGTTGCATATCAGTCTTACATAAACATACCTATATTAAAATAATTATTAAAGAAAATAAGAACTAATTATCGAATTAGTAAAAATTCAACAACATCACTATGAGGTGCATGTGGAAGGCCTGGGAATACAATACAACCTGTCCTGTTTCTTACACACAATGGAGTGCCCTTTTGGCGTTAGACAACTTGCAATTTTAGGGGCCCCCGAGGGGGGGGGGGGCACGGAGGGATAAGAACTCGCCTTGCTTGGGTGTTTCACCCCCTCCTGCCAGACGTAGCCCATTGTGATGAAGCCCAGTGCGAGGTGGGCCAGCCTCCGCTCTCTGTGGCCCTGTAGATGGACCGTGCTCAATAGAGGCATCTGTGAAGGACATTAGAAGGGTTTTTTTATTGTTATGACTACCCCCTTTTTAATGGGCTTATGGTGTTCTTATGGCTTAGCTTGTCATCTTAGACTTTTTTTTTTTTTACATATATGTAGAGAGCCACTTATCCAGTTATGATGAAGCTCGGTTTGGACAGAACGAGTTATGGAGTGTGGGAGCCTTCTTGGTGCCTAGTTAAAACATATTCTGAATTTCTGTGCTTCTGCAATCCACAATGTTTGTGAGCAGGTCGACTCAGAAGTTGCCGTTTTCGTTTTGGTTCCTACATGTTGGAGTGGATAAGAGGAGGTGAAACCGAAAACATTCTTGAAGTGAATTCATGCCTGTGAATTCACTTCAGGTGTGACTAATTCAGTTCACACTCAACGGGTTTCTGTTTTCAAAATGTAGTGTGTCTGGTTTGTCTAGCAGCCACAGTAGTTCCATGACGCAAAACGGACAAAAAACTATTCTTATTTAAACGAAGAAAAAGCTGAGTCGATGATATAGTTTGGAGTCCTACTGTACCTCGTTGACTCTGGAGCGAATCTGATGGTTTTCAATTAAGCTGGGCACATGCTTGGCTATCTCCATCCAGGGCTGGTAATACTCAGGCAGGTCAGTCTGTGAAGGAAGGAAAGCAGGTTAGGTTAGTAACCACCAAGCTAGCAACAGGCCTGTAATCAGAACCTTCCTTCATTTATGTATCCTCATCTGTTTGCTTGCTGCACCCTTTTAATAATGTTTGTGGTGAGACGTTTGGAAGGACGCAGACGGTGCAAAAAGAAAACTTCTTTCTCAGTTTCTTCAATGTGCTAAATCCAGTCATTTAAACAAATAATGTTTTAGTTCATTACTGCAGTAAATACAAATTACTTTAATGCAGTCATTTAAATTTGTAATCCATCAGTTGTTGTATAAACACAATCGACAGATATTGCCATATTAAAATACTTCTGGTTTTCAGTGGTTTAACCCCAACCTCTTCTACTGTACATTAAGAATTCAATTGATACCTGTTGAGCCATTTTGTGTATCTCAATCAATAACTGAGAAACGCGTTAATAATAAAATTGATTTAATTGATTTCATATAACTAAATGGGCTTTTAAATCGGCCAAGCCTTCATTTTTCATTTACAAGCAAAACGTACAAACGAGATTGCAACATGTTAGTAAGCGACTCATCTTTATTAAAGCTAGAATAAAAAAAATGAAGTATTTTATGCTGGACCCACTTTATTACAATCACTATGTGTAACTGTATTTACATTAATAAAGGCAAGTTGCTTCTGCTTTTAAATGAAAAAGTAAGACTTGGGATTTAAAAGCCCATTCAGTTTCACAGACAAAACACATACCTTAAATCAATTGTACTATTACTCGTTTCTAGTTGTGATCTGAGATACACGAATGGCTTAACAGATATCTATTGAATTGAAAGGAGAGCAGAAAACTCAGGGTAAAACACCAAGAATCAGAAGCCCTAGACATACTGTAGTTTTTGTAAAGCGTTTTTTTTTTTCTTACCAGCGGATCTGAAAGAACAAACCCATATTCCTCAGACACACAGAACTCCTGCAGGTCGATTCCCTGGGTTAGCAAGTCTTTGTCCATGGTGTGTCTGAAGTGCAGTGAGGCTGCAGTCCCTCCACTAGAAAGAGTTCTCATTTTCAGTCTGTGATATGTATTCGAAGTATGTGGGCTGTCCTACACTAGCCCAACATAGCCAGCGCTCATTGGATAATGAAAACTAATAAACCACAGGTATTGGTTCCTTGTGATCGCTTTCACTTGATTATTTATTTTTTTAATTCACATCCTTTTTTTTGGTTTTGTTTCTTCCTCTTTTGGGTTTTATTATTGTGATGTTGATGTTGAAATGTATTGCCAGTGAATTTACTGGTATTTCTGCCCAACCTGGCTAACCCTGAGAATACGCACCATTCCCCTCTAAACAATAACTTGGTGTGGGTATGACATATTAGACCTACTTTTCTCGTTTAGATTAATTGTTTGTCATCCCATTCTGGTGGCTTTTTAAGACCTTTTTGAAGCACTCAAATGAGCTCTCAGAATCATGTCTAATCTCCAAGCACAGCCAGGTCACCAGAGTGCAACCATTAACCTGTAACCCTGCAGTGCTCTACACCCTAAGCTACGTGTGTTTAATGTGGGGTTTCTGACTGCATACATATAATCCTGCAGTGTTGCTATGGTAGAACAGGTGCGGTATCTTGCCTGTCCAGCAGAGCTGCAGCGCAGAATTGCCTTGAGCCTGCAAGCCAACACCGACGTAAAACATTACCGGCAATCCTGACAGCAAGAACTGGTTACAGGTGCAACACAATAATGAGTCCAATAAGGTGGGCTACTGACATTCCTAACACTCTGTTATGAATGAGTATTTCATATGGAGAAAGGTTATTGATAGTGTGCCTTCGGGCTTGACAATTAACCTTGGAGCTGCATTTTAAGGCTTTGGATAGACATTTTAAAATGTTTCTTATGTCTGCTGTTTTGCATTAGATGGGAAAGCATTGACAGAGCAGAGAACCTAGTTGACTAGTATATACAGCGCTTGAAACTCACGCTAGCTCTGCACCCGGTCCTGGGTTTCAGAAGTATTCTCAGTTAAGTATGTTATTGACCTGATTTGTATGTAAACTGTTTCTTTCTTACAGCTGCATGAACTCTGCTAAACCTGCTTAATCCACTAGTTAGACACATCAAGTGGACTAAATTTGGTATATTACAGTTGACCCAGGAGGTTCTGAAACCCAGGACAGTCCTGCCCTGTATATTGATTGTTTAGTGTTGGCAGCAAATGTGATCACATGAGAGATGTTTCCCAAAGCCTTACGATTTCTAGGATTCTGCTTGCATTCTTAGATTGTGTGGAAATTTGTTTCAAAAAGGCGCCAGTGGCGTTCTGTTTTCACTTCCTTTTTTTCCCTGTTCACGAAACACATGTAAACTCAAGATTCATAGCATGCTTGTATGGGGTATTTCTAGGTCTGGAATTTCCATTTAGGCTCTTAACACAACTTAAAATGCATGTGATATGGTTACAGGAGCCTAATGGAAATGTACGCTTGTAATGCAGAACTAAGAATGGAAATGTTTTGAGAAATACCCCAAACGTGTCTGCAGACTGGCTGTGTGATGGCGGAAGCACACCTGCATTTTATTTGTGGTGCACCACCATACTGCTTGTTCTGACGAGCAGGAGCATACTTGGAGCACAAAGCCAACGCAATCCTTTAACCTGCCTCTCAGTAGCATCGTCACTGCTTCCCTGGGCTGCTGGACTTTTTAAATATTTTGCAGAGGGTTGGGTATTTGTACATTTCTCCAATTCCTTTGGGGAAAATGATGGATAGAAATCTTCAGAAAATTCAGGAGCACTTTGAGTACAGGGTATGAGTGGTCACGTAATTACATTGGAATAACTATATAATTACTAATGGTTCCAGCTCTTGCTGTGCAATTACATGGGAATGATCTTGTTACCTGATGTAACTAATTACACAAGTACTTACCATGTATGAGCCGCTGTTAACCATCTATTACCATGTTCTTACAGTCTTATGTCTGCCCAGTAATCTTAAGTGCTAAAGTCTTACAGAGAGATTGCCTTTTTATATACGATAGAATACAAATGTTGCCGTCCACTGCAGTTTTAATTATTGCTGCCCAGGATTTTATGGGTACTTTTGAGCAATAATTCTTTGGGAGTCCCCTATTTATTTTTTCTGAATTGATGGCCTGTGTTGTCAGTTGCTCAGATTTCCTGGTGGTTTTTCCCCATATGCGTTTTTTATAAGAACTGACGAGACTGGTTTGTGGTTGTTCAGATTGCTGCTGATATCATGGGAGGTCACAATCTGAACACACTGGAACAGCTGACTGCTGAAGGATATGATTTGAGAAATTCCAGCTTCCTGTATGTAAAACGGGAACAAAGAGACATTGTACAATACAAACAGTAAACCACGTGATCGTTTTTTTTTTTACCCTATTATACGATAGATGAACCAGAAATACAGTCGCCACGTCTCAAATTTGTCTAAAAGACAGTCAGGAATAGGCTGTACAGATTATCAGAGTGATATATGTTGTCATTTATTTTGGTATATCAATATCTGCTGTACTGCATATCTATCTATAGGCGAACTTCTCTTTCTCTAATGTTGGTATTTAAGTCGAAATTAGGTCACTGGTTAATAAAAAAATGGGAATTAAAGAACGGAAGTGACTTATTAGCAGACGATTAGGAATTCTTAAAGTTTCAACAGTTGGGGGGTCACCTTTTATTTGATTATTGCTTTTTGTACATTGTCCATATATTATTTTTTAAAACAATAAAAATGGGGCATCCAAAGACTACAACCTGGAAATGAAACACAATGCAAAAACACACAATAATAATAATAATAATGAGTGCAAAACATTACACATTTAACAATAGTTATATAAAAACAAATCAAAGTCATTCAAGATTACATTTGCTTTTAAAAAAAAAAAAAATCGTTTGATCCAAGAAGTTAGTAGTCATTGATTTACCGTTTGTTTCACTTTGCATTCAAAGTATCAGAAACACTATCCTGTGAAACAATTATATATTCAAATGGAGTGTTAATGTTATATAGGTAGGAAATAATGTATTTTATTTATTTTTTTATTTTTTTTAAAAGCAGCTAAAATCTATATACCTCTCAGGTCTGGTTTTCACGATTAGCACAAATATTATTTCAGGCCCGGTAGTCCAAGGTTAGTGTTAATCAGGAGTTGAGAAACCAGTTGAAAAGGACTAAAGTCCAAGAGTAAAATGAATTTAACACCTCTGCATATCCTTAATGGTGCTTAAACCAAACACGTTGTCTTTTACAATGGACTGTATAACCAGATATAAAGAGCATGCAAATCTGCACGGTAACTATAAAGGCCAGAAATATTTGCAACCCAAATATTTGGCGAATCGTAGCCATAAAATCTATTTTCTCCAGGAATGTTGGCTACCTGTTACAATATACAAACTATGCATTGTTAGTGCAATTTGATATCCCTGCCAAATTTTTTTTTTTTTTTTTTTTCATACTCGAAAAACACAATAAAAAGCTTGCAAATATTTATGATTTACAGTATATGATACACACTTCAATTTTAATATTAGGATCCTTTCACTAAGGCAATATTTAATAATCCTAAAGTCTCTTATTCTGTCTGGAATAGTAGCTAAGCAGTTCACATCGAATGTTTGGAGTGCTGTCAGTTAGATAGATGTACACTCATGATTTTAAGTTTAGTTACTACAAATCAATTCTGATGCAGACATGCCTTAAAATATGTATTGGACGTGCTGCTGTTTTGTCATAAAATGATTTTAAAATGTACGAAGCCCATATAGGAGTTTATGTTGACTCAGAAATGACTTCATCTAGACAATGTGGGGAAGCTATAAAAAAAAGGCCAACAAGATGCTCGGATATATTGTGAGAAGTGTTGAATTTAAATCAAGGGAAGTAATGTTAAAACTTTACAATGCATTAGTAAGACCTCAGCTAGAATATTGTGTTCAGTTCTGGTCACCTCGTTACAAAAAGGATATTGCTGCTCTAGAAAGAGTGTAAAGAAGAGCGACCAGAATTATCCCGGGTTTAAAAGGCATGTCATATGCAGACAGGCTAAAAGAATTGAATCTATTCAGTCTTGAACAAAGACGAGTACAGGGTGATCTGATTCAAACATTCAAAATCCTAAAAAGGTATAGACAATGTTGACCCAGGGGACATTTTTGACCTGAAAAAAGAAACAAGGACCAGGGGTCACAAATTGAGATTAGGTAAACGGGCAGTCAGAACAGAAAATAGGAGGCACTTTTTTACACAGAGGGTATGGAACCAAGTAATGTTGTTGAAGCTGACACCCTGGGATCCTTCAAGAAGCTGCTTGATGAGATTCAGGGATCAATAAGCTACTAACAACCAAATTAGCAAGATGGGCTGAATGGCCGCCTCTCGTTTGTAAACTTTCTTATGTTCTTATATGTCAAGTAACTCCACGGGTACAGGTACTTTATCTCCATACTTATTTTACCACCAGTATTTATAGATTTTGTTATTTATATAATACTTAGCCTTCTGGGAACGGGTGTTGAAACAAAACCACAGAAGCACTTGCAAACCACAACAAGGTCCACATGCTGTTTGTTCAGGCGAGTGGTTTCAGGGAAACGTCAAGGGAGCGGGCGACCTTAGATTTGAACCATTTGGAGTTGACAAGTACATTTCAAGCATGTTCAAGCCAAAATCTGCAATCACTTTGAAGCAACATAACTCTGATTCAGTACCACGCATGCATGGCCGTAACTAGCGATGAGGACAGCAAGGTCGTGTCCTCGGTTGTTTTTTGCATCATCAATGCTGATGCTCATGTACAAATTCTGGAGGGGGGGAGATGGGGGAGGGGGGTAATACTGCACAGATCCAAATCGTAAAACTTGATGCTTGCAAGCAATTTAATAATGTTGCTTAGGATTTTTATTTTGCATTTGCAGTGTAAATTTGTACAGTGTTATTGCTGATGCAGTGAAATGGGGTTGGGATCTGGGTCCATTGTTGGTTTGCAATATTACGAGTGTTCTTTTAAATTACTCTCGGATCAGATCTTGTGCAAATCTAGAGCAGGCATGCCTGGAAAATGCATTTGGTTTTTAACTCCTGCCTGTTGCTTGAGAACGTGCTGGGAAGAGAGGCTTGCTCCTACTGTCTGCCATTTCCAAGAACAGAGCAGCATGGTATAGACACCAGACAACTGTTAGCTGCCCCAGTATCTGGATCTTGGCTTTTAGTTGTAATCTAGAGGCTCATTTTCTTTAGTGCAGAACCATACCAGTTAGTAATATCAGGTGCAGCTGCTTTCCTGAAGGTAAGAAGTTTTTGAGGAGACAAAAGTATGTAATTCAAATAAACTTTAAAAAGGCTTTGTGTGACTTAACAGTACAGTAGGCCAGTTACATTATCATCATTGTTGTTACTCCATTTAGAGGACTGAAAATAGAATGGACCACCTGTTTAACAATACCATACATGGTTTTAAATTGTGTGTTGCAAGTTTATTCACAATTAAACAATTCATTTTATATTTCACTTCTTTTTTAAAAGCGTGGGCAGCACCTTTCAAGATATTGCCCTTTAGTAACCCTAGCAATTGCACAAATGGACTCGAATACACTACATGTACAAACTCGCTCATTTATTGACATAGGACCACCAGTCCTAACAGACTAGTTCCTTTTTATTTATTTTTTAAAACACGCATTTTTACAAAACCGTTTATCTACTTCATTGGCGGATCTTGCGAGAAGGAGGTTATCGTCTTTCCTTTTAAAAGAAAATCACGGTGCATGTTAAAACTTCTCCTTGTGGTTTACGAGTGCAGGCAGAGTATGTACAAGTGAATCAGCAATTAATAAAATCCACTATTGTACAATACATGGGGGACAGGCAGGCAGAGAGTGTGCAAGCAAACTGCTATGACATGATCCAAAACATCATCCAAGAGCTGTCAAAGAGCCAAGAGAACTTCATTGGGAGCGTCACACGTAGCAATACGCAGATCATCTCGTGTATTGCGAGATCTACATTAGCTCTAGTGCAAGGTTAGTCACCCCTGTCCCAGCAGGTCCCGTAAGTACTACAGGGAAATTGGGAAGTAGAAACTTGGAAAAGAAAGAGTGGTTCTGAGTTCAGAGCTGGACTGAAGCAAGACAGGGCTGCAGCAATGTCCCTCATTTTACAAAGCAAAGTGCATTTCTCCAAAAAGTTTCAGAAGTAAAATCAACGACCACGGATTTACACTGTGTGTGTCCTGACACAACATTAAAATAAATCATAATAATATTAATAATAATAATAATAATAATAAAACTTGCACCTATATCTTCCTTCAGTTTGCCCACATGCTACCTGTACATTCCTAGGACTGTGAGCAGGATTAAAAAAACAACAAAAAGACAAATGCTTTGGTTGGAGGTATTGCGTTCCCCGTTCCTCGAGAGAGCATTGCAGGAGTGTGTGTGTGTGTGTGTGTGTGCGTGTGTGTGATAGTTATAAAACAGCCGTTCGTTTGGACACTCTTTCAGGTATGAACACGCAGTCAAGTCGGTGGCACCAAACCCGCAGGCTATACTGGAGGTGGAGGGGCAGGTCTCTGAGGCACTGGCTGCTTGACAGGAGGAGGAGGCGGTCTGAAAAAAAGAAAGTAAAAACCACAACACTGAGTGGGTCTTTTTCCCCCCCAAAATGATTGTGTGGACAAACAATTCCCCCTCCTCTTTTTCTCCCCAATGTCCAATTACGTTCCCCATAACAGCTCAGGAGAACTGAAGATCCCACTGCCAACCCAAATCGCCTCTTTACACCTTTACACCCAGGAGCTCTGCAGCAGACAAGCGGGGTCTGTGCAGCGCAGTGAGGAGAAACAGTCCCTGCTGATTCTACCTCCCAAACCTGCAGGAGAGCCTGAACCAACATCATGCTCCATGTGGAATCCCCAGCAAAGATCAGCAACTTGGCACAGCCAGGACACAAGCCTGCACTCCCGACTGTACGACTCACCCAGCACACCACATGACCATGCCTTTACCAGGCGGGACTCTCAGAGCACCCTGGTGGGTATTTTCAAAAGTGGATGATGATTGTACTTTTTTTTTAAGTGATTAACTTGTGCTTTATATATAGTGACAAGACAATATGCGTGTGCTTCTGTACAGTGTAAGAACGACACTGTGCTGTACACTGCATGCTCACTACACAAGAGAATGAACGAGCACAGACCTTAACGGGGTTGTGTGCGGATTCTTCACAGCATACGATGGCACTGCTGCCGTCCGACTTGTTTGGACAACCTGTGTGAAAAAATAGCACACATGACAATGGAGAGCCGGATCTGGCTTTACAAACCCACTGTACATGCATTGCCTCCACCGCAGAACCCAAATCACAGCATTGCACCCAATATTATTAACAGGACCGATTTGAGTTACTGTGCCCATCAGTCATTTAAACCAAGCATTTTGGTTTGTTTAGAATCTGTCAAAACAATATAGTGTGAAATCTGTGATACTAAATCAAAGGTTATTCAGCGTCAAATTATTAACTATTGACCTACATCAGGAACCATCATACTGGTGTAATACATTACTTCCTCTGGCTAGAAGTTACAGTAAAATTGCACACATTTAAAAGCAAGTGACTCATTAACTTTTGTCTCGCCAGGACAGTCAAAATGAAACCAGGTTTATACCCTCCCTCCCACTGCCCATAATCTCTTCCAGTAAGCAGGGGAGGCTGCTGGCCGAGCCCACCCTATGTTTCAACTTACCGCAGGACAAGTTGTTTTTGGATCATTTCCCCTTCATTTGCATTTCAGTCAAATTTAAAGTCGACAAGTATAATAGCAAGCCATGTCAACTTCCAGCTCTAGGCATTATTACAATACAATCAGCAGAAAGTTTTGCCATTGCACGGTGCTTTGCAGTAAGGCAATATTACAAAAGCGCATATGCTTTAGCAGTTTGGTATGGAGATAGATACTGTACTTGGATCCCAAAGACACTTTCATTGTTGTACACTAATGTTACTAGACAGACTACTGAGCATGCAAGGGGATTATAGGTAAAGTATGTAAGCCAGCGTTTCAGAAACCACAAAGCTCGACAAGAAAACTGTGTCAGACATCTACTACACAAGCCAGGAACTGCTTTAGAAGCCATGCATGTTTTACTGGTGGCGAGAGACTGCGGCTCGATGTTAGTTACTGTAAATTGTGTCGCTGTCAGACTAAGTAGGCATTTTTATTGGAAGAGGTTTTCATGTGGGTGCCTCGTTATTACTTCAGAATAACGTTATGCAGATTCCACAAAAGGAAACTGGACATGCATTCTCCAACATGGAAAATCAAATGTTTATAACCCAGTCAATCTGAGGCTAATGGCTCAATTGCCTTTTTGGATTTTTTTTTTTTGGGGGGGGGTAGAGTTTCACATTTTAGCTTCATCAAAATAAGATTTAAAAAAAAAAAAAAAATATATATATATATATATATATATATATATATATATATATATATATATATATATATATATATATATATATATATATATATATATATACACACACATACACATACTTTTACGGAAGATTTGTACTTAACAATGTGCATGTGTTTGAGCACTGTATAGCCTCGATACTGGATTAATCCCCACTCAGCTGATGTGTTCAGTTTCTGAAGAGCTTTGTAGATTTCAGTTTTGATGCAATGAAGCGGTACACTGCCGACACAGAGCAACTCCCAGCCAGTCCACATCCCCCCCCCCGCATTGAAAACAATTCATTCTCATTACCTCTTCTGGTGGTAATAACTGAACCTGGTGCTTTATACAAAAAAAAAAAAAAGGAGAGAGAAAATTGAGCCTTAGTGATCGTGAAACGCAAGCCTAATTTATCTAAATATGGATAAGTGACCCACAGACGAACATGAACTGCTGAGCTTCAGATTTAATGTCTCCAATCTTGGTCACTGTTTTTCATAAAAACCTTTTCTGAACTAACTTAAAACTGGATACAGGGGTTTGTCTGCACTATAGAACAAACCCTGCAGTGCACACTGTAGTCATGACATTAACTGGAGAATTGAATACTATATATTCTACACTGAATGTAGTATATATGTATTGCCCTGCTAAAATTAGGTTAGGAGTGAGATTGTGTGATTCTCAGACAATACTAAGGCACATGCATGGAGTTAATCATGGACTGACAAATAAAAGGAAGCTAGGTGTGTTCCCACTGCTACTTACCCCTTCTTTGACTATATTGTTGGAGGCACTTCGTGGGGTCTGTCCTCTGCCTGCTGCTGGCTGAGCCCTGCCGTCAGACCTTACGAAAAAAATATATGAAAAACCCAATCACACTGCTAAATGCATACATCATAACCAACGTCTGCGTCATGATCCAGTAGATAGGCATGGTCTACATCAGTGCAGTCCCTGGTTATGAAAATGAGACGGTAGCAGGCAAATATGGTTTCATCTAGAATCCCCACCTTCTGATGCTGAAGAATGCTCTAAGCAATCCCAATCTGACATGTAAATATGACATACCAAGCAAGAAGACACAAAGGCAACTCAGTACAGGGTTGGAAATATTACTTGCATTGTATAGCATTTTTTTCCCATTCCTAGTTTTACTATGAGTTTAATTAGACAAGCAAGCTTGTTACCTATACACTGTGGCTAATACAGCTTGTGTGGAACTGGTGGAATGGGTGGAACTGCTATGCAATGGGCATCCAATTTCCATCCCCGCATTGTATCCCGATTTGATAGTATCAATAAAAACTGTACTAAGAGAATTTCCAAACCAAGTTCCATCACATGTGGATAAATCAGTCACTGCAAAGTTCATTCACAAACTTCTGTGTAGGAAAGCACCACTGTGTTACTGCTCCCCTCGCCCAATGCGACACTGAAATGAAGATGATCGTGTTTCTAACCCCCACACACACACACACACGCGCACACAGCGCTTCACTCACTCGTAGGTCTGGGATCTCTTCTTCCTGCAGAATTTTCTCTTCAGCTCATTCCTCCTGAAGAAGGCAAACAAGCCGAGCAGCGAGAGAGGAAGGATGAGGAAGAAGAAGACGAGCAGCCCGTCGCGCAGAGAGTGATCCTTGTCTGGAGGAGAGAAGTGCCAACCTTCATGCAAACATTCCAGAAAACACACCAGCTCTACCTACTTTATATACGTGGGCACCAGATTCATGAAGCATGCTACAGCAAGGAAGGATTCTATATACAGCTACGACCAAAGGTTTTACATCAGCCTATAACAGTGGTTCCCAGCCTGTGGTCTGTGAGTAAACTCCAGGTGCTCCGCAAACAACTCCCAAAATTTGGTTACACAATTCTTGCAAAAAACAATTTCTACACAATCCTCCTAAAAGGTTGTTGTATCGTAGCTGATACTACGTTTCACCTTGTGGACTAGGTGAATCGCCGTCATTATTAAATGATTATAAAATATTTAACCATAGTTGTAAATTATCATAATATCATCATATTATAATACATTCATTCCTCAAGGTCAAATATGTAATCACAAGTTATATAATTAAGCCTTGGGTACAATAACGTTACAATACCAGTAGATGTTTGTATTTATTTATTTTGGAAATGAGGTGTATATCTAAGTTATCATTATTAATATTATTTAGTAATTTGTCTGACTTTACTCTATGACTTAGAAGTATTAATCATAATTTGTGCAAAATAGTTAACTATAGATATGATTAATTTTGTTTGTCTATAAAAAAATAACAAACACACATAGGTTACAACTAGTAGCATATGTGGCAGACTTACACAAGGTTACATACATGGTAAACTAAGACGAACTGTAAGAAATAAATAAAATTCTCGTGCACAAACTTGTAATCTGAGTTTCTGACAGCGTGATGCAGCACTCTAGAAAGTACACACTGTCTGGATCATAGGTACATAGTTGTGGTCTGGAGGATGTAACTGACGCCATTTTGGCTCTCACAGAGTTCTTATCTTGTACTAAGTAAGCGGGAATTCGGATCCAACATGGCACATACGGTCTTCAGTTTCATAACACTCAATGAGTTGGGAGACAACCCGGTTTCCTTGTTACAACGAACAAATCAGCCAGACTCAAGAGGTAAGGAATCACTTCATGACTTGATAGACTGGTAACTCGACTCCTGTGCGCCACGCAGCTTGTTCATGGGGTGAATCAAAAGAACCGATTAAATGGGGACTCTGATCCGATTCCCATCGTTCACCTTAGTGAGTCATTCAGAAAGAACGATTCGTTCGCGAACTACACATCACTAGGAGGACAGTGCATCCACCGACGAAGTGCCCGGAGCAGGTGCAATTTGGACGGAGGCTCAATTCAAGAAAAAGCAAAACGTATAACCCCTGGCTTGTCATGCAAAATTCAAAGCTGGGCTGTACAACATGCAAAAAGGTAGGGAGGTTGGGTCCGGAAAAGACTGGAGGGATGAAACTAGCAAAAGAGTGGGTGGAATGTACAGTAACGCCCTCTGCCTCCGAGGTAAAACAGGTTTTTGAACATGCCCGAACCAAGGCTCATTTAGCGGCAGCAAGCATTGTAGCCAAGACTACAGATGACACCTTAACACAGGTTATAGTTACATTGTCTGGCTACATTGTGTTTGTCACTTATTTTCTCATGCGTTCCGGTACCTCAGAGCCCCCCGGAACACCTCCCCTCTCGCGCTTACTATGTGTTCCGGGACCTCCCGATTTACAAATTAAGCACTGCGCATACCGCTTTGCGGTTTTCCATATATTGTGACATTTTGAAATCTAACATGAAATACTGCACTACTATTCTGGCTTTTGTGATACATTTTTTTCTTTGATTACATGATGATAAATTTAAAAAAATTAATTATGTTGATATAGGTTTTCAATCCTAAGATTCTAGGTGATGCGAAACCTTTGGCTATAGCTGTAGTACTACTCTGTGTTGTAGTAATTTTTTCTACAATCAGTTCTTTTCTCAGTTTTGAAGTAAATGTTTAATGAAATGGGAAATGAAAATAAGAACGCTGAATGGAAATCATAAATATCCTGTTAGTCGCATGATGCATTGTGCACCACTGTAATTGAATACAATATATTCGAAAATCCATGCAAAACTTAAAATACTAACAAGTCTACCGTTTCATTATAAATGTCTCTCCAAACTTAACCGTTTATAATTGTTAAACATGAATTGAGTTTAACCTTATGTGTGATTCCCCATATAAAAGAGATGCATTCAGTAATATAAAAGTTGTGTTCTGAATGTAACACCCAATATTAAGAAAGTACTTAATATACATTCTGAGTATAGTACAGTTAAAAATGATTGAAGTTTTTCACTGTGTTGTCACTCACCATTGTAAGCGGGCCCACTGTCAACACTACCGCCATACCCCTTGCTTTCACACAATGGGGGAGCCCAGCCTTTATCACAATGGCAATTCTTATTGCTGTTACATACCTAACAGGGAAGAAGGAACAAGGGAGAGATTTAGGACATGGTTTATTCCAAATATAACACACTGGTTACACACGTGGCCATAACTGACCACCTTGACCGACAGCCTTGGCCATTTGTGTGGCACATTATTTGATATTCAGTATACCTTTTGGATTTTTATTTTTATATTTTGTATTGCTACTACTCTGAATTCAAGTTAAAATCCCAGTTGAACAGAATTAATCACTGTTCTAAACTGTACTAAACAGATTTCTTGGTCAGGAATGTGTACATTACTCCTGCCATGCATTTAATACAATGTAACAAAAGCAGTGTTTAACAGCCAGCTTCAGTGCTAATGCATTAGTTCTCGCGAGCCAAGTTCTTTACCCCGTGGCCATGGCACATCTTCTCCACGTCACAGTCATATTTAAGAACAGCCGCATCCACGCATTGGTAATTCAAACAAACCTTCAGGGGGAAAAAAAATACTTATTAAATACTGTACAAATACTGTACAATATTAAATACTGTACAAGTATTTCCCTGTAAAATGATATACAAAGAATTGTGCTCCCGGGCTGTCTGGGGACTGTGCTGTACCTTGCCTTCTTCACACCTGGTTCCTTCGTTCACCATGCCAGGGTCCGGCACATCAGAGCCCAGCAGGAAATCCACTCCCCAGCACTTGGTGTTTCCAATCGGGGTCTGGATGATAGAAGGCTGGATGCCAAACACTGGGAGGGTTTCCACATTCTCGCACTGCAGCTTACCACACATCGCGTTTCTGAAAAAGACAAGCAGCAAAACAATAAGGTATGCAAATAAGAGCCGAAGGCCACCAAATGTAAAACCTGCCCCAGTATAAACTCTCTCAACAATGCAGACCCGTGTGCAGTCCTAGCAAAGTCACAACTGGTTTAGTAGTATAGGAAAAATGCCCAAACAAAACAGCCGACAGTAAAATAAATTTGCATGTTTAATAACTGCACTGATGAATAAAGCAACAGCTGTTGCCAATGCTGATGTCAGGGCTTGTCTCCGAGATGTCACACTAGTTCATGCACAGGTTCACAGAATTCAGATTGGACAATTTAATAAAAAGATGCAGTTTTGACATTTGGCCACTAGGTGGTGATGCAGATACAAATATCACAGCCTGTATTGCTCCCCAGTGTACCACTGTTTGGATTGTGGACTTAGACTCACCTGCTTTCACACCTCTTATAGCCATTACCCTGGAAACCACAGTTTCCAAATCTGTCTCCCTTCAGATTGACATCTTTGAAGCAGACTTGAGGAGCAGCCTTGGCTTCTGTGGAGTTAAATAATAAAACATATATATACAAAAAAAATATCTTATAAGCCAACAGCAACAGATTCTGCTCTAAACTCTGGCACGTGTTAATGAGTGGACTGTCTCTTAGCATTTGGTATAATCCTGTTATCCTACGGTGCAATTCTGATACACAAACATTACAAAGGCTCCCATTAACAGCAATGCACTGTTTGAGTTTACTTGGAGACTTATCTCCTTGTACACTTGATGAACCCTGGAGCTCAATGTTCTTCAAATTACATTCTTTTTTTACTATTCCCTTTATGCTAATCATTTCGAGTTAGTCAATCTTTGCATTTTATTTATTTATTTTTTTTTTTTAAATGTGTTGCAGGAGTTCAGAAGCTGCTCTTGGTACCAATTGCCTGCCATCTTAAAAAGGGGATGGTAAAAACCATGAATGAAGTATTTCCATTTGCTTACTTGGTCCAAAGATAGCCTGGCACTGCCCGTCGTAGTGCTGGCACACCCCATTGTAACAGTAGGCTTTACTGTTTTTGCAGGGGTGCCCGTCCTGCACGAAGGCATCAGGCTGGCAAAGCTGGGACGTCCCGTTGCAGTACTCCGGGAGATCACACTCATTGCTGCTTCCTCGACACACAGTCCCCCCGGGCATGAACTGGGACAAGCGGGGAAACGACACATGAGAAACTGGCAGAGCGCCACTCACTACCACTACCTGTGCCTTCCAACATGGGATTCAAGCAGTCAAATAAACACATCTATGGAAATGCAGAACTGTATCTTCACCTTTCGTTTATCTATCGCATATATGAAACTCACTATGCACCATATTAAAAAAATGTCTTCCCATGTCTTATGTTTTTGATAAGTTCTACTTCGTCATCAACGTTTTACACTCTTTCCATCGAATTGGTGTTGCAGTTTCCACAGCTGCAATCAGCATGGATTTCATTGTGATAGTGTGGTTCATGGTTCAGACTACAGATCAGTTTGGGTTTTGAAATAGTGAGTATACTGTGGATTACATAGTGGTTTTTATACATATTCTTCTACACATGTTTGTACCGTTCTATGAAAGCTTGTGAACTTGATAATGCGTATACACCTTCATAATGGTGAGGGGACAAAACATGAACAATTTAAGATTACAATAAGTGTTTTTAAAACACCCACCTTATTAATTGATCCCTGATCATAGTCGTTGTCAAGATTACATTGGCGTGATCTGCCGTGTCAGACAAACGTCATGCTAGTTTTGGATGCTCTTTGGAAGAACAGAATGAAGGTTTGGAAGGCTTTGTATAAAAGCTGCACTGGCAGGTTGATATGAAAAGGACAAAATGCTAAAATGTGCCTCTGCCACTAAGCATTTTTAAACCTGGACCTCTGAATTATCCATACAATGCGTACCCCTATCAGTAATGGCTTGGAAATAATGATTCTTTGAATGTCAATAAATAAGCCAGGCACTGTGGTTTTCTACCAACACCATACTGGGTCATAAGTTGAGCTCTGAGCTCAAGCCTCCATCACTGCTTCATACCCCACAGCCCCGCTGGTATTCCCTGCAAGTACAGACAACGACCAGCCCGGCTTTCTGTTTGCATACCATTCACCAGTTTAGAGTGTTTAGTTCTCTTACCTGACAATTTTTACAACAGACTCCGTAAGCACACTGGGCCCCTCGCTTCAGCTTGCATGTCTTAGCTTCACAACAAGAATCCTTTTCACATTCCTATAGGAGAAGAAGGCAGTAATCATTAAAGCTAATCTTTTGGTGGAGGGCTCCTGTACATGGTTCATAAGCTGACTGCTGTATTTCCTCAGCCCAGCTCCCTATGGATCGACTTCCACGTTATATAAAAACTACTGGAATTGTAGAATGTCTCAGTAAAAGGCTCACCAGAATAAGCGTGTGTTTTTTTTGTTTTTTTTACAAGGTTCACCCTGGGGGCTGAAGCAAATTATTTAAAAATTCCACAATATCCACACCACAGATAATCGTGCCAACAAGAAGAAAAAACAGCTACCTTATTATAAAACTAGCAAGAAACAAGCTGGGTTTAGGGTTGAAAAACACAAGAGACACAGAAAGACAACTGGGCCTGTTATCTCCGAGTGAAATGAATGGTTGGGGCAGGTTGTGCTGGTTACGATGCCTACCTTGGGTGACCCGCAGTCACACTCCTCCCCCACGTCCACCAGCTTGTTCCCGCAGAAGGGGGGGCTGTAGGCCTCGTCGGGGTGGGGCAGGTTCAGCAGGCAGCTCCCCCCGTTATTCACAATCAGCTTCTCAAAGTCGTCAGAGCTGCAGGTACTGAAGTTCCTCGAGCCACTGGGACATACAAAAGAGCATTCAGAAGCTCAGAGTGAAACGCTGCACATTTCTCCCCTGATCATTCTCATGTTTGCAGTCCTGTGAGGGAAAAGCTGGTCACCCAAGCCGGTGAAGCAGCCTTGCGTTACTGGCAGGCAGGCTCTGTACTCACGAGGCTCCGGAGTTCATGACACAGGCAGACACGCCACAGTGACAGTCTCTCCCATCATCATGGTTCATTCCCAGGTTGTGCCCCAGCTCGTGGGCAACGATAGACGCGAACATCGGGACATTGTTGTGTGGAAACTGCACGGGAAAGGAAGCGCACGGAACAAGTTAGCACACTCCTTTAATTCACCAAAAAAATACTTACGCAAGAAATCCGAGGGACGCCCTACCGCATTAATCCCTCCGCCGTGACTCCTTGAACACACAGTCCCGACAAACGCCATTCCCGCTGTGCCTCCGAAACTCTTCTTTCTAGAAGCGGCGGGGAAAGAATAAACCCGACAGCTTAGTACTCCACACTCAGACTAAACCACCACTCTGGCAATCCTTCCCCGGGATTCAGCGATACAAACATTCGACCCTCGCCGTTCTTATGGATCCGAGCCGCACAGGATTGTAACTCACAGGATTAACTGGGCGCTGTCGTGTCTCCTGCGTCCCGCAAGCTCCTTCTCCCTCCACTGAACGAACCGCCCCAGCACCTCCCCCGCACTCCCATCGATGTTGATCTTATTCTGCTGATTCCAGATCTCCAGCCCCACTAGGACAATGCGTATGTTTAAGGCAATGTACATCTAAAAACAGGACAGGAGACGCAGATGATTTGAGAGTCTACTGAACCCCCACTTGCAGTCTGGCCAAGCCTTGAGCACTACCATTTAGAAATTGTGTAAAAAAGGGAAGGAAAACAGTTTCCAAATGCAGGCAGACTGGCTTTAAAACAGCAAAGCCAGCAGTTTAGGAGGCATTCCTTACATGACACTTGTGAAAGAGTTTGTTTTAAGAAATACACAGAGGATGCTATGGAGTACTGTAGCTATTCCACAAGGATGGTTGAATAACCGATGAGCCGCCAATCCTGGGTTGTTTGCGGCTGTCCTCACAAGTGAAATAAACAGCACTTCAGGGAGGGAAATAAGACTCCTATTTCATAGCAGTTTCACCCATTCCAGGTTTTAATATAAGCTTATTAGCCACGGTATATACAGCTATGGCCAAAGGTTTTGCATCACCTAGAACGTCATGATTGAGACAATTAAATATTTAGATATTTTACTGTAATCAAAGAAACTATAAAATGATATCGCAAAAAAAGTCTACCGGAAGCCATAATAGTAGTACAGTATTTCTTGTTGGATTCTGAAATGTCACATTTTTCAATTTTTGTCATTTCTTCATCAAGTACGTGGAAACTACAAAGCGGTATGTAATTCAATATGTTACCGTAGCATTATTCAGCAGGTTTCATTCGACTTTATGAAGCAAAATTAGTTCATTCTATAGGGCGATACAAAACATTTGGCCATAGCTGTAGGTGTGCCTTATTAAAACTCTGAGTAAAACCAGGAACGGATCAAACTGCTATGCAATCTGAGTCTTTCCATGCCGGTGCTCTGTGAATGTACTCTGTTTATGTAAGTGTCAGCATTATTTTTTTACAGTCTTGGCTCCATCATTTGGAGCATACTGGACCCTGTCTGCTCTGCAGTGCTGGACTCACACTGTCAATGTAGTTGGCAAGCTGAACCATTTCCTCGCGCACTGCAGTCTGGTTCCTGTTCGAAAAATCAAACTGGAGAAAAGAAAGAGAAAAAAAAAGAAACTGCAGTGAGCAAGCAGAACAGCGTCTCAATGGCTGATCGCAACACAATCATTAGCTGACCCAGCATCTCACTGGGTTTTAGAAGATTGTTTTTTTCACTGATCGAATTCACTGCATCCTGCACGTTTGTGAGGCTGAGGAATGGCTATACCCATCTGATACCCACAGATAACATTTCACATAATGTGATCTCTGTCAAAACTACATGAGTGTGAAGTTAAAACTCCCACACATCTAGTAGTGGTATGTAAAATCAGACCACCTTATAGCACACACAGATAGTTTACTAGGAAGGGATAAGCCTTGATGGGGCAAACAGACTTTATCTCGTTCCCCAAAACTCTAATGTTCTTCTATTACAAGGTCATTCTCGAGTGAGCACGCTCTATTCAGCGGGGAGAGTGTTTTTGGGGGAAATGGTTTGTTATAAAATTTTGTGCCTGTTTCATTCCCCCAACATTATAAAATCTGGATCACCTTCTCATACCAAACGCCAGAAAAAAAAAAAAAGACGAATAAATAAAGAGAAGACTCGGACACACTTACCCGCTCATTATCCACAACCAGAAATAGCTCCACGTACCGTGTCTGGGGTAACACATCTCTTTTTCTCTTAAGGAAGAAAAAAAAAAAAAAAATCTTATGCAACACAGAATGCATAACTTTAATGTAATATCAATGATTCAATAGCAACACGAGTGCTTTAGTTTGTACAACAGTAATTAATGATGACAATTGTAACACTTACTATAAATCAACTCATCAGATCTTAGTCAGGGTTATTCTACTGGTAGTTAAGGGCAAGCCTATCCTCTACCCAAGCGCTACATATTTGATTAGTGTAACCTTCATATTCATATAAGCTTCTTACTCTCAGTAGCTGGGTCATGCTTGACAGATCAAAGCGTGCCGTGTGCTGCGTGTCTTGTGTCTCTGGGTGTGTGTGCGGCACTCCACACGCTGAAGGCTGGGACTGGATGTTTTCAAGGCGATAGATAAGGTGCTGAAAGGTAGAGGAAGACTCCAGGGGCTCTATTCCATAGCTGGCATTGGCGGTTTGCAGAATCCCCCTGCGCAAGGAAACATACAGAAAAGGGAATTACTTTATCACACAAATACAGAAAGAAAAGCAATACCTAGACATACAGTTAGTCCAGTTTACTGTACTGCTTACAACCAATCAAGGTCACACCAAGTGGACCAATGGGATGTGGGGCTCGATCAAGCCCTAAAGTTAAGAGAGCCCTTGAAACCAGCTTTAAAAACGGTTATTTGTCCAGGCCACCTTAATGCAAGTGGAGAGGTCAAGAGGAAGAGCCAGTGGAGCATTATTGAGAATTTGAAACACTGTAAATGAATGCGCTGGGAAGATGCTCTGGGAGATTATCATGGAAAAGCACAGGCTGTATGGTCTTCCTCCTGCTGTTTGGATAAGGAAATACTTCACACCCAGCACAGTTATGAGCAGGAAGCGAGGCGGGCTACCATGTGTTTCCAGGTAATGTTGTGATATTTGGGCCCACTGCCAGCGACAATTCAATATGCGGTTTAATTCACTACACCGATTGAGGCTCAAACATTTGTCTACTTATATTAGTACCTAAATTGTACCAAATGCCCATGCAAAGTTTCAGGTATGTGATTCTGACATAGCTTGGGCCTTGGAATCAATGGTGCCGTGTAATTAAAACAAATAACTATATATTTATTATTTTATATTGGTGGGGGTGAATAGCAAAATGTATGTATTCATGAAAAACATGTAGAAAATTACAGAACACAGTAAAAATTAATATGTATTTCTAGAATGGGGAGCCCCTTGCTAAGTTTTCAGATTTTTAGCTAGTGAACCGTCTTAAGTAATCTTAAAAGTTTGACACACGTTGATTAACCAGACGCCCTCTAGAAGGTAGTGGGTATTGTCAGCTTTTGCACATTTTTGTAGAGTTAATAAGGGCTTTAATTCAATTAAAAAAAGAACACAAAAAAAAAAATCAAGTCTTCTAGTGCAAGCGCAACGAGGAACTCCACGTGTGCAGTTACCTAATGCCATTCGAGATCTGCACACAGCCAAGACATTTAATAATCTTAACACCTTCCTTTAAACCTATGACCCGCTTCCTTTGCCCTTTGACCTCAGTGCAGCACTGATACAGCGGCGCTCTTACCTGAGTCCAGAGCAGGTGCTCAGGGCCACCATGGAGTTGGGAATATCCTCCACATAACCCTGATAATGACAATGGTGCTGAAAGAAACAAAGAGACAGCAGCTGGGAACCATTTCGTTTCATAGACCGTTTCCCACGGAGCGATTGCATTTCGTTCCTACTGCAGCACAAAACCTGCAAAACGGCTATAGCCATTCAAAAAGGAAAACCACACACACTTTATAAGGGATAGAGCTATTAGCTGCAACATTGGGAAGAACAAAACAAAAATACATCCACAAATACTTTACCCCACTCTACCCAAATATATTTTCATTATACAGTAGACCCTGATAAGGTCGCAGGAATGGAAATAATACTAGACTCCTACTGCAAGGCAGTGTCACCCATTTGAGGGTTTACTACAAGCTTGATTAGCCAGGGTGAAAAGGTAACGTCTTAAACTCACAATGAAACCAGGAGTGGATCCCACTGCTATGCAATGGGAGTCTTTGCCATCTCTGAGATCAGATATAGACATCACGTTAAAATTAGCAATACTGTTTATATTTTGGTTAGAAAAAATATAGTATAAAAATACACAAGCTGATACACACACAGAATTCAGAAAGAGCAGAGCATTCAAACACATCAAACCGCTCTATATCCAAAGAGAATCAGGATCCAAAAGAAAAGTAAGTGATAAACTGAAAACTCACCGTTTTATGTTTCAGCCATTTTAATAAATCAGCCACGTAGACAGCTAGCGATCTCTACCATGCTATCTAAAAGACTGCAGAAGCCGAAACATAGCCAATTAATAAAACAGTGAGTTTTCAGTTTATCAATTACTTTTCTTCTTCATTACACATGTATACCGGTATATAGTTTGTTTTAAGGTTGGCCTGGTAATTCGACGAGTCAGGGTTTCTGTATATCCCAGACAGCATGCTGAACTGAAGGGCCCCTGTGCCACAAGTCTTTAAGCAATGACAAGGTCCTAAGAAGACGATCAGGGGGTATGGTGACTAAACAGGGCAAAGGGCCTTGGGTTGTGGCCATTTCTCTGTGGTTTCTGACTGGAGAGATGATGAAATACAATCTGCACAGCATCAGTGTGAGAGATACCTTTATACAGGGTTTGTATCCCTGTGAAATGATGAAAGCTCATTTCTACTTTCACCGCAAGGTTTTGAAAGCCTGTGATTAATTATTGTTTAGTTTGTCCAATAAAAGGTATCTCTTTGTCCATCATCACTGGACTGATATGACTACCATTTCATCTATCAACGACCCAGAACTATAAAACACTGATAAATAGTAATACAAGAAAGGTATAAAATTCAATGACAAGCATTTCAACTTTTTTTTCTCAGTGCCAGCAATCAATGGCACATTGGACCTGAAACATTTCTTTTAGCATTGCTACTTAATCACACTGCTGTACACTTCTGCAATTTATTCAGCAGGGACACACAGCTGATTGAAATAGTTACAACTCCTGAAAAGACAAGTCCGCCTTGAAAATGTCAACACTCAGTGCACTGTACTCGGCAAGAGATTAGTTTGATAGAAGACAGCCAAAATGGTATGAGCTTCCAAAATAGACAGACCTAAAAAATCATAGACTGTAACTGAGTTTACAAACAAGCCATTGTTCAGAGATAAGCAATCCACTTGCGGTAGCCACCATTACAAATGCTCAGAACGTCGAACCAAGAGATTAAAAAAAAAAAAAAAAAGGAGGGGGTCGACTGGCACTCTTCCTTTAAAAATATAATATTTTCCACTGCCGACTGTGGATGGGAGTTCAAGGGGCGGCGCACAATTGGCCGAGCAGCGCCCGGGTGGGGAGAGCTTAGGTCGGCCAGGGTGTCCTCGGCTCACCGCGCAACAGCGATCCCTGTAGACTGGCCGGGCGTCTGCAGGCCTGCCTGCAAGTTGCCCAGAGCTGCGTGGTCCTCTGACGCTGTATCTCTGGAGGTGGCTGCATGTCGGGCCTGCAGAGTGAAAAGAAGCGGACGGCTGACGGCACACGTTTCGGAGGACGTGTCTCTCCCGAGTCAGCGCGGGGGTGGCAGCGGTGAGCCGGGTTGAAATAAAATAATTGGCCTTTCCAAAATGGGACGAAAACGAGATTCCGAATTTTAAAAATCAATATCGACGTTGGATCAAAAATGTCACTCTTTCATGTGTTAAAAACCGAAAAGTTATATATAGAATAGTTAGTCACAGGTCATGTGTAATCCCAATTACAAAATCGGAGGCATGCACGTAGTGTAACTTCTCCAATTTACTCAAATGATGCCTCAATATTAAGCACTGGCTCACAGTACCCTGAATACTGTCTGCTAACTAACCTCACCACCCAGTTCAAGTACACTGGACAACAATATTTTTTCCCAGAACACTGCCATTAAGATCCTACTCATGTGACAAAGGAGGCGCTGTGCTGTACACTGTAGGAGTTGTTCTGCAAGCCTGTAGCACAATGCCAGAAATGTTTTTTGAAGTGGGAAGGAACACCAGACTCGGCAAGACTTTCTGCTTTCTGTTTGTTTTCCTTTTAGTGAATTACGGAAATTCTTCCCACTTTTTTTTTTTTATTTTTTTTTATTTGGTTAGTTCTTGTAAAGTCTGTTTACTGTGCATGCAAGAGGAGCTTGGCAGCATGTTGTAAAATCTAGCCGACACACATCATTGTGAAATTACACAGCGGGTCAGACACGCACCCAAGCCAAAATGTCTTTATGATAACAAGGGCAGTGTTTTCAGTCAAAGGTCTTTAATAGGAGAGAGAGAGAGAGAGAGAGAGAGAGAGAGAGAGAGAGAGAGAGAGAGAGAGAGACAGAGAAGAAACTAGCCTTCACTTGCAATGCCAAGATAAATGTTTGAACTAAAATTAGCACTTGAAAATAACCTGTCTCCAAGAACTTTTTTTTTTTTTTTTAACACCATTTCCGAAACAGGATTAACTTTTCCCTACTAATCTAGGACTTTTACAAACAGCAGTGCCCGCTTGAGACTTAATGGTGGTGGGTGTACTAAAATCACTTAACAGAACAGTGCTCCTATTTACCTTTTTGAATACAAAAAGGCTGTTATCTTAGTATATAACCAAATGCACGAGTCTTTATTGTAAACCGTTTTTATAAAAACATCTTTCCATTTTTCTTTCAATACCTAGATTGACAGTATCATTCATAACCTCCAACTGCTGAAAATAGCGCTTTATTGAAAAAAAACACACTCAAAATTAGTCCAAGCGACTGCAGGGCCCCAAACAATGGAAGAATTAATTAGCAAACATAATTCTTTAATAAAAAAGGCATAGGTCTGATATAAAATGAGCACAAAACCGAGAGAGAAAGACCTTTTTTTTTTTTTTTAACTGATCATGTGTATACAGTTTGCCCTGACATGTACACTTCAGATTAATACATCAGCAATGCTAGAACACAGAGCTGTCCAACCCTACCAGGGAGTTGTTAGAGCCACTGAATAAAATAGAGAAAAAAAAAAAAATTGAGTTGACCAGAAAGCCTACTACATTGTTGCAACCACTGCACACTGAGACACCGCTTCAGCAGGCTTCCATTCATAAACGTTGCATGTTTAAACATACATTTTGACTGTACTTGCTTCTCCCTAAGAATAGAGATTTTGCTTGCAGTCTTTTCAAAACGCATTAAATAACTTAAATGAAGAGACTTCAAATCGCCCCACTGTGCAGCTCAGTGAGCAACGTACAGTATGACTCGCTAGCCATCTGTAGGAGCCGTGCTCTCATGTCTTGGCACACTGAACCAGTGCAAGCTCATTCTCATGACTGCCGTCACAACTGCCTGTTGAAGATATTTCTACAATTTCATTAAATCACGTCAAGTATGACAGACAGAAAGATCCGGTGTCCCACAATCTTTTATTACGCTAAAATGCAAAGTCTGTTTACTTCCATCGTGCATTCTGTGCACTCAGTTATCAAAATGCACAGCTCTTGTTGACTGTCCAGTTTGTTTGCATTCCCCTAGATGGTAGCCTCTCTCCTCCTACGATACCATGTCAATAGCCTCTTTTTGTTAAATAGACTGCTAATGTTACAGAAAGAATGCAAGCAGGTGCATTTTGGAGTTCTTAAATTAGCCTGCAGAGTTCAGAGTTATTTATAAGATGCATTTCAACACAAGGTTTTGTTTTCATTTTTTGGCTGCACAGTGGTAAACGCTTTGTAACTATGGGTCCAGGTCTGGGTCTATTCTCAGGTGGGAAGCGATAAGTGTTGCGACAAATCTTTCTGGGGGCTGCATATTAAAGTCTGTTTTATAAATACCATGCCACTGTGACCTAAATTCAATTTCCCTACAAAGTACAACACAAAATGCCTCCCGCAATGCTAGAAAAGATCTGTAACATTACATTATAACATGACCGTCCTTTAAAGGAGAGCTAACCAAGAACTCCTCTTTTCCCTCTGGACACTATCACTCTTCCTTAAATGTGCTTTACTTGCTCTTATCTGCTCCCTATTTTACTGCATTTAATCCTGTACTTGAGTACTGTAATCTGTCAGAAGTGTTATTTAATCTGTAGTATTTTGTATTTAATTATATCCTGATGTAACTATCACTAACACTTATCTGCTCCGTTACTGAATCGTATTTTGTCATACTTGTACTTACTAGAACAGAAGTCATTGTATTTTATCTTGCTCTTAATTGTATTACTTGTACTGTGATTCTTGAAATATATTTTTGTTTACGACTGTAAGTCGCCCTGGATAAGGGCGTCTGCTAAGAAATAAATAATAAGAAGAAGAAGAATTTTAAAGTCCATGTTAGTAGCACGATGCTATCACTGATTCCTCTTTTTTTATATAGGTTCTCTGTTTTTTTTATACTTCATTTGTAATATGCAAATACTTCAAACAACGCTACCGATGAAAAGTTGTTGTTCCTTCCTGGTATCTAATCATATCAGGGACTGTAGTTCACCAATGGTCTTGCTCGGTGGTCCTCAAACTTTCTGGACCGCGCCCCCCTTCCTCTTGTTTATGGTACTTGATGCCCGTCCCTCCATCATGCCACTGGCTTCTCCGTATGCAACTGCTGATGTGTTTTTTATTTTCCACAAACCAGCCACTGATCAATCGTAATAAGGGCAAACTTAACTGCACAAAAATAAATTTACCGATTGTGTTCAATGCTTACCAATAAGCCGATAATGTATGCCACCAGGTGGCAGCGTTCTTCATCCAATAATATATGCAGCTTAAAAGGCACCAGTGAGATGCACAGCGCCATCTAGAAACGTTGGCATGCCAGGAGAGGTCAGGCGTAAGATGTGCTTTAGCTTATATATAGGTTAAGATATGCACGTATTTATTTTTTTTAAACCTTCTACCACCCTCCCCCCCCCAGGATACATTCTCCACCCCTCAGATTAAGAACCGCTGGTTACCTACAGCTCAGCCACCAGGATGCAGCAGTTTATCTAAAATTAACCCATACAGGCGAATGGAAAAAGCTACAAGAACTTTGAAACTTCAGTGACAGCCCACTCAGCAGACAGGCATGCAAATGTTTCATTTCCTTCCTGTTTCTGTGCGTCCCATTCTTAGAATAGAGAGCACTGCAGAGGCAGCGGAATCAGCATGTGGAAAGTGAAAGACTGTATTGAGCAGATATGAGCAGGACAGACCCTGAAACCCTACCTGCATCTCAGGCTGCTTGGAGATCAAGGCCCCCTCTTTGGAGTAGGTAAACACGGTGAAGTCCTTTGGGAGAAACTGTCTGCAAAACAAGAGCAAAGCCTTTAGGAAAAGCAAATGCAATTAAGAAACAAGCACGGGACAAATCCAGCATCTTAAGTAGCTTCAAATGGCATTGTTCGTTTTGTGATCATTAGGAGTGTCTCTTTACATTAATAAGCCCAAGCACAATCTAGCGCAGGGCTCCTTTAGATCAAATCTCCTTTTGTATTGCTGTACACTACAGTGCTGGCTCTCAAGTCTATAATTATACTTTAGCCAACGTAACTATGATTGTAAATGCATTTGTGATGGGAAATCAGAACTGAAGTTCCGGAACTCATGTAAAAACTCCTTAATACTTACATAAAACACAGCATGCAAGTGATTGCAATTACAACTATCTGCACTACAATAAAGCTACAGGAGGCATAGGCATGAATTTATATAAGAATTTAAATGTACACCAGTCCACTTCCCCTCCACCACCCATGAGTTAGGCAAAGCGGCTCCATGTTATTCACTACATAAACATAAAAAAAGGTTAATGCTAAAATCAATCTGGGGTGGTCAAGACAGAAATGCTGACTTAAAGAGCTGCTCCATTTCCTCACCGCCGCGCATTAACTTCCTGACAACCCTGTATATACTGGCTTCTCAAAAAATCAGCGTCTATGATGCATAAGCTGGCAACACCGAGACACTAATGATCTAAAGGGCAGATCTTAACTCTTTCAGTACCAAGGAGGTGGTTGGTTCAACCTACACCATACAATGATAAACCACAGTATTTTAATAATAATCATAATAACCTTTCATGCAAGATCCAAACCATAAATAATAACATCACAAGGGAACCCACCAAAATGCTTTTAAAAAAAAAACAAAAAACAATTTGTTTAATTTACAGAGGCGAGGAATCACCCTGGGCGGCATAATCCATGATCAGTTATCCCGGGATCACCCTTAAAAATAGCTGGTTGATGAAATCCAGGTGGTTTTCCAGTGCAGGCTGATCGAACTTCAGGAAAGATAACACTAAGATAACTAGCTCAATAGTTTCAGTGTCTTATTGAAATGAGCACAAAATGATACGAAGAAATCTCTCAAACTTGATAAAGCAATGCTTGATTAGATTCAGAACTGGATATCAAATTCAAGCATGTTTCTACCGCAGTGTTGAACATTGGTTGCATTTTGCAGGGAGTAATAAAAAGAAATCACTGGTACTTACTCATTCTTTTCCAGGTGGACAACGTGGTCCCTTCCTTCTGCTTGTATGACGTACGACACCTGTAAAGCAAAGTCAAAAGCATCACTGCAGAGTTTGGCCACCTGAAGTTCAAGTCAAAACTGGCTGACGTGTTCCAACACCTTCTCTGAGTGTCTTGAACTGTAACAGTTGTGAGACGTGGGGAGGCTGCATTGCCGCTGATCTGCAGTATTTAACAAGCTTGTGGAGGGAAAGGTTTAGCGAATGAGCTTTTAAAATCCATCTCCACCTTTACCAACATGTTCACTCCGCTTTGAATTGTTTAGTTTAACTTTGAAACACTATTGAGAAGTACAACCCAATATGAGCACTCCTCCAAAAGAATTTCATTTTGAAAGTCACCTGCTCCATGGTTTGAATAAAGCAGGATGGCAGAGTACAGGGATCAAACTAAAATTGGACAAAACAGGGAGACTCCAGTAAGTGCGGACCGACACGGAGAAGAGGGCTGTACCCTCGGAGGGAGAAAATTAAACGACAACGACAAGCAGGGAGGTAGATTAAAAAAAAAACCCTAATGAAATGACACCCACAGCGTTGCCAAATTAACAGGTTTTCTCACTTTCCTCTGGTCCCGATACCTGGAGCGAGTTTAGGCACACACCAACAGGAAAAGGCATTAATCCCCGCAGAGTGGGAAGCCGATGCCAAGGTACCATCTGCCACCGTCACGGTGTGCTGGCAGAACAAAGCCCAGGAATGTGAACACCTTCACATCTCTAGATCAGGATTCATGGGGGCTGCGATCAGAGTCTTTGAATGACTTTTCTAACACCTCCTCCATGACTTTAAAATGCAAGTTTAACACACAGATAGAAAGATGCTTTATATATTGTCTCATTAGATTCTAATAGTTGGTCAAAAAGAATAAGCAGGTTTTATCCCAATTGAACAGTAATCCTATAGATATATACGCATCCCCAGAGGGGGATATCAGTGCAAGTACGCTTGTCACACTTTTTTTTTTAATTTTTTTTTTTAGCTCTAATCCAATCAAATCAATCGTCTGTAAATATAGCTAATCTTTCAGGTCCTGTGTGATTATTACTCGAGTATGAGGCCTCTCTGTATGTGCACGCACTGGTTTGATCAGTCTGTGTTAAGGTGACAGAGTTCAGCAGCTGCTCTTCAGTCCTAGTTGTCTACTAGAGACACGTGTAACACAGGCTAGATCAGCGAAACTATCTTTATAGTAAAAGGCCCAAGCACACAGATTTCTCTTTACACATAAAGCAGCCTTTAGCAAAACCATTTTAAGTGCCACGTTTACTCTTTTGCCCACCATACTGTTCTAAGATGTTTGCAATATTTGGGCTTGTCTGGAGAATCCTAAATACCAGGATTGAACAGCCTTCCTAATTCCATTCAATCGTGCGACAATGTGACTTGTCAGCTCTGCCAGCCCCACCTACGCTCTCTGTCGAGTGGGGCTGGCGTAGTTGAAAGGTCACACTGTCACGTGATTAAGGAGTAAGGAAGGCTGTTCGGTCCAAGCACTTTGGATTCTGCAGACAAGCTCAAATGTATGCACAGTAAAAGCAGACCGAGACCCAAGAACCACTCGGAATGAATGCAAACACCATTAAATACTGTAGTTTGGAAAAAAAAGCAGCAATTAAAGCCACACACTCTAGCTAAACTGAAAGGTAAAGTGCACTGTAATCACGTGTTCCCATTTTATTTTTCCAGCATGCTAGTTATTTCCATTACCACATGTTGGTTTTCTAGAGCCGCCACGCTGCTGCAGCAGCTGTGCTTGACAGATGGCTTCTTTAAAGCAGCCGAAAGCAAACTGAAAACTCCTTCTAAATGCCCCCTATTCTATGATGAAAACAAGCGCTTGACGTAGCGAGGAGAGCAGGCAGTGCTGCAGGTGTAATAGGACAGGTCTCAATGTGCAGCACACTGTCTTATAGACAAAAGTCTAAACCAAAGTGGTGATGTAGCTTTAACATTACAGTCAGTAACTCCCATCAGTAATCTCCACTGTTTCCCACACCTTTTCCTGCGACTTGCAAATATTAGATTTTAATGCTTTAAGAGTGATCTGGTACACAAGCAAATGCATTTATGGACCCACGCCAAGGGTGCAAAAGGACATATTTGGTTTCAGTATCATAATCAAATAGAAAATTGCCAAACTGACACTTAAGCACACAGAGAATTAAGCAAGGACTGGACAATTTATTTTAATTGAACCATAAATTAAAGTGCTTATATGTTCTTTATGTAATTTAGACTCAGTAAAATGTGCGTTGGCACTTCCTGTTGCTAGAGAATAAAACAGGAAATGGCTAGGATAATTTCAAGCTCAATTAACACAGAAGGGTTAAACACTGAATCTGAGAGACTTGCAGCCTTTAAGGACACATCGTGAGGTTTTGGAACCTCAACCTAAAAGCCTTCATGATTTCTGGCAGCGAAAGAGATTTAATTTCCTACTCTCTGTCCTCTGGTATGCGGTCAGCTGTCTATGGGCCCAATTCTGAATCAAGTGCACAGGCAAGGGCACGTTCTCTGAGAGTAAATCAAGCGTATAAAACTGGGAAGCAATAAGTGAGCTGTTGGCTGTTCCCAGTAGTGTCCTGCTGGTTTTACATCTAATAGTATTCCTTTCTGAAACCATTCCTTTGCGCTTGCTTCAGAAAAGGCCATTGCGTACAAACAACATTGTGAGACTATTTTAAATAAACATGCAACTGCAAACGTCAAAGCAACTGTGCCCTACGTGGATTAAGAAATGTTTCCATTTTACAAAGGTTGAAAGCATCAGCACAGTACTGTTGCAAGTCCAGTAATAACAGGGGTAAGCCTGGCAACCACTTGCAGAGAATGTAAACCAACTGGTCTGCTAACAAGGTACAAGATGTGCTCTTTCACTTAGAGTGCCAAGGCAAGTCAATGGTGGAAATGTAAAGGGCATGTTTAGACTAATACAAGCCCACCATTTTTTTTAGTGGGGTGGTCTATCCTAATACACAGAAGTTAGATTTTTAAAGCTCTTTTGCCAGTAGTCCTATATTGACGTCTTATGCAAAACTTTACATGTCATGGAACGTTCTGTAGTAAACAGACACAAGTAACTTTATTTAACACTAAAACTAAAACAGTTGGATACTCCAGTCTAGCACAGGCCCAGACATTTTAAAGCTCATCTTTTTTGTCCTGAAACTTCATTTCATGTTTTTTAAGCCTTGGCTGTGATAAGCACTGCATGTGGTCAGTCTGCCAGACCATGCTGGACACTAGATTTACTGCACAATGGGATGTCTCCAGGATAATTCACATGCATTCGTCAGAAGGAGCACATGTCATTGATAAGAGAACAGTCCAAAGGATATCTGTCCTGCAGCTTGTAGCAAAACCTAGGTAAGCTGTTTGCATCCTACTGGAAATACACACGACTGTAACCTTGGCAAATGCACTGAAGCACAGGCTGTATGCAAAATCCTTAATGCTTATCCCTTAATCCCTGTGGTTTTGAGCAAGTCGTTTAACTATTTCAGTATTAACTTTATAGACCGACTCTCCTAGCATCACTAGCATCACAGTTTCACAGAGGGTTTCACAGACCCTAGCACTATTCTCTGATTGCATGAATTAAGGGAGAATTAGCTAATCCAAGATTAGCAGTAACTGGGGTGTGTGAAATGTTAGGTAATGTAGTCCAAGAAGGACTTGATTTGATCAGTACTGGGCTGTTGCTTTGAACAGGGTTCTCTTTCCTATTCTACTACAGCACACTGATATTTCTTAAAAATTATTTGTATTCATTTTCCAATTTTCTCCCAATTTTGGAATGTCCAATTATTATTCAACCTGGCTCACCGCTGCAACCCCCGAACTAACTCGGGAGTGACAAAGACTAGCACCCGCGTCCCCCGAAACGAGTGCCGTCTGCTTTGTTCCCCCACTCTGCGAGCCCGCCGTGTAGCAATATTCAGAACTTACAGCATTTGAGGACCATGCAGTTCTGAATTGCGTACAGGCCAGCCCGCAGGCACCCGGCCAGCCAACCTAACCCCTACCCCGCCCCGGCAGCGCATGGCCAATTGTGCGCTGCCCCCTGGGAGCTCCCGTCCATGGTCAGCAGTGGCATAGCTTGGATTCGAACCGGCGATCTGCAAACTATAGTGTGCATCCTGCACTCTGAGTGGAGTGCCTTTACCAGATGCGCCACTCGGGAGCCCCAGCACTCTGATATTTTGAGCGGAGTTCTCTTTCCTATACTACTACAGCTCTCTGCTGTTTTGAGTGGAGTTCTCTTGTACCTGTATGCAGGTGTGCAGTGCTGTAGGAGTTGTACTGTAATACCATACCTTTTTGGAGACAGCATTGTCAAGGTCCCGCTTTGCTTTTCCTATTAACTTTGGAACAGTTACTTCATACGAAGAGAGCTGCGAGGTTTGGTAAAAAGCCGAACCTGTTAATGAAAAGAAAAACCAACAGTCAGTGTACAGCTTGACAAAATGTATGCGTCTGTATCCAAGAGTGCACAAATTATAGAGGTTTCACAGGGAAGTCTCAAAAGTGATGACTCTATTCTGCTGTAGATCTCCGACCAATAACTTTCCTCAATTGAATGAGAGACAGTAAATCACGGAGGAATGGACAAGCAGGTCACGTTACTGACAGTGTTATGGCAGGTGTTTTAGATTTTCTCCACGTAGATTCATCCAAAACTACAAAAAAACACAATGGTAATCTATCTAGTATTACAAAAAACGTCTGTTACAAATGTTTCAACTCAAAGTTGAATTCTAATATACTTGTATAATATTGCATACATATACCGGGTGCTCCGTAAGTCAGGCATAAAAGACACTATCATATATTCTGCAGATTAGGATGTTCTCAGTTAAATCTGGCAACCACACCGTATTGACTACCTGCACCACACAGCAAAATTAATTACTTCCTCTTTGCTGAAAGACATGTCACACTTCCCCAAAATAAAAGAGACAGTCAATATTAACAAGAATGCCTTACTTATGTGACACTGTAGTACACAATAGGATTACTACAGAAAAAAATGACTGGTTAATTACTTTGTTTCCAATACATTAGGTCAGAGCTGCATCTGTGTCACAGAGCTTGTTGAAAAGCTCAATAATGTAATCAACATGGATTTGAAAAACGCGTCTGGCACTGAAGGGGTTAACTCAATTATTCCTTAACTATGAAACAATGCAGGTCACACTTGAATCTATTGCTTCTAGAGTATCATTCATCCTCGACCATGACACGCTTGAGTGACTATGACTGAAGCATATGCACTTAATCACCTAATTAGTGAGACAGTTGATTGGACACTGGATATGGAGTGATTTCAGCTGTTGAATTGCAAGCCTGAATAAAAGCAATAAAGAAAATCACAGAAAAAAAAAAAACAATATGCCACGTCTGTCAACAGAGCAGCGCCTTCGTGCGATCGGCATGTTGGAGGCTGGACTAGGGCAGCGTGCCGTGGCTCGCCATCTTGGGTGCTCACAGCCAGCAATTTCAAACCTGGCGAGACGGTATAACCAGACACACTCTGTCAATGACAGGCCACGAACTGGGAGACCATGAGTCACAACACCTGCCCAAGATCGACAGATCATGTTGCAGCCTCTTTGTGATGTCAATTGTTAAATCAGCACAATAAAAAGTCACTGCACCTGCTCATATAGTGAATTTTATCCAAATATAAGTGATAAGTTTCTTTTGATGCTTAAATATAAGTGATACGTTTCTTTTGATGCTCAGTATATATGCCAACAGTATGCAGAATACTAAAAGTATGTAGGCTTCAGCTATGGCCACAAGTTGTGCATCACCTAGAATTTTAGAATTGAGACAGAAAAATAAAAACTATAGGAACATAATTTAGATCTTTTATTCAACATCATGTAATCAAATAAACTATAAAATGATATCGCAAAGTCTACCGGAAGCCATAACAGTAGTACAATATTTCACATTAGATTTTGAAATGTCACATTTTTTTAATTTGTCAGTTTCTCGTGATGTATATGGAAAACTACAAAGCTGTATGTAATTCAACCAGTTAACATAATTCACCAGGTTTCATTTGACTTTATGAAGCAAAATTAGTTAATTCTATAGGGGGATGCTAAACTTTTGGCCAGAGCTGTAGAGGTAGAATTCATCCGGAAGACAGGGCCACTGATATGCACACTGAACTTCTTTTGTGTGAATGGGATTTTCACCCATGCATGCTATCGACTGGTGTTCTATTCAGCATGCTACCATGGAAACACACTGAGCAGAATACATATTTCACATGCTCTGCAGCTGACACTGCAGTTTAACAAACACTAAGTGCATGTAAATAAAGTGATTGCTATTTAAGAATGGAGATTTTTTTTTTTTTGTGGCAGTGGTTACAGTTCCATTATTACAAGAAGGGGAGTTTTTCGCTTTGAGAAATTTATCACTAGGCAGTAAAGATAGCCCACAATGACACTTCCTCTCACAGGAACCCCCAATGATGTATTACTGCTAGTCCTTTACAAGCAAACAGAGTGACCACAGGATGTAGGGTATGTTTGTTTCTGCTCTTTAGTGTTCTTTACTAAGTCTTCCTGCTGCACATTCTACTTGTTAACAGTCTGGTTTGTTTTACAACTTCAGTCCATTTCTTTCTTTACCTGTGCAGTTGAACTGGTCTTATTTCTGCAATGCAAGGCCATACGCTGGAGTCTTGAGAAAAGATTAGTGCTATAAATAGATCAAGGTTCTTATCAAAGGTGTTGCATAGTAGTGTTCAATATCGACTTCAGATCTAATAATTACCATTAGCTAGGAATGTCCTGCTAAATAAATAGATTCAAGTAAATTGTTTTTTCCAGTTTAGTGCCATCATTAATCCCCCCCCCGAGCCATACTTCGATTTCTGCATTAGAAGTTATCTTAAATTGTCATGCCGTTCACTATTACTACAAAGCAGAATGGAGCGGTAATGTTCATTTTCTGCTTGATTACGATGACAAAAGCGTTGTTCAAGTTCATCCCAAACGTGCTCAACTGGATCAGTATCCGGGATTGCGGGGACCATGAAAGATGCTTGCAGTCTGCGTCGCACTCCTCAAACCACTTGGCTCGGATGGGTGCATTGTCCACTTGAAAGTAACCATCATCATCCTCATCCTCATCAGGGTGCTATTTAGATCAACTACAGCATTTGTTTGACCTTCCAGAGTAATCAAGGGACCCAGGGTTCAACATGCTCCCTTGCCACCTTGCCAAATACAATTGGGTAGACTGGTGCTAATAAAGCAGCCATATATGCTGCGTTTGCAACATTTATTTCTTTACACAACTAAAGTTGCCCAGCTCAGCAGACCTGGAGTTCACATATTCCTTCATGGAAAGGTTTAATGATTAATTAACAGTGGCAAGAAAGGAAATGACTGCCTATAAATCGGAGCACTTAAGGTTCAAAATGATGCACTGTATAACAAAAGTAAAAAAGCTGTGCCATGTAGAACAAATGTAAAAAAGCCCTAACGTACTTTTAAAGGCATAATACATTATGAATTTGTTGCTGACAGGGTTAACACTAGTTTACAGCGAAAGGGGATTAGGAGATAAGCTTCTGGAAAAAGACTGACCACAGTGTGATTTTAAAAACATAAGCAAAACAATACAACACTGTTTTTTCCAGCATTGTTCCTGAATAGGGGCCTTCAGTTCTCGAGCTGCGTTAACAATGTCATCATGTCATTGTGCAAAGGCTAATGTTAATAAAAAAAATCTGTAAAGTTTACTGACTGTACTGCATGTCCATATGAAAATGTTTGTATAACAGAATTTAACGTATTAGAGCCAAGTGCAATCTGAAATGTCTTGGAGTCGAGGATCGCATTTCAGCCATTAGCATTATAACAAAGTCCCATAACAGGGATGGTAATCAAACTCCCATTGCACAGCAGTTTGATCCATTCCTGGTTTTACTAGGAGTTTAATAAGACACACCCGAGCTTGTTACCTATACACTGTGGCTAATCAAGCTTGCAGTAAAACCTGGAACAGGTCATACTGCTATGCAATAGGAGTCTTATTTCCATCCCTGCATAATGCATCAACTATACCTAGTACGGGTACAGATGTAAGGATGACACAGGTGAACAAACAGGTTCCTCAAAGTGCCCAGATTCTCAGTTTTTGATAATGCTGTAAAAAGCTAAAGTGACGCAATTTGAAGTACAGAAATGTCGCAACCAGGTTTCAAAGGTAGGTATGCAAACATGTAACCTAGTGAATGAGCGGTCAATATTTGATTTGTTTTTCACGTCTCTGGTCTTGTACGGTGCACATCAGGACAACACGGTTGTCAAGCTCTGCTCTATGGAAGAGTTGGGGTTAATAAACCAGCACATGACCTCTCCTTCTGAGCTGCCATTTCCACCGCACCTGTTAGTCTTCACACTTCGTAAAATTTTTTTTATTGTGCTCCAACAGCTGCGATAATGAATGCATTGCTTTTCAGGCACTACAATCTTTTGTGTACGTCTACGACTGAAAACAATGATATCAGAATAATGCTTATTTTCAGTAGTGTCTATTTCTGCGGCGATTCATTGTTCCAGGCCCATATTAGTTAAATTAACTTTAACCTAAATCTGTTTTTAATTAAGTGTGTATTATATATGAACACAGCCTCAGCATGTATGCTTGCTTTAGCAGTAGTCGCCAAGAGAATCGACAAGCCCGACTCGGGGGGAGGGGAGGGGGAGTATCAAGCGTAGGACTAATTTGAAGTTGCTAAACTATATAAATCATATATTGTTTACGGATTAAATGTAAAACGAACGTCAGTTCGGTCGTTAATAAAATGTATTAAGCATCAATTATTATTTCATATTGCTCCACGACGTTAATTTTTTCTGTGAATCAGCTTTTCAAAAGAATTTTAGAATTTTGACCACCAGCACCTATGACGTCTTTTTCCCGTTCTGAACACGAGAAAAAATGAACCTGCTTGCAGAGAAATTGAGACGGGGTCTGAGACTCAGCTGAAACCTTGCGTTCAGCCGTAGTCCCACCAATACCGATCTAAACTAATGTAATACCTGCATCTTTTTTTTTTAAATAAATATTGACACAACACAATACTATTTTGCCTAAATATTAGTTAACTGTACCCCCCTACTAGAATAACATTGACATCGCCCAATAAGACATGTGTACCCTCATCACGTGAATTTGCGAGGTAAATTCTAGCTAAGTTCTAAACTATTGTAAACAGGGTAAGTTGCGTCTGCTTCTAGGTAGTAATAAAAATAGGCATTTTCCAAATAAGCCCGGATTTATTTAGAGCATAAAGGAAACCGTGACTCAGAGAAAGCGCTTTTTTTCCCTTAAACAAACAAACAAACAAACCATGGTCCACATGTAACACGTTTTCAATTAGAATGCATCAGTTATTACGCTCTTGTAACGAGCAATGATACATAATAACTGTATCATATGTTTTTTTTTACGCATGGGATATGGTTCAACGCAATGGACTGTGAACGGAATTAGTCAGTTCCAATGGTTCAAATACTGTGGCAGTGACTCAAATGAATCAATTATTTACATGCTGTAAATACAACCAGCCGACATGTTTTAATTCAAACTAAGCTATATTATGCATATTTATTCAAATTAAAAGTAGCTATTTATTAGTACAAAATGTTGGTTTGATAATGTGCAGCCTCAAAATGCAAATAAAACTGATTGTTATCAAACAAAGTCAATGGAAAATATTTGTTTGTCAATCAAAACATGTCAGTTCAAACAGTTAAGCTTACTTACTTTCACTTGCGATCCCGCTTGAGAGCAAAATACAAAACGAAAATAAATTCACACCACCACGTTGCGTTAACGTTGCACCCATGTTCGTGAAAATTGAAAATAAACGCAGCTGCTCCGTGGTAGTCGTGCTAACAACGCCGATTCCTTCCCAGTAATTATCTTTCCCAGATCCAGGCGTTGGCGTTGTCTTCTCCACATATTAGAACGCTTATCCCAGTCTTATCGCACCGTTTTCTTCATCGTGTTGGGTTTTTGAAAGTTTCTAGATCTTCCTGTCTATTGTTTGAAAAGCAAAGATTGTGTGATTATATATTTTTGTTTTACAAAGCGGACTTCGCTGTGTTTTCTCGGAGCAGCTCCAGGCTGGCTAATGCCTTCCCGTTGAAATCAAGTCTGTATAATTTCCAAAACTGCGCATGCGCGAGTAAAAAAAAAAAAAAGGAAAAAAATCGTGTCACCTTTTTTTTTTTTAACCCTTGCCTCGACTCTCCGGTTGACAGAAGTTAGGATGTGTGTAATATGAACTAACTTTAGGGATCAACTGGTAGTGAAGGAAAACGATGCGTGCTGTCACCGTCAGCTTTTTATTTATTTTACCTAAATAAATACGTGCTTGGTTTGCAATAGCAACACCCACCTGACTGATTAAAGGATAACATGTTTTGTAAATAAACAGAAAGGGAAATTCTGCTTTCTTCCAAATCCTCTCTATTGGGAAACACTTTCAAATAGTTAATTCTAGTATTTAATTAATAGCTCTATTTTGTTTGAGAAACAGTTTGATGATTATCAAAGGTTTATTGTTAGTTTAATGTATTTTTTAAATATATTTTAAAATAATTGTTCAGAGTTTAATAAAGACTGAACATACATCCAAATAATGACGATTAAAAACAAAAAACTAGACGCGGGTCAATTTTGTTTGTATTTGTATTAGTTAGGGGCTACAGTACAACAGACGAAAACACATGCTAGATACTGATTTTAATACTTGAAAGAGATTAGCACAAAAAAGGAGGGCAATACTTTTAATAAGAAATATAATTTTAAAACATTGGTTTGCATTCTTTTAAAAGCAAAACAACACAAATGTAAAAAAAAGAAAATAATTGAAGGTAAAATTGTTTTATTGGATGATGTTGTTGTATGCTGGCGCTTAGGCCTATTTGTTGGGATCAATCTCCATGCTTTATGTACATAATAACGTAAAACAGGGTACACGACAAGCCGCCTAGGGATGGCTTTTACCAGTGTGGTGTGATTTTGTGGTGCACGTAAAAACGTGGAACACCGTGTACTGCGCTTACCCGGGCATGCGCAAATGATTTTAGCTCAGAAAATAAGAAAACGGCCATCTGAAAGGGGTACGATGTACTGGCCCTTAATGTTCTTTTTAATGTAGATTTTTTTTTCACAATTCCGCAAATGTAAGTGACTTTAACTGATGAGCAACACATTGTAAACACGCGGTTTTGTGAGTGAACTACAGTTTGTCTTGTTCTTAGTGATGTGTGCAGTAGTCAGTCACAGCGTACCACATTCTGACGAGGTATCAATTTCTTTGTTGCTCATGCATGCATAAACAACTTCCGCTAAGAAAGCAGGCAAGTGCCCGCTCAAATATGGAAGGTTATGCTGTTTTCGGTCTTTTACATCTTTTTAAATTTAATGTATCATATTTTTCCAGCATTAAGAAAACAGTATGCAAATTTTTATCATGTGCAATACATTTTACATCCCGAAACAGGACCTCAGCCAATAATAATAATAATAATAATAATAATAATAATAATAATAATAATAAGCCCAAGGAATTCATCAGTTAGGTGACTGACCTCCATTTACACAAAGTCTACAAAGTGCCACATTTTCCATGTTTCACTTTTTGACCACTTATGTAGTTGGTAAACAGCCAAGTCACGTGTACAGTGCTAGGAAACAAGGCGTCAAGCAGAATGCAAATTACATTAACAAATTATAGTAAATGCGGTACCTTTCTTGAGGTAAATTAAATCACGTGAGATTAAGCATATAGCAATACATTATTTAAAAGTACAAATAAATAAATAAATAAATAAATAAATACTGTGAAATCAACCGGCTTTTTTTCTTCTTTTTTTTACATTGTGAAATCGAGGTATTGCATGATTGAACACGTATCACGTATAACGCCCGTATTGTGACAGAAATAGTTTTCTTTGGATCGTTAGTTTGGGACTTGTACGACGTTCCCTAGGAATACAACCCCTCAGCGAGCCGATCATTGGAAACGGGTTGTAGAACTTCCGCTGGTACTGTCATTACCTTGAAGAAATAAGCATACAGACTAGAACAAGGTATGTGGTCATCTTATGTCATTTTTTTCCAGGCATGTGATTATTTTTTGTAATTCAGACGATGGCTTCTTTGTGTGTGAGAGCACCACGTCATTTGTTATACTATTCAGAATCTCAGCCAAGGAGGAGCTGTGTCAGCTGTTACTATATGATGCTACTCACAGTGCGGCACTGCCGTACATACAGTACACACTGTGAATGGATCAATATCGAGGAAGCGCAAATTCAAAAGACTTATGCACCAAGACTGCACGACAGTGTACGCAAGCCTACTGTTTGTTTCAATCGACGTGTTTAATACTGTAGAGATCGCTACAATACTTTAAACGATTCACTGTTTGATGTTTTGTTTTAAGACATCGGGCGACACCCGATATATTATAAGCGTCATGCCTGTGGTTAATCGTGCATTGATACACGTCTTCAGTTGCAATAGGCCTCCATGATGCACTAATAATATAATAATATACTATTACGTTATTGTATTCTACACTCATAGTGATGGGCTCTGCTGAAGATCAGGTGGACAAGATTTTAAATGGCGAGGCGATCCAGGTATCCGGCTTTGATTCATCTCCTGAAACGGTTCGATCAGTCGCTATAAGGAAAAATGTCTGCTATATTGTCAGCGCAGTCATCTTTAATGATAAGGTGAGCTAATCACACTCAGTGCCGGTGTAGAGCCAAAATATGAGCCGTGTGACGTCAGAAAATGGGAGGGCACATTGAGTCGGAAGTGTTGTGATTGATTACTGCGGGGCAGCAGTGTGGTGGTTAGGGCTCTGGACTCTTGACCGGAGGGTCGTGGGTGCAATCCCAGGTGGAGGACACTGCTGCTGTACCCTTGAGCAAGGTACTTTACCTAGATTGCTCCGGTAAAAACCCAACTGTATAAAAGGGTAATTGTATGTAAAAATAATGTGATATCCTGTAACAATTGTAAGTCACCCTGGATAAGGGTGTCGTCTAAGAAATAAATAACAATAATATCACTAGGAACAAGACAAACTAGTTTACCAAACTCAGTACATCCTACCCCTTTCGGATGGGCGTTTCCTTGTTTTCTGACCTAAAATAATTTGCACAGTACAAGGTGTACCACAAAATAACACGACACCAGTATACTGGTAATGCACCACAATCTGCAAGCGTTTCAAAATACTGTACAGTATTCCAATCACTGAACGAGTTAGTTTTAAAAGAAAGGTAATACTTTCAATATAATACAGGAAATTACAAACACAAAATAACTGCACCCACGTTATCAAACTCCATAGAAAATCAGAATAATAAAAGTGAATAACAGTCAGTTGAAAATCGGGAGGCCTTTTTGGAGGTTCTTATTGTTACCAGTACAAATTCTACTGCCGGTAAGAAACCCCCAACAAACCCACTTGTTTAACATCAGGGGTGAAGAAAGTGAAATACTGTACTTATAATTTATTGGACTTAAGTTTAGAGAAAGGAAAATCAGGCTGTTATATTGAGAATTAGTTTTGTCTAGCTACAGGTAGCATCAAAATTCTACTAGCAGTAACATTTGCCATAACAACAGCAACACTTCTTACCTGCATCTTTTTTTTATTTTTATAGTTTTCTGGGATTTTCCAATCCTCCGAGGCACATAACAGGACTGTGTAATCGTCATTTATTTTTCTCAATTACAGAATGAGGTCTTGATGATGCAGGAGGCAAAGAGAGACTGCTATAAGACGTGGTATCTACCGGCTGGGAGAATGGAAGAGAACGAGACCATTGTAGAGGGGATGAGGAGAGAGGTGAAGGAAGAGACTGGATTGGAGTGCGACCCTGTCACCCTTCTGCTCGTCGAGGAAAGCGGTCCTAGTTGGATCAGATTTACATTTCTTGCAGAGGTGACAGGTCAGTAGGCTGTTTTATATATTAAATTTAAAAAATCAGCATCAGTATAAACAAAACCTTTTTTTTTTACTGGTACAAAGGCAGCTGCTTTTGCTGCTGCAGAAAACAGATTCTTAATATAAAACTACCCATTTCCATTAAAGGCCAATAATAAACTATTTCTCTATTTGAGTCCTACAGTTAACTACTGGCAGCAGTCTTTTGGGGTGTTGTTAATGGCAGAAGAATTTGTACTGTTAAGAAGGAACCCCAAAGAGGCTGCTACCAGTAGAATTTCTACTGGCTCTGTATTCAAGTGGAAATTTTGTACTGTATCGGTAAAATGTGTCTTCATTATTTCCCGCCACTAGGTGGCAGTATAAAGACTACAGCAGAAGCGGACTCAGAATCCCTTCAGGCTCAGTGGTGGGACAGAGTTTCTCCCCTTCCTCTGAGAGCTAAGGACATCCTTCATCTGATTGAGGTTGGCGTTAAGTATAAAGAGAGCCCTTGGTTTCCCCACACCCTGCCTGTGGAACTACCATGCTGTCATCTGCCAAAGAGCCATGGTAACATACGCAGAGTCCACTAACGACTTGTGGTTAATGCTTGCCGCTGGGGGACGTGAGCACCTTCCAGTCACAGTATCTGGTACCCCTCCCTCTGAGAGATCACATACGGTCGAAGAAGCTATTTACAGGCTAGTGAAAGAATGCATGCAGCTCTCGCAAGTAAAGATTAAAACCCTGGGTATTTTAGGACTGCAGCATCACGGAAAAGACCCAGGAAACACGGACGGGATCTGTTTTAATACACTGCTGTCTATCGAACACAATTCTACCAGCGATGCAAGCGATGGGCTTCCTCCAGTGTTGAACAATGACAAGTTCCGCTGGTGGAAGGTAGACAATGACAGTCTGAAAGACAAGATCCTGCAAAGACTGGCTTCGCTTTCTGTTGTTCCTATCCATGCCTTATTTTAAAACAGAAATACTACTGACTCAAGAGATCAACAGAAGTGAAAACACAGATAAATCATGCAAGAACTGAGCACCTAACTTCCATTAAACTTTGCACTGTACTGTATGTAAAAAATGAAGCGATTTCTACTTAACGAAGAGCTGGGGAACAGGGTTGTTTACTAGGCTTTGCCTTATAAGAATGTATTGTTAATAATCTCAGGTGCGGTTAGGGTTTAGGAGCAATACTATTTTTCCATTGTCCACTGTCACCATGCTTAGATGCATGTTAAAATCTTACATGATAACCTGTGCTAAAGAGGGGAATGTAAAGATATTTTACTCACCATCATGTTTGATCCATGTGTGCTCATTTAGCCTTTTTGCATGCAATTCTCACCAAAGTGAAACCCACTAGTTTGCAGAATGGAGAGTACTTCTCACAGTGGAAATCACATCCAGAAAGTGAACGGAATCAACACTTTGAAACAGGGTTCCTCCAGTCTGTGTGGTTTTTTGTTATGTCTTAAGATTTTACAAGTCACGTAGGAGGTGGTGGGATTAAACATTGTAAACACCTTTATAAGCCTCTGGATTACACAAGCATATTCAAAGCTTAACCAGACCTTTATAGATGTCAGTCCAATCTAATTGGGGAGATGTGGTTTTGAACATCTTGTGTTGGTGAAAGCATTAGTGTGCTAAATGCAGCCCATGACTCCATAGTAAAAAGCTGTTTTCTAACCAATTATGCATCAAAGGCCAGGGACCACAAACCCCTAGCTTTTCCATTGGAAGAAAATGCACTTGCAGGGCACATATCTGAGTACATCTTCTGGAAATGATCCATTAGTACAGCCCTGATTTGTTGTTAAAATCTTCTCCTGTAAATGTATTCCATTTAGAATAATGCACTCTAAGTGATAAATCTGGACTATATGACATTCTTTTGAGATTTAATTCCCATAAAATATGCTTTCATACACCATACCAAACCTCGTGAGTCGACAAGTTAACACTTTTTCAGCACATACTGTATCTTAAGACTGCAAGTCCAAATGCTGGTATGTTGCTGCATAGTAGCGATGGCTTCTTTCCAAACTAAAAGGACAATTATTTAAATAAAAGAAGTTACATTCTCCAATAAAAGAAGATAAAATGTCACAGCAGTATGACAAACATAAAACAGGTTCACATGGAATACTATGCATCATTTTTTTCACAAATAACAAAACAAATCTTTATAATATTAATGGAAATCTTCCACAACTGCAGACAGCAGATGTATTTTTAAAATAAATCACTAATATATATACAGTATATATATATAATAATGTGATTACATAAAACATCACAAAACACTTAAAACATGAAAAAAGAAAACAGACATGGATGATAACCACAGCACTTGGACCAGTAAAATAACTCTCCTGTAATTTGTGTCGGACAAGGGTGCACATGTGTCTATATGTTCTTGCATAGTCACTGCAAATCTGCAGCACTGTTTTTTTCCTGTATACTTCAGTTTTCTTGTAGAAGTATAAGACATTCCTGTAGACCTCATACACACTTGCGTCAGACCATTGCCCACAATATGTTTGTGCCGTGCGCTAATGTTCTTCCACAGGGTATTTGACAAAAGCTATCGCTGCCAATTCCTCGCAGAACTCCTCCAGGACTGTAACCCCCTTTAACAGCGTCAGGTGATCCGTCCTAAGTGGAGAACAAAAAAAGAGCCATTTTAGCCACTGAAGATTGTTCTCTCTATTACCTTCATTAATAAAGAGATAACTGAAAACATAATCAACTCTTCCCTCTTGTATGATGTTTGCACATTGGACTTACATTGCTTCAGGCTCCAGTCCTATTAGCTGTTCTCTGACAAGCAGCAACTTTCCACTGAAGTTGGGTATGTGCTGAATTCTCTGCATTAGGTCTCCAATCACCTACAAATACAGTTTGATTGTTAGCAGAATGGCCCACTGCCCAGCCTTTTGTTTCAATGTTATTTGCACCTTTTTTTATTGCCACACTGTAATGCAATGTTACATCGCCAGTTTGCCATCTGTCCCATACTTGGCGGCACTTTACTGTTGTTATTCTAATCCTCATCAGCTGATCATACTTACTCTCACAAGTACTGAAAACAGGGATCGGCTTCCCGGAGCCAAGTTAATGTAGGGGTCCAGGAGATACTCATGCAAGTGAGGATGTGAAAATACAGCAAGCTTTGATACAACTGATGTAATCTGGAGATTCAATTCATAAGGCTGCAAAATTAAAGAAGAATTTTAAATTATATATATATATATATGTTTGTATCCAACACAGTATTTACAGTGGCAACAAATATCTAATGTAATAAAAGTACATCAGAATACATACAAACAAAACACACCGTCATGCAGTGAAAGGTCAGTGTTAGGGTACCTGATCAAGTATCCTTGTGATTCTGTCAAACAGAACTTTCAGGAAGTGGCCTTCGTAGAAGTCGGAGTCAGGCGTGGATGACTCTAGTGGTCTCAGCTCTTGTGGCCAGCCCCATTCTAGTGAGTAGGAAGTGCAATCTTGAAACTGGACAGACAGTGAAACATACACTTTTACAATAATGTGCATAGTAGGACAGACAATTCTTTCTATTGCTTATTTTTTTTTTTTTTTACAAAAGGTAAAAGTTGAATTAAAAGGCATTTTATGTAAACAGCTTTGGAAGAGTTACTGGTATAGACCTACCAGTGTGTGAGCATCGTGCACGTAGGTGTCATATCCCGATTCAAGTACATTTTGAGAAGTTTTTGCTTCTTGTGGAACAAGACAGAGAAAGCTGGAATATGAAGGAAACAATTTTAAACTTTTCTCATCCTTATTAGTGCTGGCCTCCATTTTATTTCACTAATAAAAACTGAGAAGAGGCATGTACAGGTATAAGGTAAACACATTCCTAAGGACAGTCTGTTAACTTGAGTTTACACTGCAAACAAATGTGTAACATTTTACTTATTTTGTGACTAACTAAAATAAAGCCTATTGCAAAGTTGCTAGAAATTATCTACAAGGAACGCAATGAAATGGGCTGCCAGTGATACTGTTGCTAGTGCTAATATGAAGAAAATGGCCTGTTTTTAACTCCTGTAAGCCACAAATGCAAGAATGTATTAACTGGAGTTGTGCCCAAGTGTCCGATACCCTGAGATAGACTAGGTACACCATTTCGCAGGAGGTTCAGACTAATAAAGACTAAAATAAAAACAAAAGTAAGCTTCTCACCTATTTACAATGTCATTTACCCCTGTGTTTCCAGCGGGCCGCACTGCTGTTTCTCTGGGGGGTAAAGACAGCAGTTGTTCGGAGCCCTGGAAGCCACTCTCGGGGTACATGCCTGTGAAAAAGGGATCCTCTTCCAACTCCCTGCGAGTAATTTGAAGTTTAGCGGTTATCAGGGAAAAGAGTTTGCTTACAAAGAGAATTCTTATCTGCTGCAAACAATCTCATTGAAAGCTCCGCTTCCATAAAGACATATTACCGTTCTAACATCTTGAAATATTTCCCACCCAAAAACGATAGACACAAATCATTGCAACGTGGGTAGTGTACCGTTTATGTATCAGACAAAATTTCATGCTTCTTATCTGGACTTCTTTTTAGCAATAGTGACACCCTGTGGCAGCCCACTGTATCACTGAGAGAGAATGTCATTTATAGGACATGTTTAAATTGCAATAACTTTAGCTTTCTTCCACACAACTGTCTTAATAGCACTGGATTGTGTACTTTTATAAATACTTATATCAATACTTTATATGTATACTACCATTTATGTGACTATTAGAGGGATTCAACAGTGCTATTTTTAGAGATGGTGAAAATCCCCACAGGATCACCCCAGGACATGATGTATATGAGAAGGTGAGCAGGGGGAAGCACCTACTCTGTATCATCCAGCTGTTCATGAGCCACAGCATGCCTGTCTTCCAGTCCACAGGCACTGCTATGTGCAATATAGCTCCTCAGCTCCAGGTTTCTCAGAACCAGGTTAAAGATGATGTGCTCATGGGGCTTCTGCAGCAATTGCTCAAATAACCTCAGTGTTGCAACACTGATCTGAGTAAAATAAAAAAAAAATAAAAAAGAAATACATTAACTAGTACTTACATTCCTTTTATAATGCTTGAACATGCTGAGGCACATATATAGAAACATATATCCCACCTCGTCAGATATGTGGTCACAGTGCTCTATGAGATGATATCGTAACGCATGGCTTTCACTGTCCATCGGAAGCTCGGGCTCTTTCTGATTTCCTAATAAAAAGAAAACCACCTCTCCTAACATCAAGGGAGACGAGATCTGACGCACTACCAAGGTTAATAGTATCGTGGTGATCAGCATCCCAATTTCTGACCTGGAATGGAAAGTACAATGCTGAAGTTGGCTAGGCTAAAGAAATACTACAAATTGGTGGGATGTGTATGATCAAAGGTATTATTTTGATCAGAAATAGGAAACAATATAAGTGACTTACATTTGTAGCAGTTGTGGCTGTATTACTGCAATAAGCCATCTTTGATGTATTGCTTTTGCCAAACTTGAAGCAAGTAACTGATGAAAAAAAGAAAACAATCACTGCATTCCATGTTTTTAAATGTGTTTAATAACTGTTGATCAAACACATATATATATATATATATATATATACCAGTTTAGTCCATTCCTGGTTTTAGTTTTAATTTAGTAAGACACATCTGAGCTTTCTACCAATACACTGGGGCTTATCAAACACACATTCAAACCTGAAATGGGTGAAACTGCTATGCAACAGGAGTCTTGTTTCCATCCCTGAAAGAATTTATTTTTTAATGTGTAAACATGATTTTACGATTCTGCATCCATTCACTGTTGAAAGGACTGCAGTTAATATTTTGTTACAGATTAAGCAGCCCAGTACAAACACAAACAGTATGCTGCATTTCCATTTTGTAAGTACAGAAATAAAAATCTTGACTGGCTTACCCTATGAGCTTCTTTCAGAAGGTGATCGCAGTAGTCTACCCACAGTAAAAACGCTTCAAGGTGCTCTCTCCCTGGAAACACAGCAGCCTCTTCTGTGCAACGTTTTGAAAACTGGCCTCTGAAACAGATCATTTCAAATACAGCATGAGAATAAAAAACAACAATATTCAGAATAGCGGTTCCACAGAATCATCTGAATTGTTATCTTTTCAAATGTTCAAGTGAACCTCTAACGCCAACTTGCGGTTTTTGATATCTAATACAACTCAGTAACTGCCATGCCAAACTACTTGAAAGCACATACACATTAAACATTAAAGCACAACAACTAATCTATCACAGAACTATGCAACTAAGTACAGCACATGCAAAACACTGAATAGCACATATTGTCTAAGTGACATACACACAGGCTTCCACTGCACAACAGCACTGGCAATTTCAAGCTATGAGCTCAACTACTCACAACACAGCTTGTTTGCAGATATCCTAGCGGACATGCTCTCAGGTGGAATTAAGCTCATAGTAAAGCCAGCGATGGATTACGTGCTGTGGAATGGGAGTCATTCAGAGTGATCTCCAGGGATGGAAATAAGACTCCTACTGCATAACCCATTCCAGGTTTTAACACATGTTTGACTAGCAACCCGTGTATAGGTAACAAGCTCAGTTGTGTCTTATTAAACTCATAGTAAAACCAGAAATGGATCAAACTACTATGCAATGAGAGTCTCATTTCCATCCCTGGTTTCTGTTCTTTGAAACGTAAAGTAGATTGTTTGATTGGCCTTTGAAGTGAAGCTTAAAGGCTGCTGCACGTACCTCCAGGTAACCCTCTCGACTGTCTCAATATCCGCAGGGTCTATAGAGGTAGGGACCTGGCTGTAAAGCTCACACAGCCTGTCTGTGACCAGCTGGCAAAGTGCTGTGTTCTCAATCAGGTAACTGGCTGTCTCTTCCTTTGGTATACCAACCAATAGCAGCAGGGCTTCACAGGATTTGAGTGCAATTTTGCTTTTCTGAAAAACAGAAACAGACATGTTTTGGATGAAATTAATGCTAGTCTTATTCAGCATCATAATTATGATGCACTTAATTTGATTGAGATCCAATCCAACCATCTGACTAGTACATATGATAAGAATAAACACCAATGGGAGAGTGAGATAGACATATAGATCGATACTTATTTTTTTTGGCAGTTGCTTCTTTTTTTTTTTTTTTTACAGTATTGCGTATTTATTCTGTACATGTACATCCAGCTACATTATCCAGATGTATTTATGAACTTTACAAACACCTTGTAATTTAACTGGAGTTAAGTCAGACTGCAGAATGGCAGAGCTGACAGGAGGCTGTGTGGTCCAGTGGTTAAAGAAAAGGGCTTGTAACCAGGAGGTCCCCGGTTCAAATCCCGGCTCACTCACTGACTCACTGCGTGACCCTGAGCAAGTCACTTAACCTCCTTGTGCTCCGTCTTTCGGGTGAGACGGTGTTGTAAGTAACTCTGCAGCTGATGCATAGTTCACACACCCTAGTCTCTGTAAGCTGCCTTGGATAAAGGCGTCTGCTAAATAAAAAAAAATAATAATTATGTCTGCTGTACATACCTGACTTTTGCTTAAGTTGATTAAGGCTTGGACCAGGTTGGTGTCTGCTTTGTGTGCTAGGGAGCAAGAGGTTGGTCTCGCTTGTGTACCAGTGGAGGGGCTTGCATGTCCAGCAGCCCTGCTACCCAGTGCTGTACAATCACTCAACGGACTCAATGAGGAAGCTGCAGCTGTACTTGGTTTAGCTGCACTGTGCCGACCATCTTCGTCCCCTGAGGTAGAATTGTGCCTTTGCTTGCCTACTTCACTCTTGGCCTGGAAAGACGACGTAAAGGATTGCAATGCAGATACCTTGTATGCTCAGATAATGCTGGTGCAGGATTGACATAAGGACATCAGAACATAAGCCATGTTGGGAATGGGAAGAGCAGTTTGATCTAGCAAGGTTTGTATCTTGCTAGTATACCATGGGCCATCAAGGTCTTAAACCAAAATGAATGAACTTGTAGGCACACGTTTCAGTGCTTAAATTAACCTCACCAGTTTTGTAATTTCTGTGTAAAAATCTTGACAAATCTGGACCTGTAAGTTCCATCCAATGGAATCTAGGTTCTTGGGTTAGAATATAATTGTTGCTCAATGTTCCGAGTGTTTATTCCATGCGTTTATCGTGCCCTCTCATCCTGATCTCTTGGCTAAGTTTGGAGTACTTCCTTGGGTTAAATGTAGCTAGACCATTTATTAACTTTATTTAAATCCCATCTAACCTTGCTTTTATTTTCTAGGTCGATTTTCATTATTTTATCCTGCCCTCATAGCTCATGCCATTAAGACCTCAGACTAACCTGGTTTCCCTTCTCTGTACCTTGTGTAATGTCTTCTTGTCTTCTAAATAGAGCAATAAATGGGCAATGAGCAATAAACATTCATTGTAAAACAGATCTGTGTAGCAACAAAACAACTATGTTAAGAATGCTGATGAAGGGGTTTTGGAGAAGAACCAACTTGCGGTTTGACATTTGAGGTGAAAGGGAAGCGAGAGTCTGACTGTCTGAAGGGAGTGCACTTTGGCTGAGCTCAAGAACACGCACCCTGCTTACTGCTCTGCTTACTGCTGTTGAAAACAATGAGCAAGTTAACAAGAACCAGTTGACAACACGCCAAGCTCACAGCTTCATGAAGGCATATAAAATTAGGTACAGGAGAGACACTGAGACGCGCTCCATGTCCTCCCTGTGATCTTGAAGGTGTGGCCGCCGCACTCCCAGAGGGAAAGGTAACTGAGCTCTACCTTCACTTCTGTAATGACTAGCGCGACACTATTTTAAAGATAATGTTTAAATAATTTGTGCAACTCGAATAAAAAAGGAACCATGTTAAATTCTTAATTACTGTTTGGACATGAATGATTATATATTATAAACCACAATATATATTAGTTTTTACTTACAAGCATAAAAGCTGCAGTTACTCAACCACATTAACTGCCTTTGCGTGTTTCATTATGCTGGCACGAACAAGAACAGCGGGTGCATGGACTCAGGAATTAGATTTTAGTGGCTGCTTTTATGGCACTAAACTGGCCGGAGCCGAAAGAAAGTATTAAAAAAATTTTAAAAAATACCTCAAGAATGTAATTAAGGAGGTACGGATCCTGTTTCAGTTTATTGCAAATCACATACAGAAACTGGACTTCCTCTTTCTCCGACTGTGATCCAGGAAGAAGGCCACACTGTCGAATTAGCTTCTGTTTAAAAAGAAGCAAAAAATAAATCAGAATGATGTACTGTATGTCTTTACCACCTCCAGACACTTTCTCAGCTCTCTGCTTCCACCCTTTTGAAGCGGCATAGGAGACGCTCCACAGAACCTCTGGTTACATTTACTTTTTGAAACAGGAATGGTGCAATAAATTAACGAGAAGGCATTGACTATTGCTTTGCATACCTGTATTGGTCTGTACACATTGATGATATGAAGCATTGGCTGCTGAATCTGTCCCAAGAGCTTTGTGAAGAATATGAGGACTTGCTGGTTCATTCCTGGAGGATACTGGAAACAAAAAATAATAATTGGGGATCTGTTTTTTAGTTCGTTACTTACTACTTGCGAGCTTAATTAAGTAAACAGCACATTTCCAGTATATAACTAGGGGTGGTACCTGCGCTTTGCCTAGTGTACCGAGAGTCTCCAGGAGTTTGTGCTGCAGGAGATACTCCATGCAAGGGCCTGTTTCTTCCACCTCCTGGTGTTGCTCCTCATAAATCAAAATATCCAGCATCTGTTTCAGACGCCAAGGGATGTCTGTCTGCTTAGCCGGGGTCGTTTCATCTGAAAGATAATTTTCATTTGAGGTTTACGCTGCTACACTTGCACAGCTTTCCCCCCCACAAGCTGTACTCTTCTGTGCTTTATCATGCTTGCCTATACTTTGTCACAGCTTATGTTTTACTGTACTTTTATTATTGTAATAAGGGTTACACAGAAATACACTTAACGTCAATAGCCAATGGTTAGAATGGAGGGCTTGTGATGGGAAACAGTTGAGATAAAGATAAAATAGTAAATACCACAGTGAAATAATATACGCCAAAAAGTAATTCCTTTTATTTTTTTACATTCAAGTTATTTTTATAGGTGGTATAATGTTTTACATGAATCTACGTATTATAGAGAGCATTTATTGGGAATCTGAAAACGCCTTGACAGCAGAAAGTGAATTTGCTTAATGCAACATTATGGTTTCACAGACCCTGATTACCACTAATTAGGACTACCGAATGTTACCTTAGTTAAAGTTGTGCTGGGATAATGTGGGTCTATGAAACCATCCCTAAATGTGTGTGAATGATCGGGGTTTGTATTGAGTGGAAGCTCTATATACATGAATGCACATTTTAGAACTGCTCGACATCTATCAATGAAGAATGGAATAGACAAACTTGAAACAGCAGCAAAGTCTGGCTGGGTGCTTACCAGAGGTTTCTATGTAATAGTTTGTGATTCCTTTCCAGTGTTCCACAAAGGAATCGTGTAAATTAACTGAGGGCTCTCGCTGGGTCAGAAAAAAAACCAAAAAAAACATTGTTAATAATAATAATAATAATAATAATAATAATAATAATAATAATAATAATAATAATAATACCAACGCCACAGATAAGGAATTGATCGTATGGGAAACATTTGAATACTACCAACAAGGTAAAAGATTTGTTTTTGGCATGTAAATCAAGGTGAGACAATAACATTATATAATATGTATAGAGTATTGTCCCTTTTAAATGAGCAATTCACACACTAAAAGATGGGAATTAGACTCAACTACATTTGAAAATTTGCCAGAGGCATTTTCCACGTAAATACGGTAGGTAGACCACGGTATCTGAATTTAAGGTCACTAATGTCGAGGATCAGTGTACAAGTCTATTTAACTATGTGTCCTAGACCTGTGCAACCTAAAAAAAAAAAAAGATGTAACTTTTTAAATGACAGTTCAGGGGTATTGTACAATTTTAAAAACAAACACTAAAAAGCATTTTATTTACAGTATTTAGTTCCAGCTTCATATAACTCCAGCAGCGTACCTAACTTAGCGAAAGAAAAGCTAGCTCAGCCTGTGCTTGTTTGTCTATGAAAAACTACCTGTTGATTCTTGGAACTGAAAAATCGGAGACATTCATCAGCAAATATATGTAATACATTAAACTGTGTAAATACAGGATATCAACTACAATGCTTAATTTGCATACTGAATTTAAAAAATAAAGAACAGCACTTATTTTTACGTGACTTACTACCACCAGGCCATGTTAAAGCCGGGGGGAAAAGTATATTTTCTTGCGGGCGCAGCGAGCTCTGACTCCCCTCTTCTTTACTTACCGTCTCCAGCGCCTGCTGGAACAGAGATGTCAGTTTGCTGAACACCTCCATCGTCGGTCGACGGCGTTTTTAACTTTGCTGAAGTAATATTTTTAAATACATTTATACGGTTCCGACGCCACAATTACCACGTAAACAAACTGCTTTTCCATGTTCTGTCAGCTGGTACAGCTGTTTGTTCGTAGAGGTTGGCTTCGGGTGTGGGAGTGTCTTGTGCGGGCAAGAATTTAGGAATGTTATCAAACATTACAGTGCTTCTGTCGTGGCTATATGGTGAACTGTAGTCTGAAGTCTCTGTATTTTCAACAACTGTATAATGTGTTGGCTTTTTAACAATGGCTCCCCCGGCTTTGCTATTTATAAATATGTCATTTCAAGAGTTACTGGTCTGGCCGTCACAACAAATGTATTTAGTCCTGAAACCGTGCAGACACCGTTTCATTATCATGTGGAAACGGATTTTCCCCATTTGTGTGGGGCCTTAATGGTTAACGTATTCAGTTTTATCCTCTGTGGTCAACTGTGTGTTGCTAATTGATTTAAACCAGTACCTGGTTTCAAAGTCAATACAAAAACTGAAAAAATATTATTTAGAAGGGAGCTCAATTAAGGTAACCTTTGTCCAAATATGGTGCAATAAAGCAGGAAAGGGGAAAAATGTGTTTCAGACAGCTGAACCACGTTTTATTTTTAAATTAATTAATTCTAATGGAAATATTATACACATTAGTTCTTGTGAAGATATTCCAAAAACAAAAAGTATTCTGTGGCAATATATATTTATTTATTTATTTATTTATTTATTTATATGAACAAAAAACAAAGCAAACAAAAACAGCACTTGATAATTGTGTATTTAGAAATACTAACAGAAACGTCAGCAAATCCATAATCCATTGACAAACATTTGGAGTCTCAACGTCTTCAATATTGAAATAAGTTTCGCATTCCAATATTCACCCCCAAGTAGAAAGGTTTATGTGTACACTGATTTTGCACAAATTAGACCTTGCGTAAGTCTGAACAGTGCTAATTATAGTTGGCCATATACTAGGAAGAAAATAACGCCCGATCATTTCCATGGTAGGAGAAAGAATTTCAGTTAAATGAGAAAAAAAACAAAAAACTGCTGAAACATCCGAACTGAATCACTAAATCGTTGACTGCAGTGGTTCAGGAGCACTGTAATGCCTGACTGGAGACAAGCTTTTCTTCAGTGTTGATTGAATCATATACTTACCCTTGCCTTTTCTGAATTGAATAAACATGGACATAAAACAAGTGATTGCTTTTTATCCCTTGCTAGCACCTGGCTTGCCCTAGGGCTGTATCCAGTATCCTTTTAGAATAATCCCTGTGTTTTAGCTGTTAAAAGTTTGCTTGGTAAACCAAACCCTGCATTTATTACTTGAACAAAATGACTTTCTTTCAACCTTCTGTTCTGAACTAATTTTTGCTCAGCTTCCTGACTCAGTCCCCATACTACTTTTAAAATGAAATGGATGTTTTCATTCAATCCTACGCTGTAGATTGTTACCTCCAATAGGTCCATGTGCCATGACTTCTAACGCAAATGCAACCCATTGAAATGGATAACTTTAAGATGCTTTGAAAAAAAAGAAGTCATTCCTTGACATATATTGACAAATATCTGACCCTAACAGAAGCAGAAGCAGCTAGATTCCGCTAGTCTTTTATAAAGGAGGTCCCAGTTTGCGAATGCAGTTACTGATACCCTGTTTATACCAGACACTTTTAAGCCAGCTTAAGCCTTTTTTTTTGTACTGTAAATGCAGCCATGCTAAAAGTGTCCTGTTCCAGAGGGGGGCTTTGCAACAGCGTTGGTCTGTTTTTTTTTTTTTCTCTACTGTGAATGCAGCGGTCCCTGAGGCGGCTCAAATTTACCACGTACACTCGTGGGCTACGCCCCCATTCTCAGATTCGAACAGACACAGACAACAGCAACAGGAAGTTGGGATTGTTACTCAGACAACAGAACCAAAAAAATATCTTTGACAGAACACTGAGGACTCCAGAAACTCTATTGCTAACAAAAATTGCACTGCAGTTTGAGCAAATCCAGGTTTTAGCCACACGATCAGTACTTGAAGGTGTACATTTTCAAAGACAAAACTATACATTGTGTGGCAAAGTAGGGTTTGCGTCGTCATTTTCGGTTCCTTTATCACTGTCTTCTAATGAAAAAGAAACACTTGTCACAACAATAGATGAGTTTAACAGGTGCGTCTCGTTATTGACTCAATAGCCAATCAGCCCCCAAGGCATTATGGGGGATGTAGTCCTGCTACCTTTTTTAACCCCAAGACTACATTTTCCTTTATCCTCCCCCTACTCTGTCACAATTGTCAAAGAAGACTAACATGGATTTAATTGGTGATGAAAAAGGCTTTGCCTTTGGATAAATGACCCCAGTAAATTTGAACTTTAAAACATGAACGGTATCCCTGGTGCTCTTAGCTTCCATACTGTGGTACAAGGTAGGTGTCCACACACCAGATAATGCCTTTGTTGAGTTCTGCTGGTTTAGCTGCATGACTTGGGGGAAGTTCTCAGTTAGCATGTCTTGCTTTCCAAGAAGTAACACAATGTTTTACTTCTAAGGTAATTTAACAACAATAGTGTCTTTGGGGTCAAAGCATCTTACTGGCTGCAAAGCGTGTCAGTCATTAGGAGTGCTGGACAATCTGAAAGCAAGGCTTGCAAACTGAGATTTGTTTAACCTAATGTAGTACCAGATATGAACTGATAATACATGTGTTTCTTTCAAAACTACACATTTGAGATCTGTATGGTAAATGGATGTGTATGACAAGGAAAATGTATGCTGAATGCTGAATGCACATTTGCACTTTCCTTAGAAAAGAAACGTTGAAAGAAACAGTCCTCTTGAAATGGTTAGTGATTTTAATTAAGGCGTAAGTACAGTATTTGTCTTTACTGATACACATTAATAAAAGCAATTACAGGTCACTCTCGTAAGACAGCCATTGCTTCAAAACAGACACAACATTAGGTGAAAATACCAATATAATACAAAGTTAAATGTTTAATTATTATAAAAAAAAGTACAAAAAACAAAAAACGAATGCATGATCCACACGCACAGTAATAATATATTCCTGCAATATATTCTTTCTCTCGCTAGGGCGAGCGGTAGAAAGAGGTGAAGATAGAAGGGAGGACTGAACTAAACAGGAGCCTTTGTTTCCCATTCCTGTAAAAACAAAACAAAAAACAACAAGAGAGTTATACAACAGATCAAACTGAATATTTAGCTTTAACGCCTAGGGGGTCTATTTTAATGATCTAAACTGTGGCGGAGCTAAATACCGCCGCTCTTTAACTCTGTATTAATCCAGCTAGGGGTTCATCAGGAGTGATCTATTGATCCACTTACTAACATTACTACATACAATGTCAATCAAGCTTAGAATTGTTAAGGTGGCGTTATTAAGACTGACCACTGTAGATTATTAAAATAGGCCCCCGGCTCTCAAAAAACTGATCTGAGCTCAACCAACGTACAACCTTGTGTTGAGATTATTTTCGAAAGAAAAAGCAGGTTTTGTGTCATTAAATCACAATATGAAAAAGCGTTACTAAATCAAGTGAAATACAAACCTTTCTTCTGAGAATGGAAGAGGGGGTTCTTTTCAGTGAGCTTTTTGCAGAGACAGTTCGTCTCAGTAATGGACTCAGAAAGCTTCCCTGTAAAACACAACCAACAATAATACTAACGGTCAGCAATGCTGTTCAAATTAAAGGCAGCACTTTTTAATGGATGTGTTATTGAAAATGTTCTGAATTAAAGTAATTAAGGAAATCAGGTTTGCGTCTATATGATTATATCTGAATAACTGGCATTTGTTTTTATGAAGTGTTATTGATTCAAGGAAGGAACAACACAGGCCAACATTTGGGTTGTAAAAGACTCTTCATTAGGGTCAGCAGAATCTGGCATTCTGACAATCAACCCCTTCAGATCCGGATTACAAGATAAAAATATTTCGAATGAACAATCGCGCGTCTACAATGTAAAAGACTATTTTACAAAACACTGTGCTTGTTAAGACTCTCCTATAAACCGCCACCACTGCACTCCTCCAGATTTGACCAGAAAAAAAAGCCTTGATTATTTTCACCCCAAAATCTCAAGGGTAAAGAAGATCTGTGCAGTTTTCACTAGCAGGACTGACAGAGTGATTCTACAGTACAGTATTTGAATTGTTTTCTGGTTTCAGTACCTCTGACCCTGTCGAGTTGAAAGCCAGCGACTGTCTGAAGGAGGTGTGTTTTACAGCCTTCCCCAGAGACAGCAGGTTCAATTCAGACCCTGCTTTCATCCGCGCTTTGGTTCTGCAGGCTACATCCAGCTTCTGGACCTTTTCCTCCAGCTTAGGCAAGGCTTTTTTTGTCAAAAAAAAGAGTTTAATAGATTACATGTTCAGATAAACTGCTCACACTCCTCATTGCAGCAGGAATAGGTCACACCTGAGTCAGCTGGTTTTTAGGACTTCTTCAGGCAGCTACAGGGAGGAGCACTTTATTTACAGTACTCTTAACTCCTGATCATTTATATAATATATTTAAGGTAGTTCCAAAATCCCAGTGCAGGGCTACTGTGAGTTTCAAGCCACGCTTTTAGTATAAATACTATTCAGGATTTGTTTAAAACTTTTACAGCCTTAAAAAGTGAGACAGTTTGAAACAGGACAACTAGAGGGGTGCAGCTGAAATGTCCCATTTCTAAGCTTGATTTTGTATAGAGATGTTCCATTTACCACCAGTTGCAAGGGGGGCAGAAATGCCAGTTGCACACCCTTGTGGTCATTTCTAAAGCCACACTTCCAAAAATATTTTCAAAGACAATCCATTAGTTAAATGCACCCATAACATGACAACCTTATGAAATGTCTTAAAATACATATATTTTAAATAATATGTTACACTGCAGCTTTAAGAGTCTATGAAATTGCTATATTAATTTCCAATGATATAGTGGCTTTTCACTGTATAATATAACACATGCAAAAATGTTTATAAAACAAGCAAAAATCACATCCAACCATAATTCAAATACATGCACAATCAAAAACAGATGTAGAATAGTTTATTTTCCATTATATAACTACCCAGAAAAAATACTAATGCTGTATCATAGTGATGCCAAAAAGTTTGTGCAAATAATATGTTTTCCAATGGAAACATAAAACACTTTTGGTCTCATTTCAGTATACTATGACAGAGGCTCCCAAACTGGGGGCCGCGAGATGGCTTCAGGGGGGCTGTAGCACATACAGAAAATTCCCTCCAAAATGACCCCGACAAAGCAATGCTTCCCAGACCAGGGGATCAGTTAATTGACACGAATGCTGCTGTGAGGTGCTTGGGGGTTATTCTGAATGCAACATTGGCATCCACCACTTCCCTCGCTAACAGTACCATTATACAGCAGAGGAGGTGATTGTAAGGAGAATGAATGCACTTTATAATTATAACATCATATTTTTTTAATTATAAATAAATAAATACATAAATAAATAAACACAGGATTTATGCCAATGTATGGTTTTTCAGTAGACGCTTGTGATAATATGCTGTATTATACAGGCTCCAACATTCTGCTAAGAATGTTTGGGAGCCCCTGTACTATGTTGCTGTATTATACACACTCCAACATTCCGCTAAGAATGTTTGGGAGCCCCTGTACTATGATGCTGTATTATACACGCTCCAACATTCCGCTAAGAATGTTTGGGAGCCCCTGTACTATGATGCTGTATTATACACGCTCCAACATTCCGCTAAGAATGTTTGGGAGCCCCTGTACTATGATGCTGTATTATACACGCTCCAACATTCCGCTAAGAATGTTTGGGAGCCCCTGTACTATGATGCTGTATTATACACGCTCCAACATTCCGCTAAGAATGTTTGGGAGCCCCTGTACTATGATGCTGTATTATACACGCTCCAACATTCCGCTAAGAATGTTTGGGAGCCCCTGTACTATGGTGCTGTATTATACACGCTCCAACATTCTGCTAAGAATGTTTGGGAGCCCCTGTACTATGATGCTGTATTATACACGCTCCAACATTCCTCTTAGTTTTGTTTTTAAAACCCTGCAGGGCTTTTGAATTATAACACAAAATCACTTGTCATTGAAAGTATAACATAGTTGTTTAGTTCCAGCACATTGCAGTATTAAGATCACCCATTTGAAATGGATTTTATCTCATTAGATAACATATTTGGGAGCTTTCCAGCTCTGCAGTGTGAATTTTGGCAGAACTTTACAATCTCATGAACAGATTGAACAATAGACTGAAGATACTTACTTTGAGAAGTGTGTTTAGCAAACACTTCATTGTTGCCGTACCAGTTTGAATCTTTGGAATGCAATACAGCTGTTTGGGTATCGTTTTTGGAGTTCTGGAACTGAACAAAAATAACATTACTGAGTGCTGAATCCGTCAGTCAACAGTTACCTCAACTATACTAAACGTTGATGGTTGAAATGCATTATACTATACAGCAATGGGATCTATTCTCAAAATTTTAAGGACTGTTTTTAAGGAACGTTTTTGGTTAATGAGTGCTACGGAAATCTAGAAAAACCTTTCATGAACTTCAGTTTTGATTTAATTAAGCAAAGTGGGGTTTGACAGAAAATCAGTCCTTAACAAAACATTCCTTAAACGAGTTCTTCCAGTTTTGTGAATGGGATCCAATATATATAACTGTTCAAAAATAAAACAATAGAGCCTGTTCAAAGAATGTTTTAAAGTTCTCGTGGGCTTACTTAAACAGTTTAGAACGGTTTCATCAATAGCATTTTTTTTTAATTCATAAACAAAGACATTCTTTAAAGGTTTGCAAATAGGATCCAGTGTAACAAAAAATGAAAGTTAAAATGAAATACCATGTGCTCTAAGACGTCAGTGTTGGAGTATACTGGGTCTGCATGGCTTGCTCTGTGCAGCTGATGAAACGGGTCATCGATGTACATGTTGGGAGCTGGAAATCTGCGCCCCATTAGTCCGCTAAAAGTGAAAATACAGTTCAATGTGATTAAAAAAAAAGCAATCTTTCAAATACATACATATCAGGCCTGAAGTAAGATTCCTATTGCATAGCAGTTTCACCCATTCCAGGTTTTACTACAAGCTTGATTAGCCCTAGTGTATGGGTAACAAGCTCAGGTGACTCTTATAAAACTCAAGAATGGATCAAGAATGGATCAAACTTCTATGCAATGGGAGTCTTTCCATCCATCCACACATACACATGCATACATACATTACCTGAATGAATGTGTAGATGTGGAGTGAGCTGGGAGCTCTATGTTGGTTGGTTCGTAGAGCAAACCTGATTCTGACTGGATTAGACTCCCGGCCTGCAGGAGATGAAACCAGCGCTCTTTGTGTTCTGCAGAGCTAGCCTGGCAGAAAAGAGGGAACATATTTACTAGCACAGAAGACAGCGCGTTATAAAACAGGAGTCACAGATGCTGAAGACGTAGGGCCTCTCACCCCCGATGCTATGATATATCAGCACTGTCGTAACACAATGCTGACAGGGGGACTAGCCAAGGTCTTTAAAACAACTCTCCTTGCTGTTGATATTTTTATGTTACAAACTTCACTTTCACTTCGACTCCTGTGAGGCACATTAATCTGGCCACGGCACTACTGTAAGTGCTCATATTTTGTGTTACAGGTAACTGGCACTTCTCTGACCCCAAGCCAGTTCCCTATGGGCAGTAGGTGGGCTCCTATTACTTGTATCACAGTGGGTCAGCAGCACTGGGACAGGATCAAAAACATAAATAAAGTCTGGGGAATACGATCAACAGCCAAACATAAATGGACCTTGAGACTGCTTAGAAACTATTTTGCTGGTCACCATTCCTTGTATGGTCCTTTTAAGGATACCACAGACCATGGCTGACATAAAACAGACCTCCACTTGACAGCAGGCGTTCCCGTTCTGAGAATGGGGCCCACTGTACCTCTAGAACAGCCATGTCGGTGCCGTGCTGCGACACTGTGATCCTGTACCCCTGAGCCGTGTCCGGGCCGGGCCTGACCTCGCAGCCTGACAGGTGGATGCAGTACTGAGGGCTCTCGTCACACACTGCGTCCCGGGACATTTGCAGGAGGTCATTCTCAACGTGGCACCACAGGCTCTGCCACTGGCAGTTCATCAGGACGTTGAGAAAACCTGAAAAACGAAATCAAAGAAACAGAGTTGTCAAGGGTTTACAGGTCAAGACGCTGCGGTACGTTATGGTTTTAAACAGGCCGTACAGGTAAATATCCTCTATCATTCTCTAGAGGTGGAACCCCCAGCAACTGGAAAATCTACATAAAATCAAAGAAGGCGAATTTACAGCTGCACACCCATAGTGGTCGTTACCTAAAAATGTGAATGAAAATGCTGAAATCTATATTGAACACATGACCTTCATCTAGGAGAAGCTGCTAGGAGTTCCCCTGCCTCTTACACTTCCCTCCCTGTATTACAGCCCCCTGGCCTGCTCATATTCTCACCCTTGTGTGTGATTTCTGTGCTGTTCAAAGCAGTAGGCTGAGCTGAACTCCTTTCATCTTTTGAATCTGTGTGCAGAACTCCACTTGCCTGTAAGAGAAGAACATTAGCATACTACCACTGGATCTCACTCCTTGCTATGTCATTTTCAATGATAAATTGTCAATGCAAAAGACTTACAGGCCGCTACAATACTACGAGTAAACTGATGCCACTACAGCATATTCTCTAGTTGAGAGTTTGATCAAACATCAATAACACGTGACTTACCCTGCAAGAATCATGCTTGTCTGATTTTAGTAAACAGGATGAACCATGTGTTTCTTTTTCACTGCAGGACGAACCGCGGACTTCTTCAATGATCTGATACAAAAACACACCAGCAAGCAAAGTTTAGGCTCCTCCGTCCTCCTTCTGGCTGTGTCCATAAAGCATGCCTGTCTGAAAGCATTCAAGTGATCTGCTGGAAACACATTTTATATTCTGCAGTACCGTATCAGCCCAGCAGAGGACACACTACACACCTTATTCCAGTTTTAGGACGCAATTACTCTATACCTATATACTGTATTAGGAATGCGCAGTGTGTGCCAATGTGGCCCAGGTATTCCTTCCAACAATATTCAATAATTAAACCACTTAAAGCATATCCAGGTCTAAGTAAATCGTTTATTATTAGCCATCACTTCTAGGACCTTTGTCTCTTGCGGTTCAAAAAAGAAAGCATCCCTAAAACTTCAGTTTGAGATCGTAGGCATACGCAGCAGGTCTGCTATTACGTATGCCTACAATCCACGGAAGCTGTACACTAATCTTTCTACAGGCGCACAAACGGTCTTTAGCCACACAGCTGCCCCCTGTGCCTCTCCGTTGTGATGGGACGGTTATACTGTAAACACCTCCAAACCTTCCTCCACTCCTCAGCCTGCTCGTAGCTCTGGAAGCCCATCACCACGGAGTCGGATCCAGCCGTGACCTTCAGCTCGTGCTGCATCTTCTTGCTGTGCTTGGACTTGTAGACCACCTGGCAGCCTGGCAGGCTGAGCTCCAGGAGGGGCTGCAGGTCCTTCGCACACTTGTAGCACTGGGGAGCAAGCACACTGTTAGACAGAGCTGATTTGGAAATGTGCACACGAAGTGAGCTAATCTCTAGTGTTTACGCCTCGACACGTATTGACTGTGCCAAGCTCACAAAGAAGAAGCACAGTCTAGAGCAGGGGTCTCCAACCCTGGTTCTGGAGAGTACAGGGTCTTCTGGTTTTCGTTTCAACCGACCTCTCAGTTACTTAATTGCACCAATTATTGGCTTAATTAGTCCAGATTAACAGGTGTTCCAGCTCTTTAGCCACTGATGATGTGAAGACACCAATAAAACCTGCTGGATAGGGGCTCTCCAGGACCAGGGTTGGAGATCCCTGGTCTAGAGGAATGCAAAAATGAAACGTTTATATCACGTTTCCACCTGGTGCTGGACTGAAAATCAGACGTTCTCGTTTCCATCAGCAGCAAATCAGAGATCAGACGGTTTTAAGGACCTCTTTGTAATCCCAGTAAGGATTGCGTCTGTCCAATAGACATACAAAAATGGATGTGCAAAAAAAGTTAACTATTACGGCTGAAATAATTTCACCTTTTCTTTTATTTACCTTTACATCTGATGGGATTTTTCCACAGAACACAGTGCCACCCGGTGGTTAAATGTTTGATAAACAGCTTATTTGAACTGTATTCAATTCACTCTACTATGGCCTAATGCAAGAGACTGCAGTCTCTAGCGTTGACAAACCCAGCACCTTCAATGCACTAAGAGAAAAATCTAAATAAAACGAATGGAACAAAACGTGTACTGTTGGTTCAACCACTCATGAAACAAAAACGTACCCTGATGCCATCAGGATGATTAGATACAGATCTTGAAATCCTGACGTCAAGCTGGGGGATGCTTTGCCACTCCCCAAACGGTCAGAATGTATGGATAGTGGCCACATCTGAAGATGCAATGACTTTCTATCCCTTTTACTTAGTTTCTAGTGGTGTCTTGCTTCTGCCCACCTCTCCAGTCAGGTGACTCGCCCCCTGGAATTTGAGGCCCAGAGTTTCTGACTAGTTTGTTTTTTGCTCCACCCGTTAACCCACAAAGCTTTCCTATTAATTCTATTAGAAATCAAATACAGCCAGAAAGCACTTACAGGATTATCAGATGTACTATAATGAGGTTCCTAATTGATATCAGACAGGTAGAATAATCTAGAATTACAACTGAAGGCAAGCCTGTGCATATTATTACATGTAGTAGTGTAATAGAAGCATTGAGAAAACATTATTATTAAAAAGCAAGAAGACCCTTTCATTAGATTCTGCTATTCCTCCGCACAAAAACAAACAGATAACGGGAGAGCTTTAGTCCAGCAACCTGCAAGGAAAGCCGGTGTTTCTGGGTAGCTAGCTATGTGAGGCTGGAAACAGGAAACCAGTGTGATTAATCTGTCATAGTGATAAATAGTTGGTTAATTGAACACTCATTGCATCTCTAAAGGCTATATCCTACCATGTTTTGTTATTTTGTAACAGTATATTATCTTTTCATATCCTAAAACCAGAGCCAACAGGATTTTTTTACTTTTTCTTTTCCCTAAAAAATATTGCGCATAAAGTAAGGCTGGTTTCACAGATTAGCACTGATCTCGGACTGCAGTAATGTTACCTTAGATTAGGCAGTCCACAATTAGCCCTAACACAAATACTGTAAAGCCATGAATATTTCAGACCAAAATATTTGGCAAATCACACCCATAAAACCTATTTTGGTCCAGAAATCTTACCAACCTGTTGCAATATACGAAGTATGTATTGTTAGTGGAATTTGATGGTTGTGATTTTTTTTCATATGCAAAAAAAATCGCAAATATTGATGGCTTTACAGTATTACAGACACCTATAATAATATTGTGCTATTGTCTGTCTGCCTCGGTCCAATCCCACAGCTCCAGGGTTTAAGCCGCTCACTAACAGAACTTTGCCTGCTTGAGTTGCATTGTTACAGCATTGATGGCTTCAATTACTAGTTTTTCTGCAGGTGGAAAGACACAGACGGCCTGGTCGAAGAAGTTAAAAGAATTAGGAATAAATCAATTACTGTGGCCGGCCATAAAACAATCTAATATGAAACCCCCTAAAAAATCAAAAATTAAAATATTTGTACTTGGATATAGTTTTGGAATGTTTAGCATACATTTGTCAAGGGAAAGTGTTATATTATATATAAATAATTATATGTGAAATGACATATAACTTATATTATATATAACTAACCTGAAGCTGGGTTCACATGTTTTCTTGAACAGAAGGAATCTGGCACATAACGTTTACGCTTTACTGTATATGTCCCTTAAAAGAAGAGAGTTTAGTGACCAAATCATGATGATAAAGGAAAATCATCACAAAAAAAGTGAAACATTGCTATTCAGATGACCTTGCTATTGAAGGTACATACATTTTCTTGCAATGTATTTATACCATTTGGATTATTGAAGAAGTTAATGGTTTATCCAATTTATTGAAGGTCTTAATCATTCTAGATATTACTTATGTGCTGTTCTCATTTTCGTTTGACTTTTTTTTATCTAAATAAAATAGGCAATTGAGTTGCATCAAGTTGCATCCAATTATCTTGTTTTTCAAAAAGGGCTACATATTAGTCTTATTAGTTTGGGACACAGACGTCAATAGAAATCTGGATGGTATATAAGTGGCCTTAATTGTGAGGTGGTCTTTGTGCATGTAGGCCAGGGGTGGCCAACTCTGGTCCTGGAGAGCCACAATCCTGCAGGTTTTCTGGGAATCATCAATGTCGAATGACCCGGAAAAAAAAGTTAGTTTTGCCAAATTAAGAAAATAATTGGTTTAATTAAGTAGAAAACTAGAAGACCCTGCGGCTCTCCAGGACCAGGATTGGCCACTCCCTGATACAGGCAGAAGGGTGGGTGTGGTTGTGCAGTGCTTTACCAGCAGCAGGTGGTTCCGGACGATGAAGAGCTGCTTGCTCCACTGCCCGAGCCACTTCTTCCTCCAGAGGAAGCCACAGATGCGGGACTCAGGCACGGGCCGCAGGCAGCTCAGAGAGGATGAGCACTGGATGTAATGAGCGCGGTCCTTCACATAGTCCTCCTCCTCCCCGTACGACTCGTAATGACTGCTGTCCGAGTCCGCGCACTCTGCGAGAGGCACAAAGAGCAAAGTTCAATTTAGAGCTCAGATTACAATGGATAAATAGGCTCAATACCATAATGCCTGAAGGTTTAAACAGAAAGAAGTAGTAGGTTGTTACTAACTGCGTAGTAAATGACATCACATACACGTTAATAGATTTAAATAGAAATACATGCAGTTATCATGGCATCGAAAAGCCTAGAAGTATCGCCACTGTTTGTTTTCAAACACATTTTCTCTTGACAGATGTTAGACATGCCGAAACGTTGGGAAGTCGTCTCTTTTGAGTAAAAACTTATATACAGTAGAGCAGCGTTTTGGTTAGCACTGTTAAAAACCCTGGCTTGAAACGATTGTCTGCTTGCCAGGATAAGTCAGGGATTTATGTTTTAGAGTATTTTTACAGCACCCTGGATTGCAGTAACTGCCTTTCCTAAGAAATAGGTTGATGCCATCGAGGTAGACTCCCCGGTGCTGTAAAATGCCCTAAAATGTCTGGATGTGGCTTATTCGAGGGCACCTAAATGATTCAGTCCCTTGACTGAGCAGGACAGCGCACCTGTAGACTGACTCGCTGGGTTAAAAGGCTCTGCCTCTTCATAGCAGTCATCGTCTTGAGTTTCCGAGGAATAACAGGGGACAGCAGGCACAGCGTTCTGGAGAATACAAAAAGATAATATTAGATTTAGAACATAATAATGCAAAAGATTAAAAACGCGCACGGTATTTTAAACAGTTATATTAAACATTTACTCTATTAAGCATATATTATTTTTTAGATTACGATATTGGTATTTAAGAAATGTTAAGGTGAAATAAAGAATTTATCTAGTATACTTTTACCTTTTTATTTCACTATGAATTACAAAGGCTATTACTACGCATTTTACAATTTTCACAGTTATGACCCAAACTCACTTTTAGTGCAGACTAACATGGAAAAAAACAACCCAAAAGCAGGTCAAAATGCACACCGTTCAAGCACAAAATATTGGGACAGCATATGCATTTACAGGAGCCTTCTATAGACCCATATATATGTAAAGAACTGAAAGCTACTTTTCAGAGCTGTTCAAGAGCCAACATGCATCAACGGAATCCCTTAAGCTTCCACACAACATGGTGATTTACTGGAATGTGGAAAACTACTATCATTTCCAAAGGTCATTTAGCACGCGGTCTAAAATGAGAAAAACATTCGCTTTTCGAATATGGAATATATGACAATGTCTATAGATTCTCTTGAGAATGTTGCTGGAATTTGTAAAAGCTACCTCGAGGAATTCAAAGTTACCACTTTTTTGGCTTCTAAAGTCATGCGAATAACAGTTTAGTCTTTCATTTAGGGCTTTTATTTTTCTCTGCTAATAAAAATCCAAATAAAACCATCTAAAAATAGTGTTTTCTTTCCTACCGCACCGATTGTAAACAAGCGATATGCCCATGGCAAAGATTTCTTACTCCCAAAAGTTTATCTGAAAAAGAAAGAAAAAACAACCTTGTCAAAACTCTAAATCCAAACCAGAACACAGACTCCAGCTGAAAACGTTGATATCTTCCATTTCAGTCACATTATTAAAACAGACTACTAGATTATACACCACACTCTTTCAGTACCCGTGCCAATCAATGAGCTTCCAGATAAGTGGAGAGGCTGGCCATAGGGAAGCCATGGGCAGGACAGCTGCCCTCCCCCGTTAGACAAAGCCAAAAAGCAGGTGGAGGCTGGGGAAGAGGAGGCGAACTCTGCCGCACAGCTGACTGAGTTCATTATCTTTATTATCCTAGTGAATTCCATCAAGAACACTCACTGTAGCACGTATCCGAAATACTGGAAAACCAAATATTTATTTTGCAGTTTGCAAAGTTTTCCTTCAGATTTCTAGAATACTTTTATATTTATGGCAGGGCTGCCTCGTGTTAACAGTTCTGTCTTGGGTGTCGCAGCATCCTTAAAATGAAAAGAGGTAGCCTTACCTTATATAGACAAGTTTACTTTTTAAAAGCGTAGCATAGCTTAGGAAAGCATAGTGAAATAAAAAAGGCAAAAATATACTAGTTCCTTATTTCACCTCAGCATTGATGATTGAGTTTAAATGTTTTTTTATTTCACATTATATACAACAGGCAAGCATTGTAAAACACTGCTGCTTAAATGCTAAATGCATAGCATTGCCTTGGAAAAGGCTTGCGAAACTGTGAAATCTCTATTCCTCTTGCATCCACCACCCTCTCTCCCTCCTCATCCACCAAGAACCTCGGTGTCACCCTCAACCCCTCCCTCTCCTACTCTATTAAAACTTGTGGACTTAAAATATGAGATGTTTACTATTATAGTCTCCAACAATTAGCCAAACTTACCTTTTAATAAAACTACTAGAACACACTGTCATACATTTAGTATGTAAAGATAGGAAACTTCTTCAGAAAAACACATTATTTGGCGAGAGTTATGTTGCTGTCTTTGAGAAGCTTGGCGTGCTGAACTAAATCGCTGGGCCCGCCTTTGTTTAAATGCTAGCCAATTATTTGAGAATATGGTAATAACCTAGTAAGAGGGTTTGGGAGAACACACCCTGTAATACAGTGGACCTATCATAGGTGACATTTGGACAACAATGGTTGTTTATTGGATGTTAATGATTACTTGTGTGAATGGCTGTATTGAACTACCTTCCCATTTTCTCCTAAAGATTTAAACCTGTGATTCTAATGCAACTTGCGCTTTATCCGAAAAATATTCTTCTGAAAAACTCTCTCGCCTAACTTTCTGAATGCTTTTGAACGCTGCTTACTGGAGAAGGTGCTGTTTTGACTAAACCCTAAAGACTGCTTTAGCTAAGAGACGCCGCTAGTAGAATACGTTCCTCCTTCAAGAGTCTATGTTAATTATACATTAACCCTATAAGCACTGGAACGGTATCACCTAGCTTCGGAAGGACAAAGGACATTGAATCCCTCTCCTTCATATTTATTTCTACAAAATCTACACAGATCGAGAAACAACGTTCGTCGCTTGATTGTTGTATCCGAGACTCCTTCGTAAACTTTTCCGGTAATTATGCAGTCCATAAAAATAGGAAATTCATTTTGTTTAAGGGTTTCTGCTGAAATGTGTTATTAATACACGTTTGAATATACTTTGAACGCCAGTTCGGACAATGCTCATATACATTTGTTAGTGACTGTGTGTCTTTGGTTTACTTTTCAAGATGTGTCTATATATGACACTTAAAGCGCTGATATTAGTATCTTTGAACCTAAAGGATATATTAAATATATTATTAAGTGAAACTTTAATCTTTGCATTTTAATGACATTTATTTACCTTGCATTGGGAACCTTTGACTTGCATTAAGATATAATAATGAATTGAAATACTTAACTGGCTTTCATTTTTCCCCTAGGCATTTCAAATGAAACCTTAAAATATACCTGACAACTTACATTCACCCGTGTTGCAGGGGGGCAGGTTTAAGGGTTACACTCTGGTATACCAATGTGTACAAGCATGGCGGTAGACATCTCTGTCCTAAGCACATTGTCTCAGTTTAAAATGTAAATAAAAAAATACCATGTAAAATAAAGCATATCTCAGTTCTTAATTTCACTTTAAACTGTAACAAACAGTCTTTTGTGAAATCTTACAAAACTGTAAACTGCATATAGTATAAACACTTTTTTATATGCAAACCCTTAACTTTAAAAGTTTCTTAACCGTTTCAGTGAATTTTTTGTCGAGGGAAGAAGGAACTCCTTTATTGAGTACACCTGAGAACATTTCTTTTTTTACATATATTTATCCACTCCCTCAGACTGGGACCTAGGAGTCCTGTGATCTTCCAACGTGATTTCCGACAGTGTATGTATATACTGTATATCTATATACAGTATACAGCGCTATGACCTTGAGGTCTCTCCAGGACTGAAAGGGTTAAAGGGAGAAAGCATGTTTGGCAGCTCTATAGAAACTTTTTTTAAAAAGTACAGAAAAAGAAACACAAAATGAATGACAACAAGAATAGATATTTTAGTTGCTCATGAAGAAAAAATGAGTGGTGCATATTTGGTTTTTTTCTCACACATTTTGTGCACATCTCTATAAACAGTGCTGTTGGTTTCTGCCACCATCCTGCCCAACCCTAGCAGCAATTACCAGCCGTGTCCCAGTCCAGTAAGATTATCTCTGCGCTCCCGTGGAACAGTGCTTGATTGTGTCTTTAATAGTTTCCCCAGTGTGTGGGTGTTCTGCCTCTACCACGTTATCATGGAGACATAAATAATTTGAGTATGAAAAGTGACTTCCTCTCCGCATGCCAGTCTCACAGAATCACAGCGTGCTGACTGAGTGCTCATGACCTCTCATATAAACACTGCATTCCCTTTCTCAAACATAATGCCTCTGAAACGCTTCTCCCCTTGATAGCTGGAGTAATATGTGACTGTGGGATGCTTTGGCAGCGTCTTCAGTACCTTATCAACTACACGTCAGCATCTTAACACAGACAAATTTCTGTTCTTTTCTGTCTCCTAGGGATTGTCTACACATGCAGACAATCCCTTCTACTCAAACTGCTGGTAAAATCTGTATAAGCTTTCGGACAAAAAGTTGAATGTTTAACAAGGAGATTTTTCTGTCCGTTGCTCTGGGTGTTCCCTGGAAATAGCACACATTAACCGAACGACCGTGCTGTAGCTCCTTTTTCAGCTTAGGCCTGACAGAAATAAATCATCATTCATGCTGCTGCCTTAGCTGTATTTTCAAATAGTAATGGCAATAATTATGATTTGCATTCACTTTGATCATCAGCAACAGGTGCAGTAGGTGTTCTTTCTTAATTTCCCGGATGCTGCTTTCACTGTGCTTCACCATACCTCAATAAACTTTAAAAGGGGACTTTACTGTAGATATTGAAAAGAGGCACTTATTTGAATGTACTGGTAATTAACACTTGGGTCACTGCCTATACCTTGTTAAGTATGTATGCTAAACTATAATGAAAAGTCTTGGCAGGGAATCTTTTCGTACCCTATGGAGTGCAGAAAAAAGATTTAACATTCCTAAAATCAAACAAACTATTTTTGGTGGATAATACAGTTGGATAATCTGCCAGGGCATGTTCTAAATTCTGGTATTTTCTGTGTATCGTTCTGTTTTCAAGTTGACTGCGTGCACTCTGACCCAGTGCTTGTGCACTCATCCTCCTCGCTGAGGGCTCTGGGTACACCTCCCTAAACCACAGCTCACTCCCGTCCTTTCTTTACCACAGCCGCGCAACTTTGTATTGCATATGCTGTTTGAACAACTGTCAGCCACTCAGCATTTATATCCTTTTACAGATGCCTTCTAATTATGGTGCACCTCAAGGTTTGATTGGGTTTCAGCCATTCCCAAGAACAAACCCGCTGGTCTCTTGTTCTCAGAATTCTATTAAACACTGAAGACAAAGTGGCTTCAAATGTCCCTCTTCAGATGTCTGCAATCATTCTGTGTGGTTCTTCCTGCAGTTACTGCGTCTAAGATCAAGCCTACATGTTTACTGTCTGACAGGCATCTAGCTGAAGAGCAGCTCCTGAACTCATTGTCAAAGCACCTTCAAACAAAACCGAATTTTAGTAACTGCAAACAAATGATTGCAAACATCACAAAAAGGTCCTAACTCTTTTAACAAGCCCCAGTGTGTCTGAACTTGGACACATAAGAGTGTTTGTCTGTTCGTAAATGTTAATAAAGGGTTTCATATGCAATTTGAATAAGAATGCATCACAAATTCTCATGTTAGTTTACATGCAAAAGCATTTAACTAACTGAGTGCACCACCAAACAATACTACCAAGAACAGCAAGATCTATGTAAAGCATTGAGCCATTCTTGGGAGGAATAACCCTAGAAATGAACCTAGTCAGAATACGCACTCAAAGTCAACGGCATCCATCGACGTCTTTCTTTGCCATGATTTGAACACAGTTGCCAGTTATCAAAAGATAACCACTGCTGATTCCAACTCACCACTCTCAGGAGCCACTCAGCTGATGAAGAAGAGGGTTCTGAATGTTCACTGTCTAACGTGCTCAGAAGATGGCTTCCTGTATGAGAAAATATACATTAGTAATAAGCCGATTTTCACTGGAAAAGCAATTAAAAAAAAAAAAAAACTTTCCACTTGGTGAATACATTTTTAATAATTAATTGGTTTTAGTCCACGCCAAGGCTGTCTGTTTTAGACACTGCAGAACTGATGCAGGTTACCTTCACCAGCTAGACAGTCGCTGCTTTTCCATCCGTCCCTTGACATTTACCCAGAGAACTGGGAAAGATTTTTATATGAAAAGGAGACAAAGGTTTCAGCCACTGCCTTCATCAGTGGAATCATTTCAAATAGGTATAAATGCCCATAAATGAGCTAGAGGCTGACTGTAGGGAAGCCAAGGGCAGGGGGGCAGGATAGAGGGGCAGGATAGACCGAGGACCGGAGCTCCCAGGGGGCGGCGCTCAATTGGTCTGGCCAGGCGCCTGTAAGCTGCCCAGAGCTGCGTTGTCCTCCGACGCTGTAGCTCTGGGTGGCTGCATGGTGAGTCTGCAGTGTGTAAAAAAGCGGGCGGCTAACAGCACACACTTCGGAGGTCAGCGCAGGGGTGGTAGCGGTGAGCTGAGCTAAAAAGTGATAAAGTGAGTTCCCTGGCAGAACCAACGCTTTGCGTAATTGACACACTCGTTTTTTACACCGACCATAGGTCAAAAACCGACCCTATGCTGTATTACAGTCTGATCTTCCTTTATCAGATCTTGGAACTGTGAAATCTAAAGGGAAAATGTGAATGGAAACAATTGTCTTACCGCTGTCTGGCACCTGAGCTTCGCTGAGGTCACTGTTTGTAGCACCAGAGGGGCAGTTCATTATCATGTACTCTGCATCCTCTGCTGCAATAGAAGACAGACCAGGCACAGCATGGGTTTAAGGCTGTGTTTCCATTAGCACCATGAATCCAGGCTGTAAAAGCACGTTTCAGTCCAAAAACAAACCAAGACTGCCAAACATCAAATAAATAAATAAATAAACAAGTAGAAGACCAGTGCTGCATTTTCATTTTTAACCCTTTAAGGTACACAAGGAAATGAGCGGTTGTTCAAACGGTTTCTTCTCAATACATTTGAGATACAAACGGTTTCTTCTCAATACATTTGAGAGTGACTCAAGTATCACGAGGAGGAGACTGACAATTTGGATCCAACCTCTCAGTACATTTTAAACCCTGTTTCGTGCACCTCATTGCAAAAATAAGAAAGTTAGCATCATTTTATTTGTGGGACACAGATGTCAATTGTACCTTAAAGGGTCAAGTAAGAAAACCATCAGATTCTTTCACAGGCGACTAATTTACTGATTAATACTTCCTAATTGTTTTCTTTACAACACACGCAGCATTTCCAATAACATTAAAACTATTTGTGTGTGTGTGTGTGTATGTGTGTGTGTGTGTGTGCATGTGTGTGCGCGTGTGTGAATTGCAATATGCTAAATACATCAAGATTCTTTTTCTATACTGGAGTGTAGTGATTCAGCCAGAGCTGCACTGTAATTCAAGCAGGACCTGTGTCCAGCGATTAAAGTAATTCACCATCGAGAAATGATTGATCATTCTCCTGCTCCCCCAGACGTGAGGAAACCTGACTTCAGTCTGTCTTTTGTAAGCATTGAGGGACCTGCTATCTGCTGCATCTTTTTGCTTCTGGAACTGTTGCAGAAGAGCGGGCTTTGAAGCTACTGGGAATTCAGATTTTCTTCTGCCCTTCCATCTCTAGATTTTTTAATTACTTTAGACAAACTTAATGGTGTTATTAATTTGCTCCGGCAGCGGAATGATTTGAGGAATTTATGGACGCCACTGTCCGCCCAACAAACAGATTCCTGTAGCAAAGCAGACAGACAAATATGTATTTGATATACTGTATATTCAACATATACTGCCTGGCCACTTTATTGGGACCTGTCTACCCGATTGGGTTTGGCGTCGCCCTGGTGTGGGGCATGTTCTCCTGATATACCCTGGCTCCCTTGAAGGACAAATGAACGCTGTAGTTTATTTAAGCAAAGTTGTGAATCCAGTCCACCCGAAAATACTGCACTTGCACCCTGATGGTAAAGGCTACGTACACTTGAGCATGTTTGGGATGAACTTGAATGCCAAATTCATCATCACAATCCTCTGCCTACTGCTCTACTCCACATTTGTGAAGTATTAGACTGAATGGATTAACATCCCTAAAGACACCTTCCAGCACCTTGTGGAGTCTATACCATGTTGTGTTAAGGCTTTGATTGGGGCAAACACGATGGTCCAACCGGTAACTAGGTACAGTTCCTAATAATGTGGCCATGCAGTGTATATTGCATACAAATAAGGCAAAGCTCAAATTTACACTGCTTGTGCTAAAGCAACAGAATTCATGATACAAAAAGGAACAATGAAAAAAAAGAATAATGAATGAATCTTCCAGGGTAAAATATGAAACATTGTCAATATCTTATACAATTTAATGAAAAAACGCTCTTGACACTTACTAGGCTGGTCCTGCAGTTTGGAAAGCAGGTCTGAGATGGACTTCTTTTTGGCTTGAGCGATGTAGCTCAGATTCTCACGGTCCAACACCAACAGAAAGGACTGCAGGTCAGAGATGAGCCGGTTTAATTCCACTGGAAACAAGAAAGAAGTCAAACAAGAAGAGGCACTAGTGTAAGAGACAACCTGTGATCCCCAAGAAACACTGTTAATCACAACACTGCAACAGTGTACGGCTTCTAGAATGACAAGGTGGCAGATAGGGGTCGGTTTCACTTCTAGAACGACAAGGTGGCAGATAGGGGTCGGCTTCACTTCTAGAATGACAATGTGGCAGATAGGGACCGGTTTCACTTCTAGAATGACAAAGTGGCAGATAGGGCAGATAGGGGTTGGTTTCACTTCTAGAACGACAAGGTGGCAGATAGGGGTCGGTTTCACTTCTAGAATGACAAGGTGACAGATAGGGGCCGGTTTCACTTCTAGAATAACAAGGTGGCAGATAGGGGCTGGTTTCACTTCTAGAATGGCAAGGTGGCAGATAGGGGCTGGTTTCACTTCTAGAATGACAAGGTGGCAGATAGGAGCCGGTTTCAAAATCCAGTTCAGTTATATAGAAGAAAATTAATTGAAAGGATAATTTTAAAAATAATGTAATCCTTTAGATTAAATAATGTTCTGTCTTGAAATATTTTGTGAAACAGACAGAAAGAAGATATCTTGCTAGCTGGCAGCCTGCTAAATGCTAGAATCTTGTTTTGTGAAACTTACCCCAGATTTTAAGGGGTTTTTAGTTGGTGTCCCTGCATCTTAAACAACACACTTATGGGATTATTAGACTTTATCAATTGGGGTTCCACACAAAATCTCAGTGTATAAGACTATGAACCAAAACTAATTTCAATACTACATTTAAAAAGACTTCTAGTCCAAATGTGTGTCTTTGACTTTTATATTATTCTTTTAGCATGACTACATCTATCACCACTGAGCATTTTATAGCTAAAGATGAATCTTTTCAGAATGTAAACAAGGCCTGTCTTCTGATGAATTACAGTAGATAGAGAATGAAAAGTGATAAAAAGATATTTGAAACAGGAAAGGATTTGCACTAACATGCACAAACGATAACAATCTGCATGTAAATGGTTAAACTCCTGTCAACACACACAGCACAATCCCACTTATGTTATTACAGTAAACAGCGATCAGCGGAGGGTTAAGTGGGACAGTGTGTATCAGAGAAGCATTGTGTTGCTGCCCCTGTATATATTATTTTGTTAAATAATCCATTCTGCCCCGGCACGGCTACAGAGACATTGTACTAAAACAAGTGACTTCTTATCATGTTCAATGGCCTTTAATTTCTCTATGAAAAGAACGCCCAAGTCTCTGAGAATCACTCTGAATGAAGCCCTCAGACCACTAACACCAGAGTATCCTGCACACTACTCAATTGTTTTAGCATAATTCATGCAGTTCTGCAGCAAAACAGCTGAAGTTGCTCCAGTGACTCACTTCAAGTTACAGGCATTCCCGCATCAACCCAAAACAGCCTAATATGGAGACTCAAAACCACAAACAAGAGGGAGACTGGAACATTCTCAAAGGAGTTCTTGTACTCCGAATTCTTCTTCACATAGGGCTGTTATTTTGGGCTGCTGGTGGACTTAGTCTATCCTCACTGGCAAAACACATCATATTCAGGGTGACCATGCAGCAGACTAGACAGATGTGTTAATCCAGATTGCAATTTAGATCCATCTGATATGATGAAATATATCCAAATATATTCAATATATTGATGTTATTAGCCAAGATGCCTTATGGTTAGCTCTGGTTGCTCACCCCTGTATTAAAGTGTACCATACAATGCGGGTATAACAGGGGCTGAAGGACACATTTGGCGTGTTTATCAAGGTCTTCCATTGCAATTAGCTCAATTTTAGCAAACAGAGAATCGGGCTGTTTATGTTACAAAACTTGTAACAATTCAAGCATGCTTTTGGCCTTTTTGTTCCTACTTTTGAAAAATTGAAATTCTTATTTTTCTTTCATATTAAATGATGCACACTGAAATTTGGAGAAAAACTCAATAGTGTCACTTGAATAATCTGGTTATTTCTAAGGTAGGTTTAAGGTGTGCACTAGTAATGATCTCTATAGTGTAAATATAGCATACTGCTGCAAGACAATAATGTACACAATTATGAATGGCCAAAAACAGTATGGCCTAGAATGCATTTAAGTAGAGGCACTTAAAAAACAAATAATATGAATGATTTATGAATTTTAATTAATACAGGGCTATTAAAGCAAAAGAACATCAGTTTTTTTTTTTAAATAATCTATCTAATCCAGTTAGTGGCCAGGTAATCCAACTTTAATCTGGTAATGATTTTTTAAAAAAAAACAGGCTTGGAATAAAATATGAACTATCATCTCGTTTTATAATATTCAGAAATCTGACCTTCCACATGGCTGTGTTTATGCACCCAACTGTGATGTAGTGTCTTGCAAAACAACTCACAGAGAATTCATTCAGCGCAGTCCAAGGCACGTGCTATGCGCAACCTTTCTTTTCTTTCAAAACAAAATGAAAAAAAAAATTCAGTAATTAACAAAGCTACGATTTAAGGAGGACATTTTTCACATTTTGGAAATGTTTGTAAAGCCCACTCAGTTTTCTCTAAGCACAGGGAAGGGGCTAAAGTTTTTTGTTCTTTCCACCGTAACCCTCGTTCTGCATCAGTGGCGGAACTCTTGTTGACAATGAATTCCATAACATTGCTATAAGGAATCTGTTCAGCTTGACCGCTACCATGTAAATAATACCGACATACCATATTCTCCATGCTTTCCACACTCAGCTACCATCAAATACAGTCAAACCCGCTTAATCACTTCAAAGCGACTGAGAGCATAAATGATGACAATAAGCGGAGTTGACATTATCAGGAGTTCGTCAAGAACCTAACAAACCAAACGACCGCGTACACATTGAAACCAAGGACATTTTTCTTCTAAGTCCTCGTACTTGCTTGTACGCATTCTTTTGGTAGTAGAGAGCCACTTGATCATAAGCACTCAGGATTGCATTCCTGTTTTAATAACCTTGAGTGCCAACCAAAGTGATATATTAGAAGGAACTTGTCTCCATTCACTCCCATTATATTGTGGTCGGACATTTCAGCTGGGTGATAATAAGCGGGTGTGATATTAAGCGGGTGTGATATTAAGCGGGTGTGATATTAAGCGGGGTTGACTGTCTATTTTCTATTGGTTTTGAATCCATTAGCTCACCATATCATATTAAAGGCTGCAGTCACTAATTCCACGAGGTTCCCAAAATGGGCGAACTTAAGACCCAGGACTGCCTCTGGAACCCTTTTCCCCGTCACATGTGGTTGATCATCAATCACAGATAGAAGAGACGCCTCCCCAGGGCCCAGCTGGAATCAGCCTGAAGTATCAACCTATTGTTTTGTTCAACTTAACCTGTATAGAGCAGACCCTTTAAACATGTCTGTGCCACTTACCTGCCCTGTCAGTTAAGCAGCACGCCAGTTAAGCAGCACGCCAGTTAAACAGCGCAGACTGCATGCTGATAATACGCTTGTTAGGTTCATGCAATGTCTGTTGTATCATTGTAGCTTCCTTTCTGTTTAAAAGCTGCATTTTGATATGTCAGTCGTTGTTCATTTTAAGCACGATCTAGCGCCAAGTCTGCTTTGAATCCCACGTTAACGCCTTTGAAAGAAGACGTCACTAAAACTAAAGAACTAAGCAAACCACCCAATTATCCTGGGGCAAGTGTCTCTCGACATCTTAATGAGCTGGGAATGCTCCTTCTTACCACTTGAGAGATTTATCCTGACTTCGACACAACGTCCTGGACAGAGCATGTGACTCGTGCACCCGGCTTTCAAGTGTTTACAACACAAAACAAACAGCGCTTACAGGAACATGTCTCATAATGTAATGTATTAGGTAAAAAGGCATATGAAATTGGCAAGATCTTATATAAGGTAGTATGTACAGCTATGGCCCATAAGTTTTGCATCACCTAGAATTTTAGGATTGCGACTTCATTTAAAAACAAAAATAACTATATGAACATAATTTAGATATTTTATTTAACATCATGTAATCAAAGAAACTACAAAAGTCTACCGCAAGTCAGTACAGTTTTTTCATGTTAGATTTTGAAATGTCACATGTTTTTCCATTTTTGCAACACAATGAAAAACACTAGATTTTATCAGTGCAGTAACAGTCAAGCGAGATCTGCTGAAGACATTGCCATTCACAGAGGACCCTGTTGCAAAGCGACACAGAAATAACAGTCAACATTGAGTTTATGCTTCTCTTTTGGGACGGTTATCCTGGGTTTCTTTGTGTTGGGAGCTCCCATCCACAAGCTTTATAACGGCACGGAAATGCCACAGTTCCATCTGCACCACGAAACCAGTCTGTAAAACTCACTCTCATTCCCAGTATCAAACTGGGGCTGCAGACGGTTCCATCTGCAACCTACAATCTTCAATCCAATCTGCAACTGACTGAACTGGCTGTATCACATTTTTGTGTGATGCCATTTCTAAATGAATGCATCAGCCTCCAATATAACAGTATCCACAGCCTTCATGTTCAGCCTACATATCTTTTTTTCTACAATCAAACCCTTAGTACTGGACCCTCATTAAGTTTGTTGGAGAGCGCGAGTTCTGCCAGACTGCAATCCTAACTGGGGCTGAGGGAGTTCCAATTGAAATGGATTTGATCTTGGTCTGCTGCTGACGGAAACGAATGGGCTACAATGATTCCAGTTCTTGATTGAATGCTACCATAGTTAGATTTTCTTATTATGATCTCAACCAATACACACTGATAAGCCATTCAGGAATCATGGTACCAGATCAGTGCAGCTGACTACCCAATCAGGACCACACTGCAGTATTTATTCCAATCCCACAGTGTTGCCATTGCTGGTAATGCTAATGGGTCTGCCAGGGTAATACAATAGAAACCCAATAGTACACCAATAGTAAAGGATGCTTCTTGTCACCTCCCTAATGCTTTGCAATCTCGCATGTTTGTTATGATTGCTTTTACTCCACTTGACTGATTTTACAATAACAAACCCCAGACGGTTTTGTATAACAGACCTCAGACACTGTAAGGATTCCTCTGTTTTAATGAAGTTCGTTGGAAGAGCAACGAGGGAGCTGGGAAGGATCACTCCCCCCACTCACTGTGTTCAAGGCAGACACTGATTCACTACCACCTGGTGAAAGCTGGCTACAGACACATACCGTCTGACTTCCAACACCGTGACCGTTAACAAAGACAAAATCCACCGCCACGTCTGTAAACACAAAGAACAAACACTGGGACCTGCTCCGGTTACACTGTATGTAAAACTTCTGTATTGCTGCACGTAAAGGGTGACATGAAGACTTCCAGCCTCCTCTTCAATATCCACGCTATAGAGCACACCTCGCCTCCGTGTTGGTGCACTTTAGAGTCCCCTGAGCTTTCTTTACCGGACACGGCGAGTTTAATAATCGTGTAAAATGCACGAACAATGACGTCATATCGTTTTCAAATCGGCTACGTTTTGTGAAGCTGCAGCAGAGCGGCAGTTTTCAGAAGATACCAATCATTTGAGACTTCCATTAGTTTTACATAAACAGTTCTGCGGACTCAGCCTCTCTGGGGATTTGGGGGGGTATTTCCGATTACTGCTCTGAAGCGATTACATACATTCCTTTACAATGATATAGCTGCAAACTCGACTCCACTCCATAAGAGCTGACTGCAACAGAAGCTTCTAAGCATGAGGTTGCACGCCGTGGCAGAATCACATAGCTTTATATCTAACAGCATCTGTGGTCTGAAAAAAAAAAAAAAAATCCTGTAAGATAACGTCTGCCCAGTACCCCGAGGTCAGTCTCTTCCAGGAATCTCGAATGATCTGTTAGCACAAACACATTACGCTGCAGTGTTTATGTAGTTTAACATAAAACGCATGTTACTCAGCAACTTGCTAAATACTATGCACTACCCGTATGTGTGTTCAAAATACGGTATAATGCAGTGCGCTTTAAAAGAAAAGGCTAATTGTATGACCTTTGCCCAAATAAACTCTCAAAAATTGCTAGTTTTATCGTACGGTGTTTATCGTTATTCTCCTTAGGTTATATAACATAAACCATTCTCGAGATAATGAGTCGTGTCTCATTACCAGCAATTTATTTAATAATAATAATAATAATAATAATAATAATAATAATAATAATAATAATAATAATAATATCGTTACGATATTAACCGTATCGCTCATTGTGGTCCCATCTCCATCATGCTTTAAAAAAACAAACTGGCCAAAAAAACGTTATTTATACAACGGATGTCGACAAAATTCAAGCACGCAAAGACTAAAAGTTGCAGAATCATTCTTTCTGACAACAAAAAAACAAAACAAAAGCTGAATACTGTGTCATTCTTTGTTTCTTAGACCTTGTAACCCTTTTCCGTTGGGTATTTAGAAGCAAAACTTTTTTCCCTTCCAAAAAAAAGTAGCGAAAGTTTACCTTTTTGTTGGTCCATTGTTGATACGATTCAAGAATATGCAACAACACCGTGTCTCTTCCAGATGTCACACACTAGTACACTGTTGCGTATACTCTGCGTTCCTTGTGGCTGTCAGGTCTGCTTAGAGTCTGAATGAACTGCAGTCAAGCAGACCAGCTACAGACCGCAACGCGAACAGAACTCCCCCCTCGCCTGAATGGATACCGCACTGTACGCACAGACCCATGAACCAACATATTTCAGGAGGGACATTTTGGGTAAAAAAAAAAGAAAAAAATCTCCTAAAATCTCCAGCATAGTGCCATCTAAAGGAAAGCAAGCCGCTTACAAATTCTGTGATGCGGGTATTGCAGTATATAAAATAGCACCACCGTTACGTAATAATAATAATTACAGTAACCTGATGTCCAAAAACTACCATTTGTTTAATTACATTTCTGTTTTGTAAAATGTGTATAATTATTTCCCTAATTGGATTGCTTTAAGATACAATATTGAAAATTACAAAACATTTTTTTTTTACTAACTGCATTTAGTGCAATTTATTCCACAATTCACGATTTAAAATAAATGATCTGTAATAACAGTTGTTGCCTATAATAAGATAATTCTCCTATATCAGTTACCATGTGCAATTACTGGACATAGAATTGGAAACACCTGCCCTATGTAGCAAAAACGTAGGTGTTGTCATTTATTGTATTGCAAATGTGTGCATTTCAGGGATGGAAATAAGACTCTCGTTGCATCCATTTCTGGTTTTACTACGAGTTTAATAAGACACAGTGAGCTTCTTACCTATACACTGTGGCTAATCAAGCGTGTAGTAAAACCTGGAATGGGTGATACTGCTATGCAATAGGTTTTATTTCCATCCCTTTATCTATTGCAAGTTTCAGGCTCATGGGACAAAAATATAAATTGAACAGACTTTGTAAGAGGGGAGATGGTAGATGCGTGCTTGACAGATATGGTAGATGCTTGCTTGACAGATATGGTAGATGCTTGCTTGACAGGTATGGTAGATGCTTGCTTGACAGGTATGGTAGATGCTTGCTTGACAGGTATGGTAGGTGCCTGCTTGACAGGTATGGTAGATGCTTGCTTGACAGGTATGGTAGATGCTTGCTTGACAGGTATGGTAGATGCGTGCTTGACAGGTATGGTAGATGTGTGCTTGACAGGTATGGTAGATGCTTGTTTGACAGGTATGGTAGATGCGTGCTTGACAGGTGTCCCAGAAGTCCTTTACTGAAGATTCACACACCCACTTTCCCTAAAGGTGATCATCAAAGAATGGTGACCTTCCACCCAATTAAAAGTGTTATGGCAGGTGTTTCAAATTATTTGTCCATTCCTGCACTTGTAATAGGCCCTACTCCTATTAAAGAAGAGCATATTTAATGTTAGCAGTACATATCACATATGTAATGATATATGAACCATATACTACATTATGTAAACTTCTCCAATAGACTAATGTGGTGTTTAACCCCAAAAGCAAGACCCAAGCATTCGCGTCCCCTTGCATTGCATGCTGTCTGATGTGCCAAAGTGAAGATAATAAATCTTTTAAAAACAGAAATCGGATAAGGGTGCTGAAAACAAGGACAAATCCATTGCTTTTTTTATTGCTGACAGTTCTCATAACTTCTAAAGATTTAAGAGTGATAAAGGTATTTAAATATATCACTGCTTTCTAACTTCAACCCTGGCATTGCGCAATAGATTTTTAACAGATCCTCATTAAAAACACACACACACACACACACACACACACACACACACACACACACACACACACACACACACACACAGAGCGGAGAAAATAAAACATGAAGGATCCACAATCTTCGAAAACGATGATCATTTTTAACAGGAATAATAAATCAATGTCTTTTTTTTTTTGCAAATGGTCGGACTCACTGATAGAAAAAAAGAAAACAATACAAAAATATACACAGCTGTGTTCAGTATGCACACAGATATACAGTCTACTTACGACAGCATAACACACAGAAACGTGTTGGTTTGTGTGTGTCATAATCTTTATTTGGGAATATACTAAACCAGTATCAGACAGTAGCAACCCAACCAATTCATTTTCTAATAGCATTCTAAAACTACAGTAGCTCCCCTCCAGAAAACCACTCTCACCTTTCAAATCACTAAACACTTCTACAGGTCTTCAATCTCACTCCACACATTTCAGAAATAAACTGTTGAAATTATTTGTCATTGTATATAAAAAAAAACAGATACAAGCATGCTATTGCAGTGATGTTTGGCTGGCATGCACTGCAGTGTAATGCACGGAGTACAGCTAGTGTGCCTTACAACAGCAGCGTCACACAAAATCATTTTGATTACATTCCTGATGAAAACAGTTCCAGCTGTTACCTTCTGAGAGTCTGCCTAGCGGTCTGTGAAGACTGCAGCTTGGAGAAACCCCCTACTCCATCAACACTGAGAGGCTGCTGGTAAAGAGACTGAACCTTTCCCACTTGGCGCCCTTTAAAAAGCAGCTATTTATTGGTTCAGTGCACTTCTTCCAGTTGGCGTGGTACTTTCTGAATTCTCTTAAAGCAGTGATAACCACGTTTTTTATTTAAATCCATGTAGGTAAATTGCTTGTTCTGTTTTTATAACTTTACCTAAGGATTATTCCAACAGCATGCAGTAATACAACACCATAGATGTCGAATAATATCTGCATTAATGTAAAAAATAATAGGCAATGTTCTTCAAAACAACAAAAGGGGGAGCAGATGTTGTGGCTCATAGTACTTTAATCTGAAAGGTGAAAGGTTACACTCTTGAAAGAAAAGTGACTGTAGCCCAGTGCAGTCTATTTCTATGAGGGTGGCCATTATTTATTTTAAGCACAGTTTTTTTGTTTCACATGTAAAACAAAGTGTGATTGACACTTGGGTTGCCTTGGTAACCTATGGAACAGCCACAGACAGATTCTGGACCAGGTCTTGCCAACAGCTATGCAATGTAGCTTTGCAAGGTTCAAGTTCACGTTTACCTTCCCACGACAAGCTGTTGTTTCCTGGCTTGCCTGCTTGCTCCTCAGCACTGTGGCATCGCCGCCTGGTGTTTAAAGCTGGATGAAAATGAAACAAGGAATATGGAACATAGTTTTGAAAATTCTGCATTGATGTAGGTACGTTTGTGGTCCAGAAGCACTCAAATGTTAAATCAAATCAGGAACATGACACACCAACAGGTTTACTATTTACTACTGAGGAGCAAGCCAGCGCAATGTGAGGACAATGCATTTAACAAAAAAAAAGTTATGAATAAATATATGCATGTTATGTCTGCTGTGCACATGGTTATACAATGCAGCCTTGTGAAGGTCTTATAAATAGTGTGCCACGTTACAAAAATATTAACTCTCTCTTCCAATTGCATATATTGTACACATCCCATTGAAATTTAAAAGGGCAAGTGGGGTTGTAACAGAGCGAGGTGCCCTGTACATTGATTTGTTTATTTATTTTTAGAACGGGGTCTCCCCCTCTGCCCCTGTGCAGGTTATTGTTTTGTATTTGTTTTGTTTTATGATTTATGTATTGATATGATGACGAATAATTGCCAGCTAGTTAAACTCCTCGGCCACGGTATAAAAAGCCTGCAGCTCTCCATGTTCGGTGTGGGTGTTGAGAGGAGGAACGAGAGCGAGCGAGGAGCGAGAGAGAAATTTACAATAGAAAATAGAATAGGAACAGTGACAGCAAAGTGCCCAGCCTGACCTATTTGGTTTTGTGTTTGTGTTTTTGTTTAAATATTTATTTTGCTCTGTGAGCAGTGTTTTGTGTTTAAACCTTTTATTTTATTTTTGATTTTTCTACAAACGGCGCGCAGCATCTCTTTTTTTGCACTGCAGTATTGTTGGGTTTGTTTTCTTTCCTGGACTGTGGCCTGACGTCACCATCCGCCATCCCTGTCACAGGGGTAAATCAGGGCAAGTTCGCCCAGCCTGAAATGCTACACCTGTGATGGCGAAACTGAACAAACACAAAACAAACTCCGTCAGGAACAGGAAACGGCCTTTATTGGTACATTCCTACTCATAGCTGCAGTTAGAGATATAAGATATAGAGTGGCTTTGACCCTGGGCAGGTCTGTGTCTATGGTTGCTTTCATTTCTTTTTCTACATAAATATTTCATTGTCAGGACTCATTAAATCACATGATATGATATAGCATAGTAACAGGCCAGAAAAAGATTTCCTGTCCTTGTTTTGTGAAGACTTTTTTTTTTCTGGATTAAAAGAGTGACACTTTTTTTTTCAAGTCGTTCCGTTTCCAAAGTGATAGCCTGTCAAATTCTTTGATCTCCATTCCAAACAAGTGCTCAAAGTCCTCCGGTGACAGATGCCTCTACATAAAAGAAATAAAGAAAATGATAGAACATGTTATAATACACAGCAGACCCAGATGTTGGTGTAATAGAAATGATCACAAATATACACAAACTGAAATGACCACAAACAGGAGGCTGTGTGGTCCAGTGGTTAAAGAAAAGGGCTTGTAACCAGAAGGTCCCCGTCACTTAACTTCCTTATGCTCTGTTTTTCAGTTGAGACGTCATTGTAAGTCACTCTGCAGCTGATGCATAGTTCACACACCCTAGTCTCTAAGTCGCCTAGGATAAAGGTGTCTGCTAAATAAACAAGTAATAATAATACAACAGGGTGCTGTAAGATCCAAGATGATTTCGCTCAAGGTCAGTGGCAGTGTGTGAATGCCGGTTATTGACTATGCACTCCAAGTCCAGTATTTTCTGCATAAAAACACCCCAACTACAGCTCTTAATACTTGTTAAAGTCAAAAGCCAATATGTCAGCTCTGACTTCTTTCGGACGGTTTTATCTCCAAGTAAGACACTCAAACATTTATCAAGTGTAAAGCTTTCTGTGAGAGCGACCCTGTGTCCAGGTCTCCTACCTCGAGTCTTGTTCTGTCGACTCCCAGGGGGAGTTTGCTGCGCCCTCTGTGGGTCACAATTAACATTTCATAAGGATAAATCTGGAAAAAAGGGCAGAAATACCAAGCAGTTACATATCTGGGAAAGTTACAGAACATTTCTTTATTTTTTCAAGATTTAATGATAACAAGACCAATTTGAATTCTATCAAGAATAACTGAAGCTATCAGTGCAATTATTGGATAAGTCCTAATTAAAAATAAGCAGTTTGTGATTTATTTAAAGGAGTGCTAAATATGCATATTAATTCTATCCACTTACTGAAAAGACTTAAGGCAAGATGTATTGATGGTGTCAAGTGTGTTCGTGGGTTTGTGAAAATAAAATGAGACACATTGAATTGTGACAATGCCCATGCAAAGCTGGGAGATTTCTGGACAAGATACTTCGATCTCAGGAAACTCTGGGGGACCTTAAAATGTTTTTAGCTAATGAAATAATTCCATTAATCCTACCTGGCATGTCAAAATATCCTTCTTTAGGGTCCCTGAGTGGCTCACCTGTAAAAGCACAGGTGTGGTGTGCAGGTTGAGTCGTACAGCGCAGGTTCGCGTCCTGGCTGTGTGGAGTCGCCGGTCTTTCGCTGGGGACTCAAAGGAGAGTCGCATTGGCTCTGGCGCTCCCGTTGGTTAGGGAGGCAAAACCGGCAGGGACTGTTTCTCCTCATCACGCTACAGCGAACCCTGCTAGCCAGGCGCCTAGTGAGCTCAGAGCGGACACCTGTAGGGCTCCAGGCCTCCAGAGGCCAGTTGCTCACTGACGTCTTTCTTTAGAAAACTGAGATCTGAAAATCCAGGATTGTTATAAAATATTTCTCTTTTCAAAACTGCACATTTGGGATCATGAATGCGCAGAACAGGTACGTGTTTATGGAAGTGTTTCATTAGCTACAGCCAATTTGACCAAAGACAGCATTGACAAAACTGGAATGCCATCTTAATTACTTCAGATCGTCAATAAATTTCAGGCTCTGGGTTTAGTAACAGTACCTTCTGTTCAAGCATACTTGGCAGTGAGTTTCCTCTGTCCATCCTTCCCCTTTGTGCATCACCATTCTACAGAGACACACAACATTAAACAGAAAGCCACATCAACCAGATTCACATTGCAGTGCCGAACAGGTAATTAAGAAAACTTGTTTATGCATTAATCACAATGCTCAGTGGCCCATTTAAATAACAAAGCAGGGTTATGCATTGAGTTACTGTAAATGAAAACACACAGTAGTTCTATTGTACAGCTATGGCCAAAAGTTTGGAATCACCCTATATAATTAACTAATGTTGCTTCATAGAGTCAAATGTAACCTGCTGAATAATGGTATGTTAACATATTGAATTTGACACCGCTTTGTAGTTTTCCATATACTTAATGAAAAAACAAATTGAAAAATGTGACATGTATGTGTGTATATATATATATATATATTTATTATGTCTCAATCCTAAAATTCTAGGTGATGCAAAACTTTTGCCACAGCTGTCGGTGCCCATGCAGATTGTTAGGCTTGTATTGTATAACTGTATTACAGTTTGGAGTAAAAATTTCTTACCTTCATTATTTAAAAGTATGTTACGTTAAAAAAGCCTAAATAATAAAATAAAGGCAGCCTTACCTGAAGACCTGTAAAAATGTAAAAAAATAAATAAAAAATGCAAAAAAAAGAAAAAACAATTATGCCTTTTCCATCAAATTTCTAAACGACAGCATTTTTTATGTTACAGATTATAAAAGACCTTATATATTTTAGGCAATTCCATGTATTTTATTTGCATATAATATCGTGATTTTAAATAGATGACACTCAAATTAAATATGAAAATAAGTAGCTATATTATGTTTAATGATCTTCTGTTTTATAAAATAAGAAAGTCACCTGTTTATTTTACAAAATGGAACTATATAATTAAAGGTTTAGAACATTAATGTGGAAATTTCTCCCTTAAAGAAATGAGTAAATCATAGAGTGGAGCAAACATACTTTGAAAATATGGCACTCTGTCTCCTATGGTATAATATTGCCTTGCCTTGTTCGATATGCAAACAACTCATAACTTGGGCTGTATTTTTTTTCACTGTGAAAAAATGCCTTATTTCACAGCATATCACGGATTTTAATAAAACAGGTATTTCAAGATATTTCATGATTAAACATATTTATTAAAGCAGAAAAAATAGTGTTCTCACATTCAAAATTGATCATTTTCTCTAGCTTATTATACAACAAATGTTCCTAAATATTTAAATGCTTACCTGAAAAAAAGTAAATGCTACATTGTAGAATATTTCCTTTTTTATGTCCACCTTTTAAAAACATTCTGTTTTCACCTTTAGTGAATTATCAAACTAAATAAGAACATAAATAAATGAAATGTTCTCTTCTTGTCCTGGCCAGAGCGGTCTTTAGCAGAAATATTTCCGATATTTGATTGCAGCTGCTGTCTTTTTCGTTGAAGACATTTTAAAGAAAAGTTGCAGCTGTAGGAGTATGTTCAATCGTTTACCGGAAGCAAACTAAACTGACTGCCAGGTTCCTAAATGCAGTGTAACAGGTGGTGCGTCAATCAGGCAAACGTTTGCTGTATTTATTTTAAGCGATAAAAAAAATATATATATTTACACTATTCTTTCAGAAATGGGAATTTTCACGATATTACATGGCAAAGGCATGATTTCACACGACATCCGAGCTAGTCGTGAAAAAAAATACAGCCTTACTCATGAGAAGACTCTTAAGAAACAGCAGTACAGACAGTAAACCACAGCAAGGAATCAACAAACAGCTACCATACCTTGTCCCCCATTATTACTTTCTGGTGATGAAAACTCTGCAGACTGGAGCTGGGGGGTGGCAGACAGTGTCAGATACAGGCACAGGCAAAAAGATTGTCAACCAGTGACCAATACATGGCATGCTATGCATTACAATACATGGGAATTAGATGAACTGACATCTCAGCCCATTGAATGGAAAGACACAGGCTGGATGTGAACTGCAAACCATACGGTTCAACTAGAGAGGTAAGTGCACGTCTTACGCTGATGTCAGTAGTATTCGTAGAAACACATGACATGCATCTCCTTGCTACTCCCCCAGCAAACAATAGAACATTGGCAGCATTTAACACATCGGTATCATGACTTAACGTCTCGAATGGATTTCCCCACTCAGAAGCCCGTTCTCTTCTAGTGCTCTGGATGCATCCCCTAGTTATCTGTTAATAATGCAACTCAATAGTCAAAGTCTTTAACTGCCATACCCTGGAGAGGCTGTTCCGGCTGCAGACTGGGAGAGAGGCTGATTTGAAGGTGCTTGAAGAGTGAACTGTGTAAAAAAAGGCAGGAATTGGAGAGTGTGAACTATAGCAGGTATATTCTAAAATACCAACCTGGTTTTATGCATGGCTAAATTGACAAGCTCTGGCCAAAAGTTTTGCATCACCCTATAGAATTAACACATTTTGCTTCATAAAGTCGAATGAAAGCTGCCGAATAATGTTACGTTAACATATTGAATTACATACCGCAGTTTTCCATATATTTACAACTGATAAAAATGGAAAAATGTGACATTTTGAAAAATAACATGAAATACTACTGTACTACTATTCTGGCTTCTGGTAGACTGTTGCTATATAATTTGTAGTTTCTTTGATTACATGATGTTAAATAAAATATCTAAATAATATTTACATAAGTTTATTTTTTTTTTAATTATGTCTCAATCCTAAAATTCTGGGTGATGCTAAACTTTTGCTGTATTATTAAAATTCACATTTGTTTCTGATGAAGAAAACAAATCCTGTACCACACACATGTTCCAGCAGGTGGTGCTAAGGTAGTCATAAACACATTGCAAAAATTGAATAGCAAATAATACAGTACTAAATTATTAAAACTCTGATATCATTATTACAACTAACCACGGTGGATTATTTACATGGTTACATACAGAACTTTTTTTTTAACATTTAAAAAAAAATAATTATTCATTTGTAACTCTGTACAAATATATTAGTGTATCTATATATATTGCAACTTGTCATAACATAATAAAAACACAAGGTTATTCCTTTTAGAGTCTGGTTGACAATGTCTCAGGAAAGATACAGGGGACTATTTTAGCCAATCTGTTTTGCAGTTTTCAGACCAATGACATCCAACGTGTTTTGCGTTCCTGTCCAAACAGCACACTCACAAAGACGCAAGAACATTGTGCTGGAGTCCACAGAAACTTCAAACACTCACTATGCAACTGGGTCCTGTCGGGCAGGGAGCGGGTCTTCCGCCGAATGGGTATCGATTTCTCAATTTCTTCCTTCAGGATCAATTTCCCCAGGTTGGACTGGATCTGAAAAATATATATATATATTTTTTTAAATGTGTCTCCAGGGAGCGGGTCTTCCGCCGAATGGGTATCGATTTCTCAATTTCTTCCTTCAGGATCAATTTCCCCAGGTTGGACTGGATCTGAAAAATATATATATATTTTTTTTAAATGTGTCTCCAAGGATGTGCCTCCAACAGGGACGGGATATTTCATAGAATCGCACAGTTTCAATCTCATCAGAGTTGGTTAGTAGTTGCAACGCATTAGATGGGAGTGTACGCACTAAAACGTTTTTTGGAAATGTCCCTAAAAAAAAGAATATTCCTTTTTGTAAATTCTTCAGCGGCACCACCTGCTAAAATGCCTCTAACTGGGGGGGCCGCTTTGTGGAGCAATGCTATAAACACACGCACACAGTGACATTCTGGATGTGCTAGATGCCCATTGCCTCATGAATACATTTTCAGCATGACACCGGAGCGCAGGTCAACCTTTGGAGCTTCTGACTGTCCTTGTCTATAATGACTACTGTAACTAAAATACTGCTGTTCAACCTGTTTTTACAAGTAAACACTTCTATATTGCAGAATTGAAGTGGATCATAACAGCATACTCTACTTTCGATTTGCTTCCTCTAAGCGTTTTATGGTAAGCATGCTGTAAACCTTGGGCATTCAGCACCCCCACTATAAACCCCCTTCCAGCGCCACTGCCTGGCAGCTCCGTGTGTACCTTGCTGAGCTCTTGTCTCTGAAGTCGCTGCACTTCCTCTGATAGATCTCCGTCATCATACTCCTCTTCCTCTTCCTCACCTGTTTTTTTAGTAGCCGCCCGTTTCCTCCACTCAGTCTCTGCAGAAAGAAAGGGGCTTATTCCCAAGTGAAGTATTATGATGGTTAACAAGATATGCCAGTAGCATACATATCACCACCTAAGAATATTTCACTTTTGATTTTACTAACAGCTTAAAAGACAAGCCCGAGCTACAGTATACTTTGTGGATAATCAATCTCTCAGTAAACCCTGGCAATGCATTAGGATTCTTATTCATTTAAAGCGGGTGCTTTAATATGGAGTTATAAGGAAAAATATATTGCAGGTATTCATCTACTTTTGCGGATTTAAAGCTGTTGATCAGAATTCTAAAGCTGAGGGAACATGAAGTTTCAGGAGACTAGGTTTCAGGCCACTGCATGACACACCAGGGGAGACTTGTGGTTTGAAACAGCAAAGCTTCAAAATAGGTCTGAAAAAGTAGCTTTGTGTTCCCTCAGCTTTAGGTAAAGCTTTTATGTAGGCGTTTGCATTTGTTCATATCGATTCTCTTTCCAGAAGAGTAGATGACTGTATCTAGCTCTTCTTACCCACAGCTGCGAGGGAGGGAGGGCAGGGCCAGTAGTCTGTCTCAATCTTGGAAGGCTTGTTTGGGTCAGGAGGCTGGGCGGCTGGGAACTTGGATGATTCAATGATGATATCGTCTATGTGTTTACTGAGAGGGACTGCCATGGAGGGTTCTGAAAGCACAGCAACACAAAAAACACACAAACCAAACAAAAGCAGATTTATTTCACAGCTAATTAACAGAAACATGGCTAGTTTTTAATACTGTTTTGCAAATTCACTTTATAACGATGCACACACACTTTCCATCTAAAACGGGACATTTAACATGTACAGATAGGAATCAGAAATTGTAAGTGAATTAAAAAAAAATATATCTAGTACTTCTTTTTACTTCCAAAACCTTCATATGTTTGTATACAAGAAAAATAAGTATAATTTAGTTAGCAAGTATACTTTAGGGCAGCAGTGTGGAGTAGTGGTTAGGGCTCTGGACTCTTGACCGGAGGGTTGTGGGTTCAATCCCAGGTGGGGGACACTGCTGCTGTACCCTTGAGCAAGGTACTTTACCTGGATTGCTCCAGTAAAAACCCAACTGTATAAATGGGTAATTGTATGTAAAAATAATGTGATATCTTGTAACAATTGTAAGTCGCCCTGGATAAGGGCGTCTGCTAAGAAATAAATAATAATAATATGTAACCAAAAAATAAATAAATAAAAATACATTCATTAAGATAGCTGATATTTCAAACCAGTACCAAGTTTTAAGCTATGGAGAAAAAAATGTGCAATATACTGTACCTCCTTTTTTGTAGATTGGGGGTTTCTTGTAGATATTTGCACCGTTATCTGAGAAGAAAAACAGGAAGCAGGGTCAGTCCAGTTTAAGTGCACCAAATTCTAAGGAAGTGACACGAATAATAATTGAATACAATTTGATTAAATTATTTCAGGTGCTTTACATCAAAGGCAAGTCATTGAAGGGGTTGTGCATCCCCAGGTCCAGATGAGATGGGAAGACCCAGTAGTGAAGCAACAGACAGTTACACAGCTGGAGGTGGGGCTCATTTCGTGGGTGGGGGGCAGCTCTGAGAATGCTGTACCTGGTCTGTGAAAGTGCTGCATCCCTGCTGCGCTGGAGCTGCGACGGCTGTGAGCTGCAGAAGCCACAGAGACGCTTCCTGGAGATCTCTGGTCTCCCCACTCGCCCGGCTCCTTGCAAGTGAAATTCTAGGAAGAGAAAGACTCTTTGGAAGCGTAGATTCAAGAACATCCGTGAGCACCTTGTAGAGCAAGACGCACCACTCCGAGAATGACTGCAAACATCAGCGTTAAAAACTAAAAAGAGGTCAGCTTCTCGTTTACTTGTTTATAATCGCTATGAGAGGTAGAAAATGATACAGGTGCAGCCATTCGCCATATTAACTATTACTATAGTATGCAATGGCAAGGGCAGAAAGTGTCTCTGTGCAAGTGTTATAAAGTAAAGGGACATATGAAAAAGCTGGTAAACTTCAAAGTGTCTGCAACAGTCAGCCATGGTGATGATTTATGAGGGTGTATGAATCATATAATAAACTAAAGAAACTAAGAAACTGTGATTACAGCAATTGGTCATCCAAGGTCTACTGTATTTCTGCAAAGATCTAAACGTCTTGTTAGATAGTGAAATAGGAACTTGATGAAATGTTAGCAGTTTCGTAAGTTTCATTAGTCTCTAAAATCCATCCACTCCCACTCTTCACTCTTCTTTTTCTTACCTCTGGAGAAAGTGGGGGTGATATCGATCGTGGAGACATGGATCGCTAGGAGGGAAAGAAAGATTTTTTTTTTTTTTTTTTTTTTACACACAACTTTTTTCAGTAGTGTTTAATCATAAAACAAAATCTGCGTGCAAAAGATGAAGGACTTTATTAACAAAACAGCACAGTGCATTTGCTCAAAACATGCCTAATATGTTAGCAGAACGATCAGCAAGCCTTTATTAACCTGAACTATACCTGACAGTATATTTATATTACTAGACAGAGCCAACAGTTTGTGCATTTAATCTCCTTAACAAAATACCTTCAAAGTAAAGAATGCACTGTGCATTTGTTTCTAACAATAGGCCCAGTTACTTACAATAGCATAATACTACAGTAGACACCTGGGGTATATTATTCAACCACACTGTACCGTCAATGTGCTGTTTACAAATACTGCTATTGTAATTGTAACTCCTATTGCATAGCGGATTGAGCAATTCCAGCTTTGAGAGTGGGTTAATACATCACACACCTGTTTTTTTTAAAGGGACTTACAATGAAGGATTTACAGGAAAATCTGAAATGGCTCAAACATTTGAAAAAGAATGACAACTTCCCTGGTCTGAAGGTCTGAAGTTCGCTAAGATTTTAAAAGTAAAGTTTGCGTTTTCCGTCTCCTTTTCAATCAAACAGTGCTATGCACTATTTGTGGTTGAAGTGAAGAAGTATTCATTTTTGCTTTTGCATGAATAAAAGGCTGCTTCTAAAGTAGTACAGACCAGACTGCTAAGCTAATATCACACATCGACTATTTTATAAAAAAAGCTATTTCCAATATATCCCAAATATCGCAACATCGATCACAACAGAGGTGCAGCACCATAATAATAGATCATAGAGAAGTAAATATTGGTAACTAAAACAATGCTACACTGAAATTTAAAGGAAGAGCCCAACCTCTCTACTTCTGGGGTGGTCTGAGTAATTAAAATGTGGTTCGTAGATCATTAAATCGGGGCGCTCGATGTCTAATATCGCTTTGTCTTTGGGGATGGCTGCCAAGTCCTTGTACCCCAAAACTTGGTTATCCATTCTCGCCTGGAAAATAATACAAAAGAGCAGTTACTTTGCTTATACATACCAAACACACAATATAGATAATTTGAATTGAAATGCAGATTTGAATGTAGTAAATGCAGCCTATCTCAGCGAAGGGGTGGATTTGATCAATCTATACCCTGTCTCCACAGCTGGATTTTATTTGAGAATTTTACAGCACTGGGGAATCCACCAGGATCGCACCTGTTTTTAAGGGTAATCCCGGGATAACCAGGGAAGTTGGTCGATGCTATCCAGGATAATTCCCAGTACTGTAAAATACTTCTATAAAATCCAGGTGTGGCTTATCCCAAAAAGGTATAGGTTGATAAAATGAACCCACAAGTCAAACCAGCCAATTATTGATTTTAATTGCGTAAACTTGCCATGTAAAGATGGAAAATGACAATATGATCAATGACACACAGCTATTTTGAAAGCTATGTTGACCAGGGGCCACATTATGTATTTCCTATAGCATTATTTTACTCAATCTTCTTCCTCATAGCATTCTGATCTTGTAGATATGTCAATGAAATGAGGAAGTGTTCCAGAGAATCAGAACTCAAGTGAAACACTGGGATGGTTCAGACTGCTGCGCCCCGTGGCTGTAAGCACTGTGTGTGATGGAAACGAAGCTCTCTGGAGGGGTGAGTGAAGAAGGTTGCTCTCACCACGATGGTTGCTGCGGGGGAGCCCGGCACACTGGGCCCCCGGGAGGAGCACACACTCCCCGGGGAGGTTCGGCGTTGCTGCTGCTGCTGCTGCACGGGAAAACAAACATTTTGAACTTTGACACCTTTTTCCCCCCAACTGATGAATGTGGGTAACTGTTGTCACAGCGCTCCACAACACCGCTCTGTGTTACCTTACCTTTTGCATCATTTCACTTCTAGCAATTTTCTGTACGCTTAATGTCTCGCACCAGTTATTCTATAAGGCAAGTGAAAAAGAGAATGGATCGTATTTAACAACTGCTTCAAACAAACCTAGTTTTCTTCCTTGTTTACCCTTAAAACATAGCAAAATATTACATGAAAGTGGTATGTAATTTAATATGTTAACGTAACATTATCCAGCAGGTTTAATTCGACTTTATGAAGGAAAATGAGTCTATAGGGTGATGCAAAACTTTTGGCCATAGCTGTATATGTTGAGCATAATTAAAATCACAGTCCAATCTGGACAGGCTCAAACTGGTGTGCAACAGGATTTGTGTCCCAAGTACCGCACTGCTACTGCAGACTGCTGGATAATGGATTCCACGTTGTACACACCTGGTAGTGCAAGGTAGATCATTTCAGTAAAGCTCAGTCTCTTGAATCCTCACTGGATGTGCAGTTCGTTGGACAATGAAGTGACTTGATTCTGAAATGGAAGAGGATATTTTCAGACTGCACTTGCAGATCTCTTGCTCTACCTGATCTCAGCTAATGCACTATTGCACTACTATGTCATTGTAGATATAACTCCCTGTAATCTTAACTTGCTGCATCCGAGTTCATCTTGTATTTTAGAAGCATTATGTGCACTTGCTGTAAACAACACTGTGTTTAAATATTAAGCTTGCATTGTAACCCTTCACTGCCCGGTTGGATAAAGGTGTCTGCCAAATAAATAATAATAATAATAATAATAATAATAATAATAATAATAATAATAATAATATTCTTAAGAGATGTACGGATATGTAACAGGGTGGAGAACGGGGGTGAGCTGGGGTCCACACACACCATTAAACACACATAATACAGAGTCTGAGGGACTCGGAGTCATGCATCATCAATATTCAGACATCACCTTTACTGCTTCAGTAACTATGTATCAGATATCAGCCAAAATGTCCTTATAGAATTAAGAGCCAGCCCTAACTAGTGATCTGCGACTGCGGGAAGTTTCTTTTAGTTTTGCTGGTAATACACTGGGGTAGAATAGATGGTGCTGGTGCTTTAAAATACAGACATTCTGGTTACATATTTCTTATAGGTCCAAAGTTTCATCAGCTGGAAAGCCGATCCAGACTATCTGCTGCGGGTGGGGTTCTGGGTATCCCCCCTTCCTCGATAACAGTTTTGGACAATGATTAATCTGACCTAAATTATTAAAATGACATTTCGAATCAACAAAAGAAAAACATTGGTTAATTTAAAATGACATAATTTGCAACTTTAATTAAGAACTCATAAATGCATGGCATGCACATACAATCATATGGTTTTTTTTGTGTTTTTTTTTTTCATCACTCAAACAGTGATCTACATATATGTTTTATTTTGCAGGTTCGTCCAATAACTGTCACTTGGGATGATCTGATTTCTATGGCGTGTAGCCAGAACTAAAGAGCAGCTCCTGAACATCGCTGAAAGAAGCCAGTATCTGAGTAATTGCATTTAGAATGATTACAAGCATCATAAAGACAAGGCAATGATAAAAAAAAAAAAGATATTGAAATCTGAAGCTACATAATCTTTAACTAACCATTAACAAAAAACACACAGCATTTGTTAACATGTCAGTAAGGCAGTTGTTGATGGTTCACAACTCATATAGAGTGAAGTACTATTGTGCAACACTGGGCCTCAAAATGCACAGTACTGTATACAAAGACAGAACAGCAAGACTGAATTAAACAGGAGGGAGCTTAGCCAAGCGCTGCCAAGTCAGCAGAGCCAGCAAGCGGTATAGAAACCCTTTGGATCTAGAAACAGAATGTATCGCCTCAAAACAACATTAGCTTGTTAATCATTAATGCTGTGAAGTTATTAAATCTTTGCATGCAGTATATCAACTACCGTACTTGTTTTTCCAGCCATAAAGCGATTGCTTAGTAATTGCCTTTTTTTAAAAGGAATAAAATAAAATAAAAACATTTCCAAATCTATAAAACTAACTAACTGCCCAGCCACAACATTTTAAAAACCATCAACCCACAAAATAGACAAGAAGGCTTTTTTGGGGGCACTAAACTTTTTAAATAGCTAGGTTATACCTTTGCGTTATCTTTTTGCCTGTGGCATATATGTGGTTTAAAAACAGCCACTCTTAGCTCATGAATTAAGCAAGGGTGGGGGTTGGTCGTTGTCTAAGTAATAAACAGTTACAAATTCAGAGGGTACAAAGCATTCCTTTAACTTCAACACACGTAACTGTAATTAACTTATGAGGAGTAAAAAATAATCAATCTATTGTCTTTCAGACAAGTAATTTTAGGAATCATGGAAGTGCCTAATATCAGCCTTTAATGAAAGTCAAGCAAATCTACAGTCATGCTACTGTGATAAAAACTGACTTGCAACAGGGAGCTGCAGCTTTGATATATTGCATCAGGGATGTCATTTGCATTCAACCAATTGTCTATTTACAGAAATGGATAAGTATGCAGCAAATACAAATGGCAGGTGTTTCCAATATTACATCCAGGTGGGTTTGACTGACAAAGGCTATATATCGTATTATTATGGTGTCAGTCAAACTGATAACAGTACTGATGTTCTAAACCAGAATAGGCATGTGTTTATGGGTTGTAACATGCATTCCAAAATACACCACGTAGCTATTGCGAGGTTAGCAAATACAGCCTCTCATTAGAACAATGAAATGCAATCAGAATTTGTGACACAGACTGCTCTCATCCCAGTGCGTCTGAGGGGAATTGGCTGCAGGCCGCGTTACTGCCGGTGCCATGACAACCGATGATCTCTCGAACTACAAATCAGGTTTTCATTTCCGGAATGCACGGGGCAGTTTGGATTGCAAATCACATTACCCACGGTGTTGGCAATCTCCCGGGGGTACTGTCAGTAGTTTTACATATTAAGCTCAGTCACAATTTGAAGCATCCGACTCTGCAGGCAGATTGACAGGGATAGGAGACTGCTCTCCATTTTAAACCACGTGTTCCTCCAGACCTACTGTAATAGAATACTAATACATCCTTCGGGAGAGGGCTGCTACCAGTGTGTTCTGTGATTTCATGGTTCAGATTATAGATCAATTCAGACTACCAGAGTTCGGATCAGTGAGAGTGAACGTTATCTTGGATAACATTTTCCTTATTGTGGTTTTTAAAAAAAACATAAAAAATAATGATGCCTTTGTGCCTATAATGGCTATAAATCCCGCCAATCCCGCCATAATTACATTGCAATCCTTGTGTTTGATCATTTATCTCATACAAATATTAACATAGCCGGTAACGCAACTTCACTTTCAGAAAGAGAAGGAAAAAAATCTGTGTTGTGCAGGCGTTATCCGCCACGAAGCATGCCTGAATTCAACAAACGACATGAAGGTAGTATTGTATAACATACGTCCTTGAGAAACAATTTTCTATTTATACCCAAGCTATAATCAATATGCAGTAAGAAGCACAGCAATGAGTTTCAGCTTACTCTTCTCAAGTAAGAAACCGAAGTACTGCATCAACAGATCATTTTTCTTCTGTCAAAATTTAGATCATACATACATATATATATATATGGTTTAGCATCTTTCCTGCCTGAACAATGCCATCTGCAGTGACGTCTATGCAAATAAATGTAATCTTTTATTACAGCTGAATTTAAAAAACACACACAAAAGGCTTAAGAAAAATCACAGAATTCAGGAATTGCGTATTGGAGAATGAAGTCGGAAATTAGGGAGCATTTTTTTCATCACTCCACATTTGTTTGAAGATTAATCTCCGCTGCACTTTCTATTTCTGTGAAGATGTACTCCATGTTTTTTTTTTTAGACTGCTGTTCCGGTACAGAACATGCATTTTCTGAAGATCAAAGGATAACAAGCTACTTGATCTCACCTGCCTTTTATAGACAGAAATATGCTACCTAATTACTTTACGTGCTGTGGTTGAAACTCGCTCCAATAGTCTAGTGGCAACCAGATCACACTGTACCAGATGTAGCCTATTTCTAGATACGTACCCTTTATAAAAGTTCACCACAGTACTTCTGCATGGTATTTTTGCAGTTTTCCCATGGTTATATTATGCATTTACTATAGTTTACCCTTGTTTGCCATGTTAATTGATACGTTTTACCATACCTCGCTGGTCTTTACAACGCTTACCTACAGTATGCTTTACCATGCTTTATTGCTTTTTCTATGCTTTTACTATGGTGAAGTTTTCTAAGGGACAGACAGAGCAACCAACTGGCTCATAGTGGCAACAATTGGATTTCTGGACTTGAGTCCCAGGAAAAAGCTGGAGCCCTGCAGAAGATCAAACATCAGCCAGTCACTGTGGGATTGAGATTTCCCAGTGTGAATCGGAGCCTGGTGGCTGAAGTGTGTAAATAACGAGGCGGAACATTCTGATTTTCTGCCTGTGTCTGTTCTGCCTCCCTGCCTTCGTGTGTGTCTCAATTCAAGGACTGACTCAGCGGGTTTGACTGGGTTCCGTAGGGAGCACGAAGCAACCACACAAACAAACGCTGCTTTGGGTTGACAAGCACAGCTCTACCTATTAATGTGTAGTCATGTTACAGTTTATCGTGCTTTAGTTTTACTCGACTGTGCTTAGTAAACTTTTACAAAAGGTTTTTAAATTAGAAAATAATTTACTGAACAAATGATGCATTACCTTAAAGAGTAAGATGACACAGTTATGAAATATCAGTTTTATCCATACGAATGTAAGAAATACCATTTAAAACAAATGTGGTGTTTCTTACATGCACTGGAGGCAGAGTGTTGCAGGGTGACTTCTTAATGGTTACTGTAGTAATACACCTTTTCCACTGGCACATCCAAGCCGCGTGGGCCTCAGACCCTCAAAGGTAGGGGTGCGTTTCTGCTGGCTATTTGTTGAGCCAAGCGAGAACCAAACCGTGAAACCTCACAACCCATCTGAATCTGACTTGGAGCTGAGCAGGGCCAAGGACAGTGGTTAATGATTTTTGTCATTGCGTCGCGTCAGCACCATGAAAAACAACCATAACCTGTGGATCCGCCATTCTCGACTCAAGCACAGCATCTCTTAATCCCGCATCATCTACATGCGACTCGGGCTCTGCAGTGGAAACATAACCAGGCTCAGCGTGGCCCCGGCCAGGATTGGTTGTACAGTGGAAGAGAGGCAGGCCTATATGAGAGACTGTTTGATATTGTATTGAGGGCACATGCGGTGCCTTTAAAGCCACCAGGAAGTGAGGACTGACACATAAATTGATGTAACATGATTCTAAACAACAACAAGAATGTAAATTAGTTAAGATAACTGTGATATTTCAGAACAGTACCAAGTAGCGCTTGGTTGAGGAGCTATCGCCTGGCCTTTGTATGAGGCTTTGTATGAAGAGTATTATATCATTGGAGCGAATGTAAGCAAAGAAAGTGGATAAGATTATAGCTATAATTTCCTGATACATTGTTAAAGAGTAAGTAACAGGGCTCAGAAAAATATAACGCTACACGTCCCCACGTGTTGCTACAACTGTTTAAATAACGTGCCTGTCATTTTTCTTTTCATTGTTAACATCCTGACAACTTTTTACACTTATAACTTTAAAGTCTGTTTCAGTGCGCTTTTCAAAATGTCCGCTCTAGTGCACTCATCGTGTCAGGATTATTGCCCACATTGTCAAACAGGTAACACAGCAAAAAACGATCCATGATGTGGTACGGAACGGAAAAGCCAGAGCACTTAATTTTTTTTTTTCAATCGCTCTTCCTGCAGTGAATTAGAGGACAGATCTCAAACCCCAGTGCACTAGAGTGGCCATTTTGAAAAGAGCTTTGAAACAGACTTTAAAGTTATAAGTGTCAAAATTTGTCAATTAAAAAACAAATAATTACAGGTACGTTATATAAACAGTTGCAGCAATACGTGGGGACGTATAATGCTATATGTTTCGGAACCCGGCTGCTTACTCTTTAAGACCTACACTGTACCTCCTATAAGATTAAAAGGTCAAATTCCCAATGCTTTAACTCTGGGATCACTTAAAGAATGTTGAATAAAGCCTATAAACAGGTTTGTGAATATAAAATTGTATGTAAATCAAAACATTCTTTAAATAACTTATGACTTATAGGGGCCGAAGCATCAGAAGGGGCCGCTGTTTGGAATAGTCTACTTTCCAATGGAACAGAAGAACAATAAGAACCCTCTAAATGCTGTACAGGATTTAAAACAGCTCCTGTATTGTGGTATTGTATAGCTGTCAAGACGAAGGAGGTCAAGGGCTACTGCACTTGTATTAGCTTTAAACAATTCAGCTTCCGAGCCCCCACATTTAAACAGAGGGCTATGCAAGTACCTGCCCATTGAAAACATATTGCAAATACAGAGCCCTGTCTTATCAGTACTATTGACAAACATTTTCTCTCAGTCTATTACCGGAGACAGGGAAGATGAAGATGTCATCTCTTGGAATTTCTCCTGCCTGTTATTTATCCAAACGCTGACAGCTTGCGACAACTGGCTCGAAATCCAACCCCAGCTTGCAAACGCAGACACGTTTGTTGAATTGCTCAGATATCCGTTTTGTGTTTTGAACATTGTTTCATTGCTGAGATTAATTACACAGCTACAGTTAGCAGATCCTCTGTAGAATGCCTCCTTTTAAAAAAAATAAAACTCTCAGTGAAATGGGCAAATGAGTTACATCATGTTGCATCCTAGTTTCAGAGGTTTTAACACAGAAAGGGTCAGTAGTTTACAGCATATTAGAAAGGGAATTTAAAAGGCTTGATAAGTTTGGGGCAATAGATGATGGCCCTAATACTGAATAAAGGGGTGAAGGTGACTTTAAATTGCTGTCATTCGGAGGTAATCAGCACTGTAAAAAAAGGAGCCTTTTTACTGAGGTTTTAGCGTATTTGAGAAAGGTTGTAACACAAAAATGACACGTTGACAACTTTGTTATCCTGAGTGATAACTGTGTAGGAAGGCATTGTTTATAACTTCTATTCCTGCCAGTTACCAGTCGTTAAAGGAACATGGCTTATTCATCATAGAGGCCAATCAGGGTTCAAAGTCCCTCCAGCTAAAACTACATTTGGGAAAGGTTGTTTTAAAAAGTAATCCATTAAGTTATTTAAGTTACATTAAGACAATTGCAGCAAGTTACTTATTGCTTTGAAAAAATTAATTAGTTATAGTTACAAATAATGTAGTTAGTTTTAGTGGAGGGGAGAGGGGCGATGTTACTGTACTTCTTATTCCCAGATTTGAGAAGCCGTGCTGGTCCACATAGGAGATGTAAAGCACACTTTTAATAGGTAAAGCGTACCTTTGAATAAGATGAGTTGAGTAAGTCTATAAAACACGCCAGCTTGTCAAGACCACAGAGGTCCCTTCATCCGTTCAGTGTGGAGTTTTCTTTACCTTTGGTTTGATCTCCAGTTGTCTTCTACACACGTTCAGCTGAGGTATAAAAATGTTATTGTATTTGCAGATTGCAAATAACGACTTGAAATAGAGGGTGATTTAAAAACACAATACCTCCAAGCAAAGGACCTGTTTTTGTGCAATGTTATTTTTCTTTGAAATAACTCACAGACCACCATGCCGGCGGTGGCCCCTGTGCCTCGTGAATGCTCTCCGAGCCGGCTGTCTTTTTAAAAACGCTTCCAAACAACCAGGCAGGATTTATCAGCGCCTATGTTGAGCTGGCTTTTGTGTTTTTCCTGTAGCTGCAAATAACAAAGATTCATTGGCAGTGGGAGTTTTTTTTTTGTTTGTTTGTGCCCGATGTTTCTCCACATCAATTGTCAGCGTTTTGCTGACTTCTCTTTCAAACAAGCAGACAGATTTTACCCCGAGTCAAGTGAAAACGAGATGCAATTTAGACTCAGGGAGACAGCGTCTGAACTTCTGTCCAAGAAACAGATCATTTATTACCACCTACATCAACGCACAAAATTAACCCTTTCTTGAATTACAACCGGCATGCCCTACATTTAATAAGGCAGCCCAATCCCAGATTATATATAATCATATATAATATATACATTTCCATCAGTGTACTGTGTCTTGGACAGCGTGCTTAACAATACAACTGGAAAAATGTATCAACAAAGATTTTAATAAATAAAGGCCATTGAACACAGGTTTACGCTGCCTTTGTTCCTTTGCTGCAGACACCCAATAATACCGTCATAATCAGCAACCAATTGCTTAATTGATTATCGGACAGGTAATAATCCACAAAAAATCAATGCAGCAAATACAATGAGAAGAGCTTCAGTCACTCGCAAAGAAAGCCTCTGATAATGGGTAGCGATGTGAGACTCCAAGTAGGGCTCCCAGGCAACTAATCAATCAATAATTGTTTAATGAAGGCTCAAAATAAAAGCCATGGTGATCAATAATATATATTCAATAAAGCCAAATAATTACAAGAGATTGTAACACATGTAAAATATTATTACAAAAAGTCTTCACTTGGTGCTTTTGAACTTCTGAAGGGATAATTAATACTGCATTAGTATCTGGCAAGCCAAAGCAATTACATGGGAACTGCAGGGGACTAAACTGCAATGTTCAGTTTTCAATGTTCAGTTTTCAATGTTCAGTTTTCAACTGAGATGCTTAGCTAAAAGGGAAAGCGTTTACAATTCCATGCTTTGCATCAGCGTGAGTACGGAAAAAACTAAGAAAGCAGCAAACATACCACAAGGAATTCTATTGGGAGTGTAAAATTGATTTGTGGGGCACTGCAGTTTAAACAAATCTGTTTATAAATGAGGTTTTTATTCTATAAGTAGAATATCTCTCTTGAAAATGATCTTCTCTTTGCAAGTACGCAAGCCTCCCATGTTATCCACTGACAGAGTGCTGTTGCCTCACATGATATACCCTCTGTTTGCCACTTCGGAATACAAACAGTACTGTTCGTTAAAATGACACATATCTGGACAGGGGGTCAACACCTCAAGCAGATGTAAGATATTTCAAATCTATCACGTAGCGTTTATCCCTCATTAAAAATGAAAGCAAAACAATCAGCTGCAAACACAGTAGTCTTCGTAAGAGGCCTTGGATAAAGACGTCTGCTAAATAAACAATAAACAATAGCATCACCTATACACTTCAAAATGCACTTGTTAATATTTACTAACTTTTAGTGGATATACACAGCACATAATTCTGTGATAATGGAGATGGAACCCCATACATTTTTTTCAATAGCTTTTAGCTGATAATTACATTGTGTTGCAAACATCTATTAAATAACGGTTAGCACAGTGTAGCTCCAGTAATGTTGCTGCTGTCAAGTGGGAAGACAAATGGATTTGAATTACTCCTTTGAATCAGGCCCACCTGATTATCCAGACCCAGACACTGCGCTCGCAATCCCTAATGTGTCTTATCCCAGCGTAAATATAAAATATTGCAAGTGTCATACAGAGTTCTTAGAGGGATTAAAGAGTACATTTTAAATTTTGTTTCTGCCCTGTTGTCGCGTTAGCTGAGTTTGGTCTTTTTAGTTCAAAGAGTCTCAGATCTGATTACCAGGGCGGAGTGGGGCACAGGGATGAAGTGAACCTGTCCTGCACCCTGCCAGACTGAAGTCAGCCGAAACCCTTTCAAAAAATCACAAACCAAAAATGAAAGCTACAGCACTGTTGCCAGCCAGACTAACAAGATAACATTTCTGTCAAAGTGCCTGACTCAGAGCTTAACAACCACTTCTTAATCCAGTTAAAAAAAATGGAATTAGCTAGTGGAAAATGTAGGGTTTATTGTACAATACACATTGGTTTCCATGGAACCGACCTTTTCAAATTAAGACAAAATCCTACATTGGAACAGTCAGCCTCGCTCACTCCCCCACCCTAACAGAAAAGCCTTATCTGAGGAAAACAAGGCAGGCCAACGCCCACAGCCAGCAGCTGCCTTCGCCATGGCAACGCATGTCTCATTGGTCCCCTGCTTCCTTTTGCAAATACATCACCTTGGCAGGCTGATTTCTCCCCAAGGAGCTCAGAAACAGAGAGCCATGTTGGAAGGCTGCACTTTCAGATAAGGACAAGCACTAGCCGTGTCAATAACTCTGCTGTTCACTGTTATTCGCTGCAGGATCTCTGAGTAATCAAGACATGTACTGAGAACACACGCTGTTTCAGTGATCAGCTGCAGTGTACATGAAAAGAATCTTGCAGTGTCGTGTCTTATTGCTGTCACTTTTTCTTAAAGTGCTTGTAACTAGCAAAATAATTCCTTATCCCTCCCGTCGTGTCATTCTCAGAGTAGGTTTCAAGTGAATTTAAAAGAAACATGTTTGTTACCATGTGTTTCCATTTTGAGACCCGATACCTGGTACTACACTAGGTTAAAGAAATCTCTGTTTGTAGGCATGCTTTCGGGTAGTGTTGCACATCCTTGGTCATTTCGCCAGGAGAGTGAAATTACCGCCATCCTCTCAACACCTTCCTTCCTGTCATTAACCACCCAGCTGCTTCCTACTGATTCCAGACAGTAACATGGTTTGACCCCAGAAAACAATGATGAGGTCAAATGACTTACAGGAGCTGAGGTTTGTGTAACCAGGCTTTTACTTGCATGACAAACTTTGGGCTTATAGTCCTGGAGGTAATTGTCCTTAAAAAGACCCTCAATCACAAATCAAGTAGACAAAAGTTGTGAATTGGGCCTTTATCAGTGAACTTCAGTGTAGGTGATTGGTTGGCCTTCACTCATATACAGAACACTTTTCTGTTTTGCTACTGATTCAGGTCCAAAGAAGGCAGGTGCATTGTTAGTTGATTGGAATGTATTACCGGGTAAGTAAGGTTAGGGTTAAGGCCAGGGTCAGGGTTTTTGATTAGTGTTAGGTCTTTAAAATAAGAGCGTGTAGGTGCCTGGACAAGATTACTAATGTCCAGCAAGCACAACTGCTATAAACATTACAAGGGATTATGCATTATAAACTCTAAACTTTAACCTGGTCATTTTTAACAGGCTGAAATAAATAATTATTACTTAACAGCAATGTAATCAGATTGTACTGTTTATATCTGCAGATTTATTGCATTTATTAATGCATCAAACTAAGGGCAGCTCTTTTTGTAATAGAGATGTCATCTTGTGCTGTTTGGGTGAGTGGACTGCAAAGCAAAACTTATTATGAAATAATGTCTCTTATAATGAGAGCACCCGACACAGAAAGTATTAACTTATTATTAATCAAGAACTGCGGCATACTTTTTTTGCAATTTTGCTGTCAGAACATAATGACATCTGTACACAGGATAAGAAAACCTGACAAAGCCTTAACAGTGATTGGTTAATTTCTCATATGTCAATGTTTTTATTATTATTATTATTAGTTTATTTAGCAGACGCCTTTATCCAAGGCGACTTACAGAGACTAGGGTGTGTGAACTATGCATCAGCTGCAGAGTCACTTACAGCTACGTCTCACCCGAAAGACGGAGCACAAGGAGGTTAAGTGACTTGCTCAGGGTCACACAATGAGTCAGTGGCTGAGGTGGGATTTGAACCGGGGACCTCCTGGTTACAAGCCCTTTTCTTTAACCACTGGACCACACAGCCTCCTATATGCTACATCACATACTGTAAGCACAAAATCAATACAGTATAGGTTTCTTGCCAATTTTACACTCTCCCTTTGGGATCTTTTCAGACTCAATGCTAGTACAAGGTAACAGATCTTTTCTAGAATATATTTATAACGCTGCACTATTCTTCTGTTTCGAAAAACCAGCCAAAAAAATCTCCTTCCCTACAGCACCATCACACAAGCCACTGCTTTCAGAATGATCACAAGCACATTGGAGACAACATTATTCCATTACACCGCTGCCTCTGGGCTTTAAAAATCCTTTTTTTTCAAAGCATGCACATTAGTTCTTCCCATTTGGGACTTTATTGAATCTTAAACAGGCATTTAAAGCAATAGGTCTCAAAAACCACTTTCACAAAGGCACATGCAACATAACCCACGACCCTTTCTTTGTGTTGGAGATGTTTTGTTTCTTTCTAAGTATTGTATACTTTAATTTAAGGATATTTTAAACACAACGCCATAGATTATGCTGCGTATTTAGTGACTCCATGTGTTGTAGTTAAATACAGTGGTCTAGTTTTATAGGTGTTAATGAAAGACTTGGGTATATGGTTTGAAAATATGCCCCGCACTATTGTAGAAATGCTGGCTAGTCTTTAAATGGTAAAGCGCTATGAATAGGTGACCACACTGGAAGTGAGGTATTGTAGAGGTTAGAGGGCAGAATCTGTGTTGCTCTTTCTGCAGCATCTGACCTGACTTCTAGCTTGTCACAACCTGCAGCACATATTGAAGTGACACAGAAGCAAGAACAGTTTGCTCTGTTCAGATATTCAAGAAGGAGCATAATAGGCCCATGCTGAATGTACAGCTGTGGCCAAAAATGTTTACCCTATAGAATTAACTCATTTTTGCTCCATAAAGTCAAATGAAACCTGCTGAATAATGGTACGTTGACATATTGAATTACACACCGCTTTGTAGTTTTCCATATATTTAACGAAAAACAGACAAATTGAAAAATGTGACATTTCGAACTGTACTACCATTATGACTTTTGCGATATCATTTTGTAATTTCTTTCATTATATGATGTTAAATAAAAGATCTGAATTATGTTCATATAGTTACTTTTTTATTATGTCTCAATCCTAAAATTCTAGGTGATGCAAAACTTTTGGCCATAGCTGTATACTGTATATATATATATATACATATTAAATATTTTCAATGTAAAAAAAAGCAAAACTGTATTTTTTTAATTGATACTCCTTTTACTTTCTGTTACATACAGTAATAACCTTTAAATACGCAATTTATAACCTCCCACTGCTGAACTGTTATTCTGAATATTTCACTATTACAGTGCAAAGCATGGTAGGGGGAGCTTGGGTCCCTATAGTTAAATAATCAAATGGTTAATACAAGCATTATTTATACTTTTTTTCATACATTATAACACTGTAAACCAAGATGCATGCTCATTACCTACAACCCACGTTCTTTATCACATCACCTACTCTGCTGCATAACATGCATGTGCTTTCATTTTGTGTCAGTCTGGTTTTAATTAAAAAGGTCCTTCAAATCAGCTAGTAATCTCCCAGACAAGCAATTAACTGAAAAGAAGACTTACTTTGCCGGCCAGTTGTACTGGTGACCTGATTTGCTTAATGCAGTCTTCAAACACAGTTAGGCCAGTGCATTATTTTAGAACTAAAACAGGGTCTGATGTCAGTTTGAATAGAAGTTTAACCCACTGAGTACCAAAGTCATTTTTCATTGAAAACACAAGCTGTATTTATGTAATTTCATACATTACATTTCGACAAAATTAGAGTAAGTTATCATAACAATCTAGTTAAAGAGAAGATTTAAACAACAAGTAGATGCCAGTTAAAAAGGCTCCACAAAATTACAAAGTAGCCTGTAATCAAATGAGGAGAATGGCACTAAATGTGTTAACGCAAGCCAGGTGTTACTATGAACTAAGACATGCCTGATAACAGAAAGAAAGAAAGAAAGAAAGAAAGAAAGAAAGAAAGAAAGAAAGAAATGTAAGTTTTTGTAACGAGGTAGGACTTAATTAAATTAGTCTGAGACAAGCAATTTGGTATATTTCAATCTGACTCTGTGCCAACATTGTACGCTGTCTTTCAAGTCCAGAAATAAGTGTTGAAAATGTCCTAATGGACCACTCTAGATGGGGAAGGGTGAACTTGTTTCATTGTCACAGCAGGTTGCATTGACAGAGCACACAGAAGGTAAAAAAAATATATTGTTATAGTATTCAACTCTGACAATACAAAAATTTGAGTAATGTTGTTATTCCATGTGCCAGAATGGATGTTTTTCAGCAATCCCAAGGAGTGGAATAACCACAGCACTCCATGAACTGTCATGGAATATTCTGTTTAAATAGCAAGCGCAATGTAGGTGAAAGAAAGTCAAATTAAACAGCCAAATTCAGAGAATTACTTTTCTGCTTAGCGATGCCTCGTAACTTGAAACAGTCTCTCTTGTATGAAGTGTAACATCTCCATGCTATTTTACTTATTTCATGCACACTAAAAAAAAATTAAAGACAGCTCTTCAAATTTTTTTTACCTCGCCAATTTTATCTTGTTTTTTGCATTTACAGTTATTTAATAAAAGGTCACAAATCTGTCCATTTATGAGGGATTTCTTTCCCCTACATCATCCAGAAATGTATTTAAACCACTGAACTGGAATAAGTGAAACTGTGAACATCCTCAGTGCAGCCTGTACCAGAGACTCCTTTTAAAAGCTCTTGTCTGAGCGAATCTCTTGGCTTTGGTAGAACTGCATTAGCAATTAAAAAAAAAAAAAAAAATTACTGGAATAGCAGTGGCTGCTTCCATGGAGCAACACAACGCCTTGTGCTGAAAGGCCTTACCTTTAGAGGTAACAACTCAGGAGAGCTGAAGATTGGCCCAGGAGACGATGTCGGCAAGCTACCAGCCCCTGAGGACAAAGATCAGTCCTGCAGGTGAGCTCGCTGGGTGGTTGACCAGTAGGCACAGGAGCGGCAGAGCCAATTCGGCGCTCCCTGTGGAATCCCTAGCGGGGACTGGCACAACACCAGGACTCGAACCTGCACTGCTCTGTCTGTATGACTCTGCAAACCATTATAGGTGAGCCGCTCGTGGATCCTCAAGCAACAGCTTCTTATACTGTACATAAATAAAGTCTACAAGCACACAATGACGTGTGCATTATATAGAAACCAAGTACAGCTTAATGCATTTTGATGATCTAACATAAAGGTCAAAAGCTAATGCATTCAATCCCACAAATGTTCAATTTTTCAGGGGGACGAGGGCTTGCTGCTAAACAGTGTGATTAGTGTAGGTGGAAGTTGAGGAACACTCAGCAGTACTGAGGACCTCTTCCTGATGCTAAATAGCTATGTAAGTACAAGGATGAGTTACTCACACTGCTCCAAACCCTGCCAGTTCAGTTTTAATATGCGCCTGGAAAGTTTATAATCATGTTAGCCTTTAAATACAACTTAAAGACCAGTGGCAGTCTTCCTTTCAGTAGTCTACTATTTTAAAGCTGCAGTTTGATTTCAGGATCACTGTATGACATTCTGCCCTAGTTAACCTTTCTGTACACTCCATCATCGGAAAGCAGGCCTTGTTGGATTTCCAGTTTGTTTAAATCCTCTAGTTTCAGCTGCAGGCTTACTAGCTGCCACACTACCTGCATTCTCTTCAACCAGTCACTCTGTGAACTCAATAGGCTTGCTCTAGGACAGCAGAGTGGAGTAGTGGTTAGAGCTCTGGACTCTTGACCCGGGGGGTCGTGGTTTCAATCCCAGGTGGGGGCCACTGTTGCTGTACCCTTGAACAAGGTACTTTACCTAGATTGCTCCAGTAAAAACCCAACTGTATAAATGGGTAATTGTATGTTAAAAAAGTGATATCTGTATAATGTGAAATAATGCGATATCTTGTAACAATTGTAAGTCGCCCTTGATAAGGGTGTCTGCTAAGAAATAAATAATAATACATGTAACCTGCAGCTCAGGGAAGCAAACCAAAAGAGTATGTGTTTTTCCATACATGTGAATAACATTTTACACAGGCTTGCAAGGTAAAAACTGATGATATTTGAGAATACGCCTGGACTAAGAGTCCAATCACATCCCAAAAGACAGCAAGAGGTTTTCAATTGCATACAATATGTCCAAAAAGCAGACAGAATACAATTATAACACTGTTGGGGATCACAAGCTTGTTGTAAAAACAGCTCCCTAAACATGTAAATTGACACAGTGTTTCACACTTTCCTATTACAAAAGTAACTGTAGGATCTATATAACACTATAGTATATTATGAGTTTTTTTGGAATCGTACTTTGGAAACTAAATATAATATAATACTGTTCAGTTTACCAGGATATTGAAGGGGCCACACCTTGGGCTTCCAGGGGACACTGCTTAAGGCTAGACATTATGAGGAGCGGGAAGGATATATACAAAATACAGGGCCAAAGGTATTTAAAGACTTTTGGGGTTTTTTAAAAGTCTGTTTTAAGGGATAAATTGGTATTGGTGAAACAGCAACAAGAAGTCCTGAGCGTTTAATATATATATATATATATATATATATATATATATATATATATATATATATATATATATATATATATATATATAATTTCTTTAAATGAGAAAGCGTTGTGATGTGAACTGATCTTAATAAGTTTCCAGCTAATGGAAGTTGTCCAAAAACGGGAAACTTGGGAAAGGTGTGGCGAGCAGATATCAACAGTGTATTATGTGCATCGGTTAACTTTCACTGTAAAAAAAAAAAAAAAAAAAAAAAAATGACCCTTGTTTATAAAATTCAACTGGGATTCTAATAGATTTAAAACAAACAGCCAGAAAAAGTCAAGTCAGTTCTTTAGAATCTAACAATAAAAATCTAGATTTTAAAGGTGGAAAAACCCGTGTCGTTTAAGACCTATGGTACGTGATGCCCCACAGCCTTGTTGTGTTAATGTGTTAGTTTCATTGCCTTGCCAGTCTGTCCCGGCGGTGCATCTCAAATTCCCTGTTTACTTGTTCTAGCGGATAAAGGCATAGGGAGGCACCGTCCCGTTACGTTACCAACATATTTCTGTTATGTAAAACATCAATTATGGTGTACCAAAATAAAACCGAATGAACTATCGATTTATAAAAATACAACCAAAAAAAAAATCATTAAGTAGATACTGACCACTGCCAACAACAAAACAAACACGTTATTCCCATGAACGCACACATACATTCATTTAAAACGTTGTAACAAATCCCACGACGGCGGGGATACAGATGAAGCAGATACCTACCCTTGAAATAAAATAAATAAATAAATAAATAAATACAGCATATTATTAGGTCAGGCGTAATTACAATCCAGAATTATTGTCTTACGATATTATTATGGTTGTATTTAGCTCTCTTACCTTTGCAGCAGACTGCCCTCTGAAAAACGCAATAATTGTATTCTAACTCTCAAAAATCCAGCAAAACAGCTAATCCCTTTTGTTTTTAAATCCCACGGCAGGGCTTTTGTTTTTAAGCGTTTTCACGCACGCCAAACCCCCCTTTCCATTCCGTTACAACAGGGGCAATATGCGTGTTTCATCCGGCAGCTATCAGGGTTGACTATACCAGAAGAATCCGGGTCTGCTCTATTTTGATAGCGGCAATGTGCACTTCTCTCGGTCGTTGCCTCCCTCAAAACTGGCTCAATCCATTCTCAATAACAAGGGGTACTGTGAAAACATGACATTGCAATATGTTGCTGTCCTAGACAAGAGCACTTCAACGCGCGTATGCTAACCTCCCATGAAACAACGTTATGTCCCAGTTCATAGCCCAAGAATTACACAGCCCATACAAGGCAGGTTTTAAATGCAATATATCGCTTAATCATTCATTTAACAAACACACACTATATAATTACTGCACCAGAATATGTACATGCTGATTTTAAAACTAGACACACCAATTAAAAGTACAATTCTCTCATTAACCAAAGGTAAGTACACCCAATATTTATTGAAACGTACACATTAATAAAGTAGCCCATTGCAATTAAAGGTCTATAGAAAAACAATATGTAAGTCTAAAAAGATTTCCACGAAAATAAATAATGACCTAAATTCACCTCCAAGCACGGCCACGGGAAAAATACGAACTGTAACTTAAAACTCAAGCTTATTGGTTGCAGGATTTGCGCAATAGATTTTTTTTTTCTTTAAATTTGAGTTTGTATTCGAATGCCATTCGTATTGCAGTATATGAAAAGCATGCAGCTACCTTTTTTGTTCCGGCGTCTCGTCAGACAGTCGCGCGTTGCACTTCCATTAGGAGCCTGCTTCCATGAGCATCCAAGCACCGGTTGCCTTGGCAACCCCTTCACGAATATAGAGCTGGCTGATGGGGACTTTAAACAGATTACTGATTTATTATTATAGGGGGTTCATCATGTGACCAGCGCGGCTTCTACATACAGGAAGGCAGGGAGTCTGGTGGTTTTTTTTCTTCATTTATTATCATTCCCAGCACCTCAGTCCCATGTATTTATGATGGCATGCATTATAAATAATAAATATCCTATTATTAACAATGCAAGAGAGCATTAAAAAAAATACATACAAGTACTAAACTATTCTAGAACACAGGCGTTGGACAGTTGCTTTTATTGCAAATATACATATACATAAATATATTTGCTTTTTTTTTCTAGTGTCACGTTCATATGAACAAACGTTTTAGACGAGGCTGTTCAAAGTTTTACAACCCATTTTATTTTTTGCCACTGCTGGGTTCCTGTGGCGTATGTATGGGGAGAAGCGTCGGGTCATTTAGGGGCATGCTGGTACAACGCTTGCAAGTAAAGAATAGGTCACTGACGCAACAAAGGGCTGCTGATGCCATCGGACCGGCACGTGCCCCGTCTGACCTTCATTCAGAAATCTGAAATCTGAACTTGAATGGCGTCGACACAGTTCCATTTAAAGTACGATGTAAATAAAGCCTCATAATAAACTTTTTTTTTTAAATCACGTGACTTTTAAACATAGGTTTAATGATTTGTGTGGCTACTGAACATATTTTTCTTATGTCTCATTCCAGCGATAGTATTTAGATGTTTTTTTGTAATTTAGAAAACGTTATTGTTATATATATTTTTTTTAATTAGCAGGCTCTACTTCCTTGCGTGCGTCATTTAATTTTAATGACGCATTCCTAGGTGATTGACCACGTTTCCAAGCAGAGGTGAACGAACCTTTCAGCTGAACCAGCGCGCAGTTAAAATGCAAGGAGGTAATTAGCCACACACACACACACAAATCCAGTACAATAAAATGGCGTAAATGCTAAATGTGGAGAAGGTCAGAGATTTGCAACTGCAAGAGAGCTGTGCTTACCACGCCAAATTCAAGAACAGGACTCTGACTGAGCAGCGCTAATTAGAAGCTGTCGGCTTATATATTTTGAAACAGTAACGGTATACACCAATAAAACACAATTTCTTCTGTTGTTTTGATTTGTTGTGCATTTTAAATCAAACCACTGTGATCGGAAGTCTTTGAAGATTGTCAAAATAAGCAAATTAGTGATTGCATAACTTAATTAATGACTTTAATAGGCCACACATGCAACTCATTTAAAATAGTAAAAGAAAATGAAGACAGTCACACATGGTAAAATTGTTTATGATGCCAAATTAAAGCACAAAGTAGTCAAACATTTTCACACATAAAAATTCCAAAAAGGTTTTCTTGCAGGTAGGTATATGAGGGATATAAATGACAAATGTTGAGGTGTTCTACTATACAATGCTTAGATTCTTAGAATTATCCAATAAACAGAAACAGAGGCAACACCCCAGGCCTGCCTGTGTGATTCAAACCACACCAGCTGTGGCCTTAAGCCAAAACACACACATATTGTATATAGTTCATGCTATTGACTTTCACAAGCCTCATACAAATTTGCCTTTCCCTCTGCGGTGCTTTTTGTCATTGATTTATGGTGCAGAAAGTTATGACCATGAACAGGTTATGCTAATCCCCTGATAATCTCAAGTACTGGCCCTTGTGTTATTCATGATTAAACATTAGTGATACAAATACACAGCACCTCAAACATTACAGTTGCCACCCACTCTTTCACTGTTCTTTTCACTGCCTAAATCACATTTTTACATGCATCTCTTTCAAACAATGCACAGTTTACAGTAAGTAGTACTAAAAAGATTACAGGCAAAGATTTGACTCCAGTCTTGAATTAACTCCTATTTTTTGGAAGGAGTTCAGAAGCTGTTCTTCGGGTCTTGTTGCCTGCAATATACATATTATTATTATTATTTATTTCTTAGCAGACGCCCTTATCCAAGGCGACTTACAATTGTTACAAGATATCACATTATTTTTACATACAATTACCCATTTATACAGTTGGGTTTTTACTGGAGCAATCTAGGTAAAGTACCTTGCTCAAGGGTACAGCAGCAGTGTCCTCCACCTGCGATTGAACCCACGACCCTCCGGTCAAGAGTCCAGAGCCCTAACCACTACTCCACACTGCTGCCATATGTAACATAGGCAAAGTGTCTTCTTTATGGAAGTAAGATAGAGCACTAAATCTCAGTGATATAACCTATGTAACATAAATATATTGCTGAGAAACTAGAAGAGCAACTCCTGAACTCAAGTCAAAGCTCTTTGAAACACTTGCTTATCAAATACATTCAAAGTTAAATAATCGTGAGTGAGTTTGAACGACACAGCTGTAAAGACTACCCAAGTTCTTATACACAACAATAGACTCAATCATGTAATTGTGTAGATCTCCCTTTTAAGATCAGTACTCATACAGTCCAGTATAATAAACTGGTACATAAATTATTACTGTTACTGTAGACTCCTTTGACCTTCCCAAATACAACAAAATGCCACCTTCAGAGTGGCTTTAAATAAAAGCCAATTAACTGTTTAAATGTCTTTTCTGATTTCTAAACCTATAAATCTCATATTTCTACTTTCAGTGAAAAGGTTACATTAATAACTTGTCCTGCACGGCAATGCAAAGTGCATCGAGACGTTGTGCTTCTGTTTCCTGTTCAGTTCTACAGGGAGATCAATTGTAAACTGTTTCCTCTCAGCTCCAAAAACACAAGACGTAGCAAGAACACAAAGCTCCACACCTACCTGGAATTGGTCCTGGAAAAGCACACAGGTGAAATGGATCAGAAAGCAATCTCAGGCCTACCAGGTCCAAGCCCCAATGAAAGGCATTCTGTTCCTACAGCCTGACTGTCCAGTTACCTGGGATTCAGTTCTGTAACTTCAAGCCTCCTTCTCCAGTCATGCATAACCAAATATTCAAGGGCCTTTCATTGAAGTAAAGAGGGGGGCTAGAGGGTCTTGACTTCCTTGTGAAAAACAGGTAGCAGCTTAATTTTCACAACCAGAAAATGACTGCTCTCATTTTTAACCTATTAAAAAAAAAAAATCACATTTATTCAGTATTCTGTGCTACAGGTGTTGTATAAATTAAAAGCATACAGATGCCTTGAAGCTGTGTTTGTCTCAGTAAGGGTTATGCATTAACTCTGTTTTAAATATATTCAATTGCCTATTAACCTGACTGGGGTGTAATATTGAACTCCGCTTGTTAGAACCAGAACTTTGCAGCTGGCAGGAAGTTCTTTTTGCTTTTGTTTATGCTGTGCTGGAGTTTGGATACATTATTGAGAAACATTTTCAAAGCGTTTACTCCCTACTGTAATTAACTCCTACTTTTTCTTGACAGGAGACAACTCCATGTTCAAAGATCGATGCTCAGCATTGTAAGATGTGAAGTGTAGAGTGGGATGACTGACTGTTTGTCCCAGGATCTCGCCTCGTTTGAGGTGCGACCTCTGACGTCGGTCACCAAGGCCAGGTGATGGAGGACCACCGGCCCCCAGAACGGAGATACAGTTGCAAAGAAGGCAGTGGGGAGGTGGAGGAGAAAGGCTGGCAGAACAAGTATTGGAAGGTGAGCCTGGACTACATAGGTTGAGGAACCAATAGAATTAGCGTAGCGAGCCTCGCTCCTAGAACTACGGCAAGCCTCAATTGAATGTTACAAGATGAGAAAACTTGAGTGACCTTGGAATGTTTTTTATTATTATTTGTTTATTTAGCAGACTCCTTTATCCAAGGCGACTTACAGAGACTAGGGTGTGTGAACTATACGTCAGCTGCAGAGTCACTTACAATTATGTCTCACCCGAAAGACGGAGCACAAGGAGGTTAAGTGACTTGCTCAGGGTCACACAATGAGTCAGTGACTGAGTTGGGATTTGAACCGGGGACCGGGGACCTCCTGGTTACAAGCCCTTTTCTTTAACCACTGGACCACACAGCCTCCTCGTGTTTAGTTTTTGATTTGCAAGAACTGTTTTTTCTTCTTTCAACAAGCTAAAGACTGGAGTTAATGCTTTGGAAATAAGGCCCATTGTTTGAATAAATACTATTTTACACAATTACATATAGATGACTATTGTACTATGACTACTACTAATTATAATATCAATTACTTATTTTTATGCTAATCGTTTACTTTTACCTATCTTGTCTGGGGGTCACATTTCTTTTAAATACTTTTTTTTTTTCTCAAATGAATCCTTTAACAGCATTGTGCCTCCCCAACACCTTGCAGTAGCTCTAACCCATAGGAGACATCGCCCTCTGCTGAGCAACCAGCACCTAGTCTAAAACTTTCCAAAACAAAGCCCAGATCTGATGAGATCAATGGATGATCCCTCTGTTCAGGTGTTGTAAATTAATATTTAATAAGGTACATTTTAAGGTACTATTATTTTTTTTCTTATAAATATGTGGAATTGTTAACAAATAATATTAGTCTTAATAAGTAGACGGTTAGCTATGAGGCATTCACAAGGATATTCACATCCCCTACCTGCTATTCAGTCCTGCGCCTCTCTCAAGTAGAAACTGTCACTTGTGTAGCGTTTCTGATGGGCAGAACTCAGACCACCAAAATCAATCTTACCATAGCTGTGTTTGTACCCACGTCTCCAGAGCAGAAGGGCCCAGAATGCTTGCTATGATTATTGTGTGTTCTTTACATCCTGAAACTCACTATCACCTGAACTGCTTTCAGTCTTCAGAGCTATTTTGTAATTCAACACTAGGTGGCAGTGCTCCCTTTTTAATAACTGAACACTCACCTGGTAACAACAATGAAGACGCGTTACGGGTTTATTTTGTTCTGACTGGTGTTTTTGCGCTCTCTCAGATTCCTTTTTTTAAAAAAAAAAATAGATAGGCCTAAATATACGGAATTCTAAATCATGGTTATATATGAACATTTATTTATTTGATAAAACAAAAAGAAAGAGACTGTTCAAGGTTCGAGTGAGTTTCATCAGCTCGTGAACTATTAATTATTGACATTAAGCAGTCGATAAAATCCAGGTTGCTCTCAGGTATCTAGCTCAGAAAAAAACTCGCTTTATTATAGTTCTATGCCTTCTTGTGCGTTGCAGTATATCTAAAATTGTATGGGGGATACTGTTACAGAAAAGCCATACCTTGACCGGTGTTGAACCTAAAAAAGCTGCAACATTTCTGAAGTGATAATACGAGATCATCTCACCGTGGTGCACCTGTGAAAGAACTGTAAACACTGTCCACTCTCTTCCAAAGCGCCGCCGTGTTCGGACGAGCTCGCTTCTCACCCAGATTAAAAACCAAGTTGTTATTTTAATGGGTTCACTCCAGGCATCACTTTGGCTTATGTCAGTTTACACGGTGCACCGTGCTTTTCCTTTGTCGACACCATAAATACATTTTCTACAAGTACAAGGAACTTCAGTAAACGCACAGAGCAGATTACATGCAGGAAAGCACAGTGGTCATATAGACAGGGTCAACCGGGGTAATAGTTTAGCACCTCATTTCCAACGAAGGTAATTTAATAGTAAACGCATTTGTGTATAAACTGTGTGACTCGCCACCAAGTCAAGCAAGACTGCCCACGGTCGCCCTACACGCTGCCTCCTATTGTTTTTTTTTTTTTTTTTTTAAAGAGCGCGATCATTTTGTGACATTGAATTTTGGAACTCCATTCTTGTAAAAAGCGTGTATTCTAGTAATCTACATGCCAACCAATTACTTCTCAAGGGCAGTTAAACTCTAGTTTTTTTTTTACCAGTGTGCCTGCCAGACCGTAATACCGCCCGCGGGGAGGTTTTAAACTTGTCAGGGCCTTTCAACCTCGGTTCTCACCTCCCTGCGGGGACAGTTACAAAGCCTTCACACTCGCTGTGCCAACTGAAGGTGAAAATGACACTGGTGTGTGTTTCACCCATTGCGCTCTAGAATGATTTGTACTAACTAATTGTCAACATTCTTTTTTAATGATGCATGGGGAGAAACCCGCGTAACGGGGACAGCGCTGCGACCAGACACAGCCAGTGAGACATTACAGAACTGCGGGGTCGAGTGATTCACTTCAAGCCCAAAGAACAACTGGGTGTGGATCAGGTAAGAAGCAGGTTTGGGGCAAGACGAGGGCTTTGTATTTTTTTTCCAGATCGTATTATTATTATTATTATTATTATTATTATTATTATTATTATTATTATTATTATTCATAGGTTGGATCTAGGATTACTCATTCGACATTATTATTATTATTATTATTATTATTATTATTATTATTATTATTATTATTATTATTATTATAAGCGCACAAATTTATTCAGCATTAAAGGCTGTCGTTCCACTGAGCAAAGTCCTACCATTTGTGTTTACCTTTGAGACAGGTAAAGGGACTTAATATAACCAGAGAAAGTGTGCCGTTTTGTACGCTATTTCACGCATATCAATTCCCGTTCAGGGCCAGTACAATTAAAAGACAAACCAACACAGTACATTTTTTTTTTCTTTTAATCTTCTATTTTTTTTTCTTCAAAACGCCACTAAACTTTTTCTATACCAAACTTCGAAAGAAAATTCACTCAAATGTAATCTGCTGCCAAGCTATTAATCATTCTCTGTCACACCTGCGGTCTCATGTGCATCTCATAATTGCACGCTTTATCGTTCCCCGCTTCATTAAACCCAAATATCATAATTTACTTTTGCTTTGTGGTATGGGTTCTTTTGCCAAAGGATTAAGATTCCTGGGAAGTTTAAACGCCTTTCATCTTTATTTCGGTGTACAAAAACCGAGTCAGAAAAAGTAGAGATTAAAAAGTGTAATACTTTGTACCATGTTTCTGTAATATAAGGTTTCCCAATTTGTCATCATTTTAAATTAGGCGTTAGGACATTATTAGATGACTAGAATCTGTTTGTTCTGAGTAACCATATCCCTGTCAAAGTGTAATTACCTTCGCTTAACTTAAGTGAATGCATATATTTCAGGTCTCCCGTGTTGACCAGGACCCTCCCGTTTTAAAGACCAATCTCCCCGCCCGGGAACCGTTTTATCCAGTAATCTCCCATATATATATTTTTCTTCTGATTTTTTCCTGTTAGATTGGTTCTCACACACGCCATCTGGTGGCCAGTCTATTCCCTACCACCTGCTTGACTAGCGCGACATACTGTGAGTTTGCTTGACACCCGTGTATGAGTTTGAACCACAGTTGTCTAGTCCGCTTATAATAACCGGAATTGGGCTTATTTTGAGTCGCGGGTTGTGTGATTGACTCGTGTCAATATATATGTAGTATGTCGTTAGAATTTTAGAATCCTTTTCCCACCAGTTCAAGAAAAACTAGTACTAAAAAAAAGAATGTAACTACTGAAAAAAAATTGTATAAACATCCCCACTCCCCTCCCTCTAAAATCGGTTGGGCTTGTTTTGAAAGGCAGTGCCGCTTTTTTGTTTCTCAGGAGACTTGCCAACACTGGTATGAACAACGCATTTTGCTATAGCGGCAGGCGCAAATGTGCAAAATGGCGAAGCGTTGTGTGTCCCCTGCTCGTGGAGCGAAAAAGATTAAATTTGCTGCGAGATTTAATAAAGATTGGACAAAGGAGTTTAAGTGCATTCACAAAAGTGACAAAGGCATTTCTACCTTCCTTTGTACTCTGTGCAAAATGACTGAGTTGTGCAGCAGGTGGAAAGAACGACGTTATGTGTCACATTGAATGCAAAATGCATCTGTGTAATAAGAAGATGCAGGAGGAGAACTATGGAGGGTGATCAGTGCCAAAATTAAGATGCACTTCCGCAATGGTATTCTGCTTGCTGATCATGATTATGATCATGGTATTCTGCTTGCTGATTATGATCATGCGCCTGGTATTCTGCTTGCTGATCATGATCATGCGCCTGGTATTCTGCTTGCTGATCATGATCATGGTTATGATCATGGTATTCTGCTTGCTGATTATGATCATGCGCATGGTATTCTGCTTGCTGATCATGATTATGATCATGGTATTCTGCTTGCTGATTATGATCATGATCATGGTATTCTGCTTGCTGATTATGATCATGCACATGGTATTCTGCTTGCTGATTATGATCATGATCATGGTATTCTGCTTGCTGATTATGATCATGCACATGGTATTCTGCTTGCTGATTATGATCATGCACATGGTATTCTGCACTGGTATTCTGCTTGCGGATCATTAACATGAAGACCGTATTTGTTTACCAGGGTTGCCATGGAAACTGTGGACTCACAATTCTCCTGGTGCATCGCTCACGTTACAGATGGCGGATAGACCTGAATTAAGGCAAGTTCGAGGTTTTTTTTTTTAGTTTTCTTTTTATATTCGTTTGTTATTGTATAAAAATGAATACTCGATCACATGTGCTCATAACATAGACGATGCATGATACAATTTAGCTATCAACAACCATCTTTTAATGATTTGAGAGAGTATAGTGACCACATTTGTCACTGTTTTTTTGTTTTTGTTTTCTAGTAGATAGTGTATGTAACTATAAAACGGTGGTGGGTGGGTATTGGTACCTGTATTTAAAAGTAAGTATTGGAAAATCGTGATGGGTTTTTGATTATTATTATTATTACTGTAGGTACAGTATTCTGGTTGAATTAAGAGACAGACGTGTATCAAGGCAAGTTATTTATTTTATTTTAATGTTTTTGGCGGGGGAAGTGGGTAAAAATGAGTATTTGTAAGAATGAATTCCCCCTCGTCTACTGCAGCTACCTGTATGAGATCATAGCTTTATTATACAGTTGTACCGGTTGACTTAAGATTTGTATTTTATTGTATCAATGTAGGCCTACCTATCATTTGTATTAATTACTTGCTAGATGTACAGGATCCAACAAACCAGCTGGTATTTATTTTTTTAATTTATTTTAAAGCTGACCAATACTTGGAGTAGCACAAGGTGTAAGCAGGGCAGTTCTAGTTCTTGTGAGAGGAGGTCAAACAAGTGCTGCAGTGTCTTGCAGCATTCATTTTAGGCACCCAATTTGTGTTGTAAAACCAACATATCCGATATATGTACATTTATCAGTGTGGCAGTGTAGAGTGGTGGTTAGGATTCTGGACTTACAATCAAGTGTTTGGGGTTCGATGCCCAGGTGGGGCACTGCTGTTGGCCCGTATGTAAATAGCTTTGGCTTAAAGCATCTGCTAAATTACTTAATTTTATTTTAGTTTATGTGGATATATGATTTCAGTTCTGTTCCTTTTGTAACAAAAACAAAAAACAGTGACAAATGTGGTCACTTTACTCTCTCAAATCATTAAAAGATGGTTATCTATAGCTAAATTGTATCATGCATCATCTATGTTATGAGTACATGTGATCGAGTATTAATTTTTATACAATAACAAACGAATATAAAAAGAAAACTCAAAAAAAACAAACTCGAACTTGCCTTAATTCAGGTCTATCCGCCATCTGTAACATGAGCGATGCACCAGGAGAATTGTGGGTCCAGTTTCCATGGCAACCCTGGTAAACGATCTGCAAGCAGAATACCAGTGCAGAATACCATGTGCATAATCATAATCAGCAAGCAGAATACCATGTGCATGATCATAATCAGCAAGCAGAATACCATGATCATAATCATGATCATGATCAGCAAGCAGAATACCATGTGCATGATCATAATCAGCAAGCAGAATACCATGATCATAATCAGGATCAGCAAGCAGAATACCATTGCGGAAGTGCATCGTAATTTTGGCACTGATCACCCTCCATAGAGAACCACAGTCGCTTCAGGACAGCATGAAGTGTTATCGGTAGGTTCATCGCGTTTCATTTATTGTGATCATAATTTATTTACACTCAATGTCTCGTAAAAAGCGTTGAAAGTTTGTGCTTCGACTCCATGGACTCAGTTACATGGTATTATTGCAGAGCATGTGTCCAATGGAGATACATTAAAAAAAAAAAAAAAAAAAAAACAAGCTATTGAAAGCAAAACTCTTAATTTGGTACTAGCTTTTTACGCAGCAGTGTTCTGCTGATACGTCATGCTGCAGTAGGCCGACGTATGACCATCTTGCTATCTACTTTCCAGACTGGTAGCAAATTCTCACTACTGCACTGCTTTTAAAAAGTTAACTTCTAGTCCTGTGTCAAGCATTTTCATAAACTGTTTTGCCCCTGTTGCATGTTGCGTTCAAGCAGTTGTTTTTAATATGTAACATATACCTTCCTAAGTGAGTGTGTTTGATTCTGTATTTTTGTATTTTTGTATTTTTTTTTTAGGTCATCAGAGCGGTTTGCAAACTTTGTTGCCCAGCACGACTTGGAACTTGGGAAAGGACTCCATTGAAAGCCTGCTTTCCTGCAAACTGAACAGTGACAGCTGCTGGTATGATGATTCCAACACCTTGAGAGTCTTGAGAGATTGCAAGTCTGCCACTTGGGCATATAACAAGCACCACAAAACAAAACCCTGATTCAACACCATCTTCTCTAAGGCTCCACCAAAGGACTCTTATGCTGTTTTCTTGTTTAGTTCCCTCCCGTAGCCTCCCCAGTGCCACTTCGCACGCTTAACGCTATCCCTTGCAAAAATCCTGGGACCTTGACAGGTATGTGAATGTCAACCGACATATCTGCAGATAGCAGATAGCAAAACTCAAACCCCTAAACAAAAGGGAATGTAATTGAATATGAAGACAAACTATCAACAACAAAAAAGTACCCGGTAGCTGCATTTTTAATATTATACAGGCCCACGGTAAACCGTAGTGTAACCAAATGGGGTCATCAAGTGGTTAGTAGGATGTCACTTAATTAATAGACAAGCTAATTGAAACACATTTTTGGTAATTGATTTAATTAAGTTCACGATGCACGATTTAAACATTCCCTTGGCGAGCTAACACGGATTTACTGTATTAAAACACACTGTTTTAACTCGCGTATATAGCGTTTTTGTCTATTGCTAGAGTAGGTACAGGTAACCTAATCTTAATTTGGTTCTGTAAACACTTTCTCCCCGAGTAGCACGCTACCTCCCCGGGCTGGCTAACTCAAAAGGAAACATTAACTTTGAAAAAGGCTCAAAAACAAATTTGTTCTAAACCCGACAAATCCCACTTAACGAGTTTGACACCTCCACTCAATCAGTGGCGTTCAAAAGACCCCCCCCCCCCCGGAGCCATTTTCACACCTTGTACACACAAATGAGAAAGGATGAAATAAAAGAAGTGGGTAGAGGAGGAGAACAAAACAAAACACGATTTTTTTTTTGTAACGACAGCATTAGGTTCTCTTCTATTCTAAGATGATTGGTTTTTAAGGCGCTACTTTCCCACAGGTGTACCCCCCCGGCCCCCCCCTCACGGAGTCTATTCAGAGCAAACACAGGAATTTGACTCATTTCCCAAACCAAGCAAAATGATTACTACCTTTATCCCGACGCCTCCATCCTTTCACCAGAGTTTAATACACTGCAGGTCTTACTCCAACGCTTTGATCTCGCAGTCTGCAGCTTGTAGTTAACACGCAGTAGCATAACAACTCGGGTCGGTAACTCAGACACAGGAGCGATTCAGCACTGTGTGCAGGCTAATCAACATTCAACTACATCGTCTGTGATACAAGTCTCGGCAGGTGCCGCTGCAGAAACCCATTTTTAGGAGTTCAATGGAAGAACAAATGTCCCATCCTGTAGTCCTGCATTACTAGTCAATAGATTCGGGGTACCTCCTGTAATATGTTTGTTCATACCAATATATGTACTGAGCAAGAGGTCTGATTGATGTTAAATGAATAATACATACCCCCACCCCCCCTCATTCCCTGCGTCCATCTAGGTGTTGTTCATTTCTAGAAAATGGATACATTTTGACATTCCGCTGTATTTGAAACCACTTGATTCAAGGATACCAAGATATGTAGTAAGCAAACACATTGTGATCTATAGGCGAAAACTGTCCCAGCTCTTGCTCCTCGTTGGTAGCACAAACCAAGCGCAGGTTTGGCATTTTTTGGTAGGAAAGCTGCCAGGGTATGCCAAAGAAAGAAGACAGAAAATCTCAATTTTTGCTTTTTTGTATTTTAAAAATAGATTTCCATATGCAGACTGCGTTGATATACCTGTTTTAGCTTCTGGGGATGGTCTTCATCAATATTGAACCCCACCCCACCCCACCCCCTGAACTTCTTTGAATCGAATATGTTCCCACTGCTTATTGTTTCATTAAAACAACAGTTTGTGGTTCTCCGAGTGTCAGATCTGAAATTCTCAACTTATCATCAGAGGTATTAAATAACTGGACATCCTTTCAGGCAATTTAACATGACGTTAAGTACTGAACGACGACTGCAGTGTGAAAAGGGGGGTGCATTCTGTGTTGCACCATAGAACTGCAGCTTAGGAAAAAATAGCCTCGGGATACGTTTTGGAGAGAGTGCGCTTAGCAGCTCAAATGATGCAATTTATCCAGGTAAAGCCTCTTAAAGAACAGAAATAATGTGGTGTGACTTAAATCACGTAAACCGAGATGCTTAGGTTCAGGACAGAAAATTAAAAAAGTGACTCGATTCAATTTAAAGGTATTTTCAAATTGGTAAAAATATCTTAAAGAACAAAGACTTAAGAAATATTTGTCAAGGCAATTAAAAAAGCATATAGAATGTTATATTGACAAAAGTTTAGGAAAGTTATGCTAAGATTTATATCATGCTCTAGTTAGATACTACTTAGGATAGTGTGTCCAGTTTAAGAAACCTCACTACAAAAAAAGACATTACTGCACCACAGGGAAGGGCAGCTCAGCCGATCCCAGGGCGTAATGGTATGATCTGTGAGGACAAGGGCCAACATAACTTTTCTAATGCTTTTATGATTCCAAATGTTGCTTCACAACAGGAAAGCATAATGACACAACAGCATGCCCAACCCTGTTAAAAACCGGTTGAACAATAGTTGAATCTAAAAACTGGATGCTTGCAAACATGTGACAATTCTTAAGATTTCTTGTACTATGCTGGACCATGAGGAAATGAATTTGAGTTCAAAAGCAGAAGATGGTTCATGTTCCCAAACTTTCTTTTCACTTTGACTGGTATAAAGCCCATTTAGCCAGCTACAGCATTGGTAGGATTAACACTTCCCATGCAGCAGGTATAAAGACCCCACATGAGTCTGCTGAATATGGACAGGAGTTGAGTGCTTATCCTAAAACCACTTAGTGCTGTTAAATTCATCTGGGCCAAGAGGGGGATTTGATCAACCAATACCCTGCCGGGATAAGCCAATCCTGGATATTCCTGCATTTTACAGTACCAGGGAATCCCCCTGGATTGCATGTTATTTTTACGGGATATCCCGTCATGACTACAGATAGGTGGTTGATGTAATCCAGGCTGATTCCGCAGTGTTGTGAGATCCAGTTGTGGTTTACCCCAGAATAACAGGCAATTCCACTTTTGTGTGTCAGGAGAACAGTGGTTGATACAGACATCGCCAGCGTTGCCTATGATCTGCAAGTTCTCACTCTGTGAAAGGAGACGGGTTGATTTTATCAGCCAATAGCCCTACTACAGGGATCTTATTTAATAGGACAGAATGTATTTATTAATTTATTTATTTTGTAAGTGTTCCTAGTGTCTTACATGTTACTGTTTCATGCATGCGTAAAAAGTGCTTTCTTCATTTCTGAACCTACTTTTACTTGGCTTCCATTAATGCCCTCTCATCCTAAATCACAGTGAAGTATTGACCAGGGGTAACTTTATTTTGACCATTTAAAGATTTTTATTTCTTCAATGTCTTTTTTTCTGAAGAAATATTTGCCTAGATAAAAAACAAAAACAAAAAAAAAAACAGAATAGCTTATGCCCAAATATAAACATTTATTGCTGGATCATATTTCCATTGCTGTTCCCTTTTAGCTGGAAAGCGCTGACAAATACAGTAATATTAATTAGATACATTAATTTCCATGTTTATATACTGTAATGACCTTTTTGTTTTAATTAACATTCTAATTTTGTTATTTAAAAGGATTTAAGTATAAAAAATAAATATTTTTTTTAATAAAAAAAAAAAAGCTATGAAACAGATCAGTCCTATTTACACTTTGAATACCGTTAAGGTAAAGTTGGTGATTTTCTGTTGCGCTTGGCCCGTTTCGGCTGAGCAAAACTGATGAAGTCAAAGTGTTTGTGTCTCTCGTTGGGGAAAGGCAATGGGCCTTTGTGGAGCCGTTTTATAAAGTGGACCTCCCTCTGGTGCTCTCTGGTTTGGGACGCTTTCTTCGGCTGCCCTTTCCTCGTAAAAGCAACGTACCAGCCTTCATATTTCGCGTTTTGAAACGCTGTGTAGTTGTTCTCCAAGACAATCTCTGTAAAGAGGCACTCTCTGCTTTTTCCAGACGGCTGAAAAAAAAGAATAAATAGAAATATTAATAAAAAGGTATAGCTTATAATTAGGGCTTCTGGTTTTCGGCATTAAAAAAAAATAAAGGTACTTTATTTTCAGGACCATGAAACAGGTTAAAATCAGTCAAAACAACCCTCCTACCCATGTTCCACAATAGAAACTGGTAAAAATCTGTATACATAAACAACTTAAACAGTAATGTAATATTAGCAGTATTCACATTAATAAAACAAAATGCGTTATAGTCGCAGCTTGTGACACCAGTAGAAGGCATTTACTCGCCTGAAAACCAAAGCCAGGTCAAATGAAGGAATCGTGGAAAAAATACTGGACTGCACAGTCGGTTTCTTTGTCAGCTTTGTTGAAAGGAACTTTGTACACCCAACTTAAAAACATGAAAACTTTTCACCAAAAGAGTATTAAAATGAATAAAGTCTGCTTTGATTGTAGTAAATGCAGACGTATTTTCCCAAGCTGTCAGCTGACATCGAGGATCGTTCTGAAATGTAAGGAGCTTGTGTGTGTAACAAACAAACCGGATACGAACTGACGCGGGAAGGCTTTCACACGCATTCTTTCTCAGCAGGGGATGTTGGGAAGTTCAAAATAAAAACAAGAGGAGATTATGATTTTATCATTCTACAATAAATGCCGGTAACTTGAAGATTAAATTCAGCAGGTATTTATCGGCAAAAATCGTTTAACGAAAACCGGAACCCAATACTTACACTACAGAAACAACATCCGGCCAGCTGCTAAACTCCTAGAAAGAGTAATACGTTCCAGGACCTGCAGTTAATTCATATATTGTAAGTGGCTATATAGCAGGACTATAGAGCCATTCAAAAACATAATTGCCAGCTCTGTGGATGGTTTGGCTATTTAGATTTTTTTTTGTCTGGCTATGAAACAGTTAAGTTACGTAGAGATTCTTCATACCACCGTTGCTATGAGTAATGTATTGACTTAAAACCCATTACAATACATGATTTCTCTTTCTGGTTAGAAAACATTGATTCCTTTTTTCCATTTCCCAGCAGGAAGTACATGTTTGACCTTTGAGTCTGAAGACACAGACTTTCACACAGACCAACGCCCTCCCTGTTCTGCATTGACACAGAGCACAGGACCCAAAGGGGTCGAATTCAATGATGTAATCAACTGTGGATCTTAATACCGTCACCCTAAAACTGCTTCCTTGCAGTCCTTTTCTACTCTTTGTTTCTGTATTTAGTGGATTTAATGTGGGGGGTATAAAAACACCGGTGTGATTAATGCAGAGCTCAAGGGCAGCTGTATACAGGGCTGGAAATAAGACACCCCTTGCATAGCAGTTTGATCCATTCCTAGTTGTATTATTTAATAAGACACCTGAGCGTGTTACCTATATACACTGGGGCTAATCAAGCAGCTGGAATGAGTGAAACTGCTGTGCATTAGGAGTCTTATTTCCATCCCTGAATTATTAGATCATAAAAAAATTAGATCCTGGACAGTAGAGATATCACTGTGGTTGCTTTATTATCCGATGCAAATCACCCTGAGGCTAGCACAGGTCCATCCACTCGTTAATACCCAGTTTTGTTGATGCATGTGCCCCTATTGTAACTTTCCACAGGGAAAGCAGCTCCTGATCCCAGTAAAGTTCCATATTATTTGTTTATTCAGCAGATGCCTTTATCCAAGGCGACTTACAGAGACTAGGGTGTGTGAGCTATGCATCAGCTGCAGTGTCACTTACAACTACGTCTCACCCAAAAGATGGAGCACAAGGAGGTTAAGTGACTTGCTCAGGGTCACACAATGAGTCAGTGGCTGAGGTGGGATTTGAACCGGGGACCTCCTAGTTACAAGCCCTTTTCTTTAACTACTGGACCACACAGCCAGCCTCCTTATATCTGCCATGATCATAAATCCATAAAAAACTAAATAGAAAAAACTTTGCAGACAAATTATGTTCATAAAGTTTTTTTTTTTTTTTTTTAATGTCAATCCTAAAATTTGAGGTGATGCAAAACTTTTGGCCACAGCTGTATTAGGTAATAATTTAGATGTGACGGTCTGTGACTATCACCACGCATCAAACAGATAACTTCATAGTACCGGTACTTCAGTGTAGTCCCACATACAGGAACAGCAGCTACACTATCATTTCAAAGCTGTTATTTAATTTCTGGGTGTTTTCACACTTGGCTTGCAAGTGTTTCAAATGAACCAAACTCACATAGTGCAAGAAACGGAGCAGGAATCGACATGTTAAATACAGTTTCAACACCTTACAGAATCAAAAACACACACAAAAAAACAGGCATTAAATGCATGATGAAGCTGGTCCTTGTCTCTTCATCTGTATGACTGGCTTGCCTCACAGCTTAACAGGAAGGATCATTATTGGAAAAGAGATCTCTTTAACTATTACTTAATATTCCATTCCTGGGAGAGTCTATTCTATGTGGGATGGTGACGGAGAGAGAAACTATTCTGACCTATAATATATATCTTACTGTTACCCACAGACCAAAGTGAGACATGCTGTAAAGAGTGGAGTGTCACAGGCTGTGCCTGAGCAGCAAATCATTTAGAAGAAATTCTTCACTGCAGCACAGTCCATTTTAAGCCATAGTTTCTGAACTTCAGAAGAAGAGACAAAAGGATTACTCCCCAGTTTAAAAAGGTCAGGACATGATTACCTTACCAGTTTATTATTGCAACAGACAGCTGGTTTAAGCTGATATAAATAAAAGAGTGAAACTAAAATGTTTCTTCAGTGTTAAATCAGATTGGATGATTGCTTAAGTCATGTATTATTGAAATGCCCAATGTATTAAATGTCTGTAAGCCCATGTATTTTAAACTTTTAAAATGCTGTTCAAGAACAGAAGACACCTTTTCTTTTTTTTTACTTGTGTACCATCAATTTTAGCAGCTTAAATTGGCACAAGGTAAACTAGTGCGATATATGTACACACCACCGAATTGTACTATTAATTCAACTTTACAAAAAAAAAAAAAGGTTCTGATTTGTGATTCCCCACATTATAGCATAACCAGAACGCAGAGTCCTGGTATATATCACAGCTATAACTGTAAGGGCAGAAAGCTTCAAGCAGTATTTCTCACTTGTTCCAGCCCAATTCCTAAATACTTTACATCTAGGCTCATAGAAGACCTGTTTTGAGCCAATTCAATATTTGAGGCATGGTCTGGGTTTTAAAGGGTTACTGTAGATAAAAAGGTGAATGGCTTGCCTTTCCTACAAGTTTTCCTCTGCGGTTCATGCAGAGGTAGTGTCCGCTCTCGGCTCCTTTGATCCGAACCCGGCTGCCAAATGTATCCGTTTCCACATACAGTCTCGCTGCAACAAAGTGACAATAGAAATCTGGTATTTTAGTTTGAAATACTTCCAAACAGTTTATTTATGTTCCAGTAATATATAATGGTATGTAATGGGCTTTTAAAGAAATATACTGGGCTTTATTTATTTATTTTTTATCCAAGCAGTGACTGATCTAAATATCGCCACTCTTTAACTCCATATTCAGCCTGGGACTTGTAGGTTACCAGGTAAATCAAAATCAATAGGCTACAGTCAATAACAATATAAAACTATTATTGACCCTTTTTAAATCTAATTGCAAATACACATTACCCACTTGAATTAGTTTTTCCTTAAAGAACAAAATGTGATTTATATATATATATATATATATATATATATATATATATATATATATATATATATATATATATATATATATATATATATATATATAAAACTAATGGCTTATTATATAAGTGCACAAAATATTAGTTTTTGAACTAAAGCAAGAATCACTTTGCACCAGTTGAGATGCATGTTCTGTGGTGCAGGATTCTTACCGAACGTATTGCCATCTTCTGCATTGGCGTTGATCTTTCTGCCTTGGATCTGAACGTGTTTCCCGCTGGTTCGACTGTAGAGCTGGTACACCCGGACCTGCCGCCGGCTCAGCTGGTCTGTCACGGCGCCCTGGTCCCTCACATACTGGTTAAAATTAGGAGACGGGTGATTTTCCCCCTTTTTTTGCAAAGGGAAACATAAAATCAATTCTGACGGTGCTAAATCAGTAATTTTCTAAAAATGTATATAAAATAATTTAAAAAAATACACATGCCAATATATAGTGTAAGTGAGGCTGCCTCTTGAGCTAAGCAAGGGATTCAGATCGAAACTATTAATTAATCGAAAATTAAACTTACATTAACACATGCATTTATTTCGATAATATCGGTTACCAGTTATTAATTATTAATATGAATTAATTTAACAAAAAATACGTGGGAGATGCTAATTGATAATTGTAAGATATTCTTTAGCAAGGAATCGTTAAAAAATATCAGTTAAAATTGCTAAAAAGGCAGATGCTGTGAATATGCTTTAAAATGTAAACACATAAACAAACAAACAAACAAATAAATAGACACTTAAAATAATTTAAAATGTTAAATATATTCCAAGCAAATAAAAATTGTCCAAGAAGTAATTTAGCGACAGAACATAATTATATCCATAATCACACAACACAGGTTAGTAGCTTATATAACAATGGGTATTAAAAAGCACCGGGTGCTGATTGTATTCGCTCAACTCACCTGTGCATTGCACCATAGCACAAGGAAATGAAAAGATCTACAGAAATAAAAAAAAATAATAATAATAAAAACAGAATTAAAGACTACATTCAAAATTGCAGAATATGAAACTGTAAGGAAATCTCTTACATGTAAATGTAGCCGTGTGAATACATAGCTGCTGTTGTTCTGGCTGAGCCTGTCCCTCAGTGATTCTCAAACGATGTAAATCCCAAACTGGACAGAAATCCCAAATCTGGCAGTTCGACGAACTCGATAACATTAATAACTGTGCACAATTTATCCAACCCGTCCGGGGTTGGGCTTTAAGCCAACCTGTCGTTACTGCGCAATTACAATAAATTGTCAAATATCATAAATCCATAAAAATGCATGGTAACGTAATGGCACGCATAACTTCTTTTGTATAGCAGTCAGTTTAATCGTGTATTCACTGGTTGCATAGTACTAGTTCCATGAAGCAACAACAAGCCCGGTCTGCGTCTGTCATTCAGTTTCATCAAAAGTGGAATTATTTTAACTCGAAGAACCTTTCAAATCCATGGTCCTTAGCAGTTGCGCTTTTTTAAATAGGATACAAATCTTTAAGGTCTTTGCGCCTGAGTCAAAGCGTACGATTCTTCAATGCTCTAAATGAATGCCACTCTCCGTATTCCATCCGGTACTGCTATAGCCTGTCAATGCGTTCCCCCTGATCAGTCCAAGGGAGAAGTTTCCTTGTCCCTTGCCCGGTGCGGTGATTCACTATGAAACCAAGGTGTGAACAGAAAGAGAACGAGGCTGTGGCTTGCGAGAGGGGGTGGGGAGGGGGTCTTGTGGGTGGGTATTTGCGAACGAACTAACTGGTGTTACCCTGGAAAGCCCAGCAGTTTTAAAGTGTTGGCTACTGGCTCCCGTGGGGGGCTAATGACGGGCTGCGTATCAAATCGCTGCCCAGAGGCATCTCTTTTGCAAACACTTATCCACGGGCACCTTAAAGGGACAGTGCGCCGATTCCTGCGCATGGAAACCCAGAACGCATTTACATGAGTCCATCGTTCAGTGTTGCGGATTCTTACAGCGTTACAATCTTACTAGATCACGATCCTAACATATATGGCTATTTTCCAGCGGTTTCAAATACTTTGTGCCCTTACAAGAACCCCAAAGTGAGAAATATATGTTGTATCAATTTCTTTAATTAAGAATATCCAGGACATTAAAAGAAAAAAAAAAAGTTCATGACAATATCTTAAATAACCGATTTTGTATTGAATGCGGTGCATGCATTTGGCATAAATGATCACAATGTGATCTTCGATCTTAAGAAAAAGTCTTAAACATACAGCAGAATAGACTACATTAAAACACGTAAATAAATGTATCTATAAAAGACAGAATCACCACAATCAGCATCATACTCGGCATACAGTATACTGAGCGCCAGCGTCTTCTCTACATGAAAGACCTTTAGTCTCCCGTTTTATAACACTTTCCAAATTGTGTGTCCTTATTTGTTGGGGGTGTGGCAATATATGCATTTAAAACGGATTAAGAAATTGCAAGATGCTGAAGGTGCTTTGAATACACTTTCTGCTAATTTAATTCACGATGTCTGTGGATTTGTTTAACGGAGATTTCGGTTGACACCATGGCAAATGTGACAGCCAGTGAATCGAGAGCAGTGTGAATCGAGCGCTCACCTGCTCACCGCGAGCCCGCAGTATCCCACAGAGGGCTTGTTTAAAACTTTTTAGTTTGTTTGTGTGTGTACTATTTGACACCCTTCTACATCTAACGTCCTAGAAAACTTAATTAAATTATTCAATGCGTTTAAATCACCCATTTCATATTCGGTGCCACGTTAGATTATTAATGTAGGCTACTTGATTTAAACGCGTAACACACACACACTAATATATATATATATATATATATATATATATATATATATATATATATATATATATATATATATATATATATATATATACCGAGCATCAAAAGAAGCCTATCACTATTATAACACATTTATTTTCGAAAAAAAAATAGGTATAAATGTTTTTGGTTTCTTTTTAATCACTCGATCATTCATCCTTGACCATGACACACTTGAGTGATTATGACGGAAGCATATATGTTTAATCACCCAATTAGTGAGACAGTTGATTGGACACTGGATATGGAACGATTTCAGCTGTTGAACTGAAAGCTTGAATAAAAGCAATAAAGGAAATCACAGAAAAAAAATGTGCCATGTCTGTCAAGAGAGCAGCGCCTTCGTGCGATCGGCATGTTGGAGGCTGGACTGTGGCTCGCCGTCTTGGGTGCTCACAGCCAGCAATTTCAAACCTGGCCAGACGGTATAACCAGACACACTCTGTCAATGACAGAGCCACCAACTGGGAGACCAAGAGTCACAACATCTGCCCGAGATCGACAGATCATTTTGCAGCATCTTCGTGATGTCAATTGTTAAACAGCACAATAAAAAGTCACCGCACCTGCTCTAAAACAGAGTGTGTCATTTTCGATCATAACCAGTGAATTTTATCCAAATATAAGTGATAAATTTCTTTTGATGCTCAGTGTATATATATATATATATATATATATATATATATATATATATATATATATATATATATATATATATATATATATATATCATCTTTTTAAGTTACTTTTATAGGCTTTATTCCCATAAAAGATGTGTTTATTTGTATTTTTTAAACCTTCATTTTGTAATGTTTTGTTCTTTAGTTCAAATAGAGTGTTACATATACATTAACAACACATTACATATATGTATAGGCAACGCTGTTCTAATTTGCTGCTTGACAGTAGGCCTATATTACAGGTATTGACTCAAGCCAAGTGCTTTGAGGAGCGACCTCATTCAACCAATTGTCCTCGCTGTTACCGCACTAACTAACCCGAAAATAACTCAGCATTTCCTCACGAAAATGTAATTAAAGAGAGATGCTTTACATACCGGAACAATTACAAGACAGCTATCATGTATCTAATCCGAATCGCGATGTCAGGTCCCCATGAAAAACTGCTGGAGCGCGTTTTGTTTGCATTATCAATCTGCTTGTTCGTATAATCACGGATACAAAAGCACTCAGAGCTCTAGTTGGTTTGGTATCGCTACGGTAATGCGAAAGGGAAATGGCCGAATGAAATAAAAGGTGATTTCCTGATTAGTTTGTTAACCTTCTACAACCCCCACCCCGTCCAAAAAAAACCCCTGAGAAGTGCGGTCTACACCGGTGCCCTGAGAGTAGTGACAATTATAAAGTGAAAGAGGGACATTGCACCTGTCATATAATTCAATTACACCTAAATCCACATAGGCTATTTTGCTCCTTTATATATATATATATATATATATATATATATATATATATATATATATATATATATATATATATATATATATACATTTTAATAATCCATGATTTAGCGAAATAGAGGAAAAAAACAATATTGTCCTATTTTATAAACACAATACTAAAATAAGTAAAATTATTAAAATTTTCAATGTCTTAATTTTTTTTCTTTTCAACGTTGATTCTGTCAAGTTTCTTTTAGTATTTCTAAAGTTAATTAGAATGAATATGTTTTTTGGCTTCTGTCCTGGTGAAGGTATAAATAGCAGAACAAACAGATTTCTAACCTTTAACTTCAGGGTAAGAAACAACTAAGTTCATTTGTAACAGTCAAATTAATTTTTTTTTTCCTATTACAAGTCCAATATTTTCATGGGTAAATGCCTTGTAATGTTGGCCAATACGTAACATTTTCACCTGTTAATTCCCATATTGCTTAAGACCAAAACTGCCTAGAAATGTCTCCATGCTGTATTGTTATGACTACTGTAGTTACATGCCAAGGTCTGAAACGTGAAAGCTGTTTAGAGAGAACGTACCTATTGGCGTTTCATACAAGACGGTCCTGGTCTGCACACACAGACTGGAAAATCAATTTCCTTTTGAGAGCATCTGCCGATATCTGATATGCACAGGCTTTAGAAAGTATTAGCGACCCGCATCAGCGGGATTCTACTGGCTTAAAGTCAATTTTTCTTTGTTTAAACATTTATCCCCCAAACCAACGTTGCCTCACTTATTAATACTTCCCATTCACGTGTACCCTTTCATTACTAATTGTCCTCACATTTGGAAAACGTGACGTATGTTAACATGGACTACAAGATCAGGTCTTCTTATCTTTGTAGGAATGGAATAGGCAGCACAGCTGATGTCTTCTCCGCCACTAGACACGAGGCAGTGCAATACAATTTATATCACCGAATCCCAAAGCTCTTCACTGACCATGTGCTGCATAGACAGCCATTTAGACTACAGAAGGAATTTAAAATGCGTATTTTCTGTGTTGGTGGGACCCATTTTAACACTTCTCTCTTCCAGTTAGGGAGAAAGGCGACCTGCATCAGACAAATAAATAAATATACAAATGTGATTTCTGCTTTACAATGATACTAAAGAAGATGAAACCTAGGCAGCAGCTTCTCTTACAAAGTTCAGCATCTCACGGAATTGTCATAAAATCTCAATGATAATGTCTCAGCATATCCCTTTCATTTTGTTCAGTTTCCCAAGGAATACTGCACACCCTCTGAATTTGCTTTTTTAAAAATCAGTTTTCCATCCTATAATGTGTCTTTAAATTATAATTTACTACTGGTTACCTTTTCATGAATATCTGGCATATTAAATGCAGCGTATTTGACCTTTACCTCTGAACAAGGTGCAGTTTCTGTACTGAGGCCAGTATAAAAATAACCCCTCTGTTTCAGATGGGAAGAAATGACCAGGTGCACACTGCAAGTACGCCGCTAATGGTCACAAGTACAAACATCACGTGGTGGTTTCATTTCAACTTGTAAAATTCACCCACCCCTCGTTATACTGCGGATTCGGATATATTGCGGTCCTGGAGTTGGCTCCCCATTTTTACTGCCTAACTGCGTATGCCTTAGCTGCAGTATACATTGGCACTTAGAATTGCTGTTCGTTTTATTTCATACTGCACATCACAAACAACAATATACAAAACAATTACAAACAAACCATGAATATCGTACTGTTATCATATACACATGCATTGCACAATAACACAAAGCTAATTAAATATCTACTTGCTGAAGCGGTTTTTATTTTAGCCAACGAGGTGTTCACGTGTGGCAGCGATGCACTAGCAAAAGGCACAAGGCAGTGATGTCAGCTCCCAAACAACCAGCCTGCTATGTTGCAATGGATTATTTCAATGCAGCGGGTTTGTGCATTTGAGAAAGGAGAGGAAGACTCATGAAATGAATTGGAGACTGAAGTTGATGAGAAGCAATTACCCTCTGCTGTACGAATTAAAACAGTGTGCTGCTTCTTATACGAAAAATGAAAAAAGCAGGTTGCGTAGAGGATTTACACTGGACCCTGACGCCCACGATAAAACGAGGGAGTGGTTGTACAGTATTTGTTAGCCTATTTGTTTTTCTATGGGTCTCTCGCTATATAGCGGCCCTCGATATATAGCGGATTTATATTGGACCCCGACACCTGCGATATATCAAGTGAGTGGTGTATTACAGTTGGAAATAATGAATAATGTCAAGTTTATTTTCACTGATAACCACTAGCACATTTCATAGCCCTCTCACATCCCTTTCAAAGACTCTCCTTCTAGTAGTGGTCTATGTGTGTGACAAGACCATTGGGATCTCTAAACTGGTAAAGACAGGTCCTTATGACTAACAGGGAAGACAAAACCACTTGACTGTGAAAATGGACCAACCCCATCCAGAAACAGTAGCAAAAGTAGTCTGTGTGGTCCAGTGGTTAAAGAAAAGGGCTGTGTGGTCCAGTGGTTAAAGAAAAGGGGCTTGTAACCAGGCGGTCCCCAGGTCCCCGGTTCAAATCCCACCTCAGCCACTCACTCGTTGTGTGACCCTGAGCAAGTCACTTAACCTCCTTGTGCTCCATCTTTCGGGTGAGCCGTAACTGTAAGTGACTGCAGCTGATGCATAGTTCACACACCCTAGTCTCTGTAAGTCGCCTTGGATAAAGGCGTCTGCTAAATAAACAAATTTTTTAGTCCTTGGCAGGACCACACTGGTTGATATGGGCAGTCACTAACGCATGATCATAAAACTGCTGCTAAGTGACTCACTTGGTAAAAAAAATTGGGGGAAAATAATATGAGGCATTCTAAATAAAAGAAGAAATAAGATCCAATGTTAGTGTCCTCTATACACCGCACTGCTGCATTGCTGTATTGCCTTATTTGTATGAATGTCATCGTTTGTCTATATACCTAAGGAATGTATTGCAATCCCTCAGAACCAGACTGTATATCAATACAGACATTTGAAAACTAGATTTCAAACAACAAAGCATGAAAAGGTAGTGCTTAACACAACACGGTCTATTTTAATAATAGTGGCGGATCTTAACACCGCCAGCCTAAAATGAATTTTAAATACTGGCGCTATTGGGTGAAAGGTAATTTTGCAGTGGGGGATGGCAGACTTTCCTGATCTTTGCAGTGGGAGATGTCCGGGAGGCTGCAGAGAGGGGGGTGTGCATGTGTTTGTGGCAGCTTCCCTCACCACTGTGGAATTCACAGTTCCTGAACAGGCAAACTTGGAAGTCTGAGAGTTTGCAGAGGCTGAGCTCCGCATCTCGGCACATTGGGCATGTGCAGAAATGCAGCCTCATGAAATCCAGAGACCCAGCTGTAATCCCCCATTTACAAAGTGCAGGCAGGATCTGAACGCATGCAACCTGATCTTATTTACTGGTGTCTCTTCAAGCTTAATTTTCTTAAGCCTTTATGGAAATCACTCCAGTAGCCGGTAGCCAACTTTACATTGCTAACATTTAAACATATAAAAAAATATTACACTAGTAATATTAACATTATTGTCACTCAGCAGTATTATTGAGCACATACAGCTACGGCCATAAGTTTTGCATCGCCTAGAATTTTAGGATTGAGACATACTTCAGAAAAAAAAAACTATATGAACATAATTTAGATATTTTATTTAACATCATGTAATCAAAGAAACTACAACAAGATATCACAAAAGTATACTGGAAGCCACAATAGTAGTACAGTATTTCATGTTAGATTTGGAAATGTCAAATTTTAAAATTGTTGTCAGTTTTTCGTTAAGTAAACGGAGAACTACAAAGCTGTATGTAATTCAATATGTTAATGTAACATTATTCAAGCAGGTTTCACGGAACGTGATGCAAAAATATTGACTACAGCTGTTTATACTAACTCTTTGTGGAATAAAAATAAAATAAAAGTAATTTGCGTCTTAATTCCAAGTACAGCTAATAGCTGGATAAACACTAATCTCTTCTGGTAAACTATAGCTTGGTGATTGCAGATTCCTAGCAATGAAATTGCTGTTCCATTTATACTCAAGCTTGCTGATTGGTTATTGCATTGAATATCAGATGCTGTTTTATGTTCTATATATAAATATATGCACTAGCAAAGGCATTTACAAATGTCTTTTCATCTTGACTTAAGGGTTTACCTCAGAGCCACATGAATTAGTCCTATAGAAAGTTAATTTGAGCCCTGCTAACAAATACACATGTGACAAAATACTAGCACAGAGGTGACATGGTGTTGCTTCCCTGCTTTTCAAAGTGACTCATACAGCTGACGTCTAAAACAGTCCTTACCCCAACATTTGTAAACCAGCTTTTTAAAATGATAGTCCCTGTATTTTACTTCCCAAGAGACCAACAGTGCATACCCTAACCGAATGACCGTCAATGGTAATACATAGGCAATGTTCTGTATTCAGGGGGCTGTAACAACATAACATCAGTTAAGAAGGTATGGGGCTGCCTTGATAGATTGAAACCCCAATAGTAACATGTTCATATTTTCAGGGTAACACTTTACAGTAAGTTTTGCTTATTACTGTGTATTTACATAGTAGTTACCTAGTACTTAATGTGTACATTTTTCTGCATGATATAACCCTAATCCAAAACCTTAACCCTAATCTTATCCTTAACTCAAAACCTAACCCTAACCCCACTCACCCTAACTCTAACCTTTTTCTCATACAATTGTCTACTTACATATATCGTGCAACAAGATTTACACATTAAGTAGATTGTAACGGTGCATAATAACATTGTAATCATGTGTAAGTACACATGTATTTACTATGTAACAACTATGTAAATACACACTAATTAGAGACAATGTAAAGTGTTACCATTTGCAGACACCAATGGCACCACAATGTTATAACCCAATACACACTGGTAAACCAATGCAATACCATGGTACCATATCAGTAACAGTCAGCTATCAGGAACCCTGTGCAATCTTTGGTCCAATCTATTGTGTTGCCATTACAGACCTAAATACAGGTCTAGGAAATAACTAATAATTTACATATTATTATTATTATTATTTATTTCTTAGCAGACACCCTTATCCAAGGCGACTTACAATTGTTAAAATATATCACATTATTTCACATTATACAAATATCGCATTATTATTTTACATACAATTACCCCTTTATACAGTTGGTTTTTACTAGAGCAATCTAGGTAAAGTACCTTGCTCAAGGGTACAGCAGCAGTGTCCCCCACCTGGGATTGAACCCACGACCCTCCGGTCAAGAGTCCAGAGCCCTAACCACTACTCCACACTGCTGCCCGTACATATCTTTCCTCATTTTCACTACAAGACATTGAAATTATTTAATCGGTTATCCTAGGGATCTTTTTGTAAAGTTCTGTCAATTTAATTTTTTTCTTCTTTATATTATTATTATTATTATTATTATTATTATTATTATTATTATTATTATTATTATTATTATTATTATTATTATTAGCATAAATAGGTTGCAATACATAATCTGTTCTACATAATAGAAGTAATTACACTTAATATGTCTGTCTGCATTTCAGACTGGGTCAAATGAAGGTGGAGAAAGCACCTACCACCCTCAAGAAAACCATTCTACCATATGGCTGGCATTTCCAATACAAGTGCATGCTATCTTTGCACTTTAGACAGTGTGTTCCTTTTTGGCTGTGATTGATCGTTGTTCTATAACATTTCTTTTGGGCTGTGTTCCCACAAAGTTGGTGAGGAGTTAGACACTTTGTTTTAAAACAAGAGACCGGCGGTAAGTGGTTAAAAATGGGTGGAACAGAAACTACTGCACGAGCCCCTCTTACAAAAGGCTAGCCGGCCATTTGACCCAGCTGACAAAGCTGTAAATTTTAACTAGACCCCTTTTATCTCCAATCAGGAGTGATCTAGCCCTTCTTCAAAGTGATAATCAACACTTAGCTGATGATGGACAATTTGTTTGTGTGCTTTGCCTGGGTCAACAACAAGGGAGCCATAAGTCTTGCCACGGATGTCACTGAGTTTTCAAAGCCTGGGTTTTTTTCTAAGCTGGTAGGAGGTAAGACCTGGAGGTGGAGAGAGAGAGAGAGGCATATGGGAGCAAACCAGTGGAGGAACCAACTAAAAACAGCAGTCACAGCGGTGTGGGGCACTGCTTCTGTTACCAACTGGGGCTGCCTGCTCACTAACGATTTGTGTAACATTCAGGATACTGGAACACACCAAGATACTGATATATACCGCTGTATGCAGCTCTTTCATTGAGATCGGGCGGATAACCGTATCAACAAGATATATTTAACCTCCTGATCAATATTACAAAAGGCAGTGTAGTCCATGTATCTGAGAACGAATTCAGTAGTGGGATATGCCAGTAGAGATGTCTGTAATCTTAATATATAAAGAAGAAAGTTTGTCTGTCTGTCTGTTTCTTCATGCATTTGGAACCCGCAGGAGCCAGTGCAACCAAACTTTGCATGGCCTCCTCTTTCATCCAGGGGAAGGTCGAGGGCTATGTCTGGATCCAAAATTTTGCTATATGTACTGTGCAAGCTTTTCATGTTAGACAGGCTAACCACAGATCATCTTAACCTCTTTCTCATTCTAGCTAGGGGAACACTGTGGTACAATCGTGTCCCAGCACATTGTAACAGAAGGCTGTCAGACTTGTGCAAAAGGCTTGCAATTACAAGTACTCTAGACCACTGTATATCATTGAAAATAGATGTCGCTGAACGATAATGAAGTATTTAATGAACTAGTAACCACACTTCCAGACAGCCTATTCACTATACGAGTAGCTGTAACTATAGTTAATATGTGCAGATCACCACGGGCCAGTGATTCTGTGTATCTATATTATTCTTAAGGAGAATGTCACTGAGCAATGAACACGCTAAAGACACAGATGTAACATTCTAAAATGTGACCTCACCGTGAACATTCGGCAAAAAAGCCATTTATTTCAGATATGCTATGCCCCCAAAATTCGTGTGAAATCTATTCCCAAAGGGGACATCAGTCTTTTTATTTGACTGTTTTTTTTAAGGCTTTAAATTACAGCCTTTGAAAAAAGTGAAATACAATATAAACGGCAACTAAATTGGAATGTGCTGTCCTTGTTACAAGATTCACACGAAAACATCTATTTTACTCATGCGAAAAATGAAAAGCTCTGGCCATCTGTGTTATAAATGAGGTTATAGCAATTACATACTGTATCATACCATGCAATGGATTTTATTATGAATACAAATATTTCTGTTAAATTATAAACTTTGCTTTTCTATTTTCGGTAACACCTTTCATAAATGTCTCTACTGTGTATTTACATAGTAGTTACTTAGTAAATACATGTGTACTTGCACATAATTACAATGTTATTATGCATAGTTGCACAATGTGCTTAATGTGTAATTTGGTTTGCATGATATAAACTCTTTTCTGATACAATTGTGTACTTACATATATCGTGCAAAAAGATTTACACGTTAAGTACATTATAACTATGCACAACAACATTGTAATTATGTGTAAGCACACATGTATTTATTAGAACACAGTAATTAGAGACACTTCATGTAAAGGGTGACCCTATTTTCAGTGACTGTATTAGATGATTGTGCCTTCCATTGTGTAAAGTTTGTTAGGTCCATTAAGGATTTCCCGGACATGATCAGTTTCTCTAGCGAGCGCGAGCTGCCTGCACTGTGGACACCCACTGACCTTCAGTTCTCTCTTCAGTTCTGTTTTATAACACAAAAGACTTCTCATGAAACAATACTGTTTCTTTGTAGTACTGCTGTATTACGATTGCATATTTAAAGGGATGAATGTTTGGTTTTGTACAGATTAATGATGGTATGCATCAGTTAGAAGATTTAAGGGGACCAGTTTGCTACTGCAGAGCACAGATAGAATGCCAAGGTTAATAAAACCGAAGTAAATCAAAACATTGAAAAGGAGAATAAATCTGTACCTTCAATATTTAATTGTTCAAAATTGCAATAAATACACTTCTTACTGGTTTCCAAAAAAATGAAACTCTTTTTCCATTACCTTAGTAGTTGACCTTGTCTGTACAGGCTGGTCTACCAGATGGTAATGCCTGCTAATAAATTATATATTGCTTAATTAGCTTTCGCCCTTTCTACGATAGGGAATTTAATACATTTATCTACTGTAGTGAAATAATCCACTTTTTTCAAAATCCACTGTAGTTTCCTTGACAAATCCAGCGTTGTCAGTTGAATTGTATAAGGAATCCATTAAAAGATCTAGGGCAGGTATTAGACATGTTTTAAGGAGCACAATTGGATCTGTCCCTGTAAGGCTGCTGTTTAAAGTGTTCTTTGCTCTGCAACACAGGACCTCCTATTGGGAGACAGACACTTTAGTGTAACAGCTGCACACTCCCCATGAGCACTGCCGGCTGGACGTCACACCTGAGCAACAGCGAGGCTGAGCTTCCGGAGGGCTATTCCATTTTCTCTCGCCGGGAAGTAAACTCAGAGACCCTTCTTGTACGAGCAACAGCACCAGCAGTGAAAGTGCTGTGGCATTGCAGGCCAAGCAACTGCAGTTCAGCCACACACAGAATCCCCCCCCCCTTCGACTTTCTCTTAGAGACAAATATGGAATTTGGGATCTGCTTGAAAACTAGATCATCTTCAGGGGTCTCTAACAATGTTAACAACATTTTTGGGGTTAAAAAACGACGAGCCACATTGACCAAGCTTTGTGCTCTGTTATTTAGAGTACTAGCAGTAGGAGCAGAAAACAATTCGGGGAACTTGTTAATAAAAGTTAGCAGCCTGATGAAAGCTTTTGCTGTTTTTGTAGCATTAACGTTTATTTTACAATATGGACACTTTTAGGACCAAGATTCTTACTTGCATGCATTGATGTTGTAAAACTGATTTCTGGACTACCTGCATTGCTATTGACAATTTAGATTACATTTATTAACACTGATGTTCTTGTTTAAAAAAAAACAAAACAGAATGCATTACTAGGAACTGTCATGTTTTACTAGGCATCTCTAACAGAGCTCTCCTGCTCCTGTAGCTGGGGGAACCAGCTTGAATCTTTGTGTACAGAAATGATCTGCTTCCTTGAGGTGACTCTTACCTGTTCTCTGACCTCCAAAGGACCTAAACAGAGGGCTGTCCTGCAATCTTTCAGTACATCTTTTGGCTTTTAATCCCCCCCCCCCCTCTGCCTCTCTCTCTCCCAAAACATTCTACCTTAATCTTGTGCCTTATCTACCAACCGAGGCTAAACTCCCAATCAGTGTTTTCATTGCAACAGACCGTTTTATAGAAGAATTGGGCCAGCTTGGGTTTCAGACCCCTTTTTTTCCGCAACCCATCAGAAAAAGATATTTAGGCATATAATTACAAAAGCAAACAAGATAAAAGGAAGACACACTGGGACATCAAGCTAGGGGTCCGCACTGACCCACAATTTGTTTTTTTGAAAGTTTGTTTTTTCAAGCAAAGAGAAACAAATGACATTTAAGGATTTATTTTTTACATAGAGAGCCACATACCAAAACTTTATAAGAAAAATGACTTTCATTGGTAAATGCAAAGCAGAAGAAAGAAATCCAGTGATGGTGCTTATTTTAACAATGGCGAATTTATATCAGACACTGATTAGACCAATTCAATACAAATATCAGAAACTATTATTACAATAGACAGGCACATGGAGAATGGAAACTGTGTTTGCACATAATGTAGGTTTACATGTATTATATTTTCAGAAAAATCTGTTTAGAAATTTACTAGACCAAAACTATCACAAATGATGCAATGATTTTTTTTCTCTTCCTAGTTTGAAATATTAATAGAAATATTATCATCTTTCAAATTCAAGTTAGTTTCGGTTTGCATACTAAGTAGCGGAAATGTATTAATTTTTTGGTGTGATTTCTGTGGAGTCAAAAGCTTACAATTGTGTTCACAATCGCACACAAAGTAATGGATGTAATTGGCTTACCTTTGATGGTGCGGGAAGGTCAGAGGGGTCAGGGACGGAGGGCAGAGTAACTAGACACCTCCAGAGACAGCACTTAAACACTTAAACAAATAAAGTCCAGCTCCTGTTTCCACTCACCTGCACACACTGACTGTCACCAGGTTCCAAAGCAGGTCATTACAGCAGCCATCTCCTTTATCACACCAAAGACTTTTAACTAGATTGAGGGGGGGGGGGGGAGAAAAAAATATCACTAGCTTTCATAATCGTTTCGATGCCTTTTATCTTATTACTTCAAAAATAAGGGATTGTTTCAGTTACATTTTTTGCATACAACTTAGATGTTTTGTACATTACTCCTATGAAATTTGCTTGTAGAATGAAATAAGCCATGCTGGTTCATATAGAGAAATCCTGCAAAGCACTGACTCTGAATTACAATGAATTTTCTTTTGGTATTTCTAAATTGACCTTTTGTATGAAGTGTGGAATTCGCATGGCTTTTGAGGTAGGTTTAACATAAGTTTTACGTCGTTGGATCACTCCTGTTTCTTATCTACATCAATGACTTGGATCAGGGGATAATTAGCAAACTTGTCAAATTTGCAGATGACACAAAGCTTGGGGGAGTAGCAGACCTGCTTACAGCCACCCAGGAAATCCAAACAGATTTAAATCACATTCAGAACTGGGCAGAAATGTGGCAAATGAAATTCAAAAGTCAACAAATGTAAAGTGCTACATACCGGTCACAAAAATGTAAGATCCAAATACCAAATTAGGGGATAGATCTAGAACAGTCTCACCAAGAGCAAGACCTTGGTGTGGTAATAGACTCATCGCTGTCACCAACCACACAGTGTGGGGAAGCCGTCAAAAAGGCAGATAGAATGCTTGGGTATAGAACCAAAAGTGTAGAGTACAAATCCAAGGAGGTTATGATGAGGCTGTATAGTGCACTGGTGAGATTGTACTGAGAATACTGTGTCCAGTTCTGGTCACCACAGCACCAAAGGGACATTGTGGCCCTGGAGAGAGTCCAAAGAACAGCAACCAAACTAATTACAGGACACACAGGACTGAGCTACAAAGAAATGCTGAAACAGAAGTTATTTAGCCTGGAACAAAGAAGATTGAGGGAGGACATGATTGAAGTCTTTAAAATCTTAAAAGAAGTTGACATAGTTAACCCAAACCAATACCAAAGGACACAGCTGGAAATAAAGTGGAGATAGACTGAATGGAAGGAGACACTTCTTCACACAGAGAGTGGTATGGAATGGGCTATTTAGTTTTTTCGGAGACAGAAACACTTGGGATCCTTTAAGACTCAACTTGACAAAGTTCCGAGATCAATCGGCTACTAGGAACCGGACAAGCTTAGATGGGCCGAATGGCCTCCTCTCATTGGTAAATTTTCTTATGTTTTTATTCAGTTAATTTATTAGCTTTACATCTTACAGCAAAGCACTTATGATTTAAAAAAAACGTTCCCAAAATGTATCTCATTCTCCACCTGTTATATGACTAAAAGGTTGATTTATTAATATAAACCCTTTAGGATAACCGTGGCTTGATTAATATTTTTTTTTACGGTATCAGGGAATCCACGACTTATTTTTAATGGTAATCCTGGCAACCAAGAATATGTGTTTTGAGCTACAAATCCAGCTGCGGTTTAACAAATCAACCAATCATGAACGGCTGTCGTTAAAGCTTGTAGCTGTTTCTTAAAGAGTACTTGATAAAATGGTGTGAGGTCACCAATCAGACAGTAAATGAGACATGCTTAGCTGCAGTCCAAGGCCGTTGGTGCGCGTGGATGTGTGTGGAGGGGGAGCCCATTGCAGATATACTGTAAGCTGCTGTTGGTTGTTTTCGCAAAACTGGTGCAGCTGTGTCTGTGCAGGAGTTTGCCTCAAGCAAAGATAAGTGTATTCTGATCAGGGGTCTGTTGTGTAAAAAAAACGAAACCTACCTTTATTTTCTGTCTGCTGTCTTACAGGTAATCGGCCAGTCGCTTATTTTTCTGGCTTCTCTCTTTTAGGACAATGCAATCTTTACTTGTAATAATAATAACCAACAACTGTCTTATACTCAGTCAGACCAAGCCATAACTGTCATCTAATAAAATATACCATGAAGGTTTACCATGGTGAAAATTTAGTAAAGTGTAGAGGAGCATAGTGATGAGTATGGTATAAAAAATATGTTGTAAAAAAATATGGTTAAACATGGCAAAGTATATTAAATGTGTATTATAAGGACACAAATGCATGGTAAAGTACTGGGCAAATTGCCCATGTTAAACATTTATAAGCATATGTGCAAGTACATATCCGTGACCAGGAAACTAAGTTCATCTGTGCTACCAGAAGCTGACTCTAGCCCATGCTGCCCAAGTTAGATGCTAGTAAAGTAACCCATTTCACCACCCAGCATCCCTGATTTGATTTTGGACATATCAAAGTTGCATATCCAAGCGAAAGCAATAAAACATCAATCTGCAAAGACTCTGAAGCTTTCACACCTAGTTTTGTACAGTTTAATAAGACTATTCCTAATAGCTGGGGTGAAATAGTTCATTCCAGAGAGAAAGGGCTAATTATTCAATGTCATTTTGAATACACTAACAGGTACATTAACCACACTGCTTACACTTTTGTTACATTATTTACAATGATGTGATTGGGACAATAACATGTTAATGTACGGAGTTCCAACCTCACAATCACAGAATTGTCGACTAAAGGAACATGGTAAATATCAGTGGATGGTAACCACAGTGTAACTACATGTTGTTAGTGTATCTGTATTTTGAAGTGTATCCTAAATACAGTAAATATTGGCTGTGCAAGGTCCTAACTAACATTGCAACTTTACTGAAAGACCCTCTCCCTCCTCTTCCCATATCTGTCAGATGGCAGTTCAGCTTAAGTTGAGGGGTCCACAGCAGGGATAAACACAGGCTGTCTATCACTGTGCTTTCCCAAGCCCTTGGTGGTCGCTGTCACATTCCTATTAAAACAGCAGCCGTGTTAATGGACGCAGGCAGGGCAATCACAAGAAGAGGGGTCCGGGGATCCTCTCATCTACATAAACCAACACAGGCTCCCCCAGACCCCGGATAAACTGGAGCTTTAGATGAACTGTAATCCAGTGGGCAGTGTGTATGAACTGAATAGGGAGCCATTTGGAAGCCCAGTGCAACAATCATTAAGCCTTTGTGAGCATATGAGAGCTATTCTGAAAAATATTCCAGATCACAAGAGGCTTCCCAGAACCCAACTGAAAGCAAAGCCCATCTATACTGGACCATCCTCTATAGTCATGTAACTGACCCTACTTTCTTTGTGCTTGTTGGACAATTTAGTATAGTGGAGCTAGAGTACACTGTTATTGCACATGCTGACAATATAAATGGTATACTGTAAAGATATTATTGGGATACGTTTTTAATTACATGAAAAGATTTGAAAGTTTACTGAAATACATCCAAAGAACGCATTACATTGAACCCTTCCATGGACATGGTACATTTGTTACACTGATGAGTCATCAATATCAGACTAGTGGCCAATTTCCAATAATTAGTTTGAGGGAGAAATGTACTTATCCAAAGATTTCATATAGATTTCTGTGACAGTTTTTGTGTACAGACCAGCACGGCTTATCCAGTAACACTAAAATAAACTTTCTTTTATTATTGTTATATTTACTACCATGGAGGGTCCTTATAAGACACTCAGTAGTAGTTAGGGTCGCCACCTGGCCTCATAATTCCGGAACCCTTTGGGACGGGACGGGGGTTTTTAAGTTGCCCTTAAACTGAAAGCAATAAACACTTGAATTGAGCGCGAAACACTCGCTTCATACATACTGCTTCTTAATGATCCGAATCATTGTGATAATACAAACCTTACAAAATAAAAAAGCCTCTTGAATAAACATGTGTGTGGGTTTATTCAAGATATGTTTTTTTATTTTGTAAAATTAGTATTTCTTTTATCAATATTTAAACATTGTTATTTATATCCTGTTAATTAGTAATATATAGCCCATAATTTACACTGGCTCTCCCAATTCAATAATAACACTGATCACGTGTTCACACTGTCAGTATTAATGGTTTGAGCAGGAGAAACTGTGAAGAAACTTTAGAATATATATTTTTAAAACTATTAATAAAATAAATATTGATGATGGTAGTTATTTATGTATTTAATTTGTTAAAAGCTATTATTGTATTGTCATGCTGCCTCGAGATAATTAATCAACAGAATCAATTTAGCAAATTATAGCACTCAATTCAAGTGTTGATTTCCTTCAGTTTAAAAGCAACTTCAAAACCCTGTCCTGTCCCCATTATGGGGCCAGGTGGCAACCCTAGTAGCAGTATATAATGAGGGATGAACTATCTTAAACATTCATTTCCTTAAAATGGTCCATTAAGAATACTTGCCTTTTCTATATTGTTTTGAGGAGACGTGGGTGGGAATCTTTGTTCATTCCCTGTATGTTAAGAAGTTGTGTTTCTCACTATAGATAGTCACATTCCCCCAAATGATGTTTTTTTAACAACCAAAATTACAAGAGAGTAGAGAAAAGGTAAATGTGAACACTATAGTCATGCATGATTAATATTTGGTAACTCAGTATGAATATAATGTATTTGTTATTTTTTTTAACTTTCAAAATAAAGTATAATAATAGTTTAGAAATGTTGGCCAGTTACATTATGGCCAACATTTCTAAACATTTCTTGTTGCTTTTTATAGTTTTCTTCGGTACTAACTATCTTATAACCAAATGAAACAAAAACTATGATAAAGATAAGTGATTTTTCTTAATGCAATGTTTATTAGACGTGTTTGCATTATATTGCAAACAGTAATCATAGTTTTGGTAATTTGTTACATTTTTTAAAAGTAGTTATAGCGATAAAATGTAATCCAAGCATAAGTGTTTATTATTTTAAGCGAATAATAATAATAATAATAATAATAATAATAATAATAATAATAATAATAATAATACCCTTAAGTGTTTACATATTACCTTCATATCAAAGACAGAACAGCTATTAAGGGTAGTTTTAACCCATGATAATGTTTTTCTTTAAGCAAATAAATAAGAAAACAATTAACAAAACAGCAAAGAACCCCTGCAAGGCTCCTTTTTAAAACCCTTCCAGCAGACACTTTGTTATTCTCCAATACACACTGCAAATCCACAAGACACCTGTACTGTGAAAGGAAGGTGACAATTAAGTCCAGTTTAGGGCATTCGACATAACTAACCACCCAGTGGTCATCCACGGAGAGACACTCCTCCCTCAATCTGTCTCACTCTGTGAGGAAAAGTGTAAGTCTGAATAGAAAACAACAGGGCCTATGCAAAGCCCTGTTAAAAACAATGAGCTCCTAGTGGCATGGTTTTGATGCCTGGCTAATTGTTTGCTGGTATTTAACACAGGTTTGGGCAGTGTGAGGTGGCTATGCAGCTGTGAGTAGCCTGAGGGAATACAGCTGCAGACAATAACTAGCTTTGCTGCGCATTCAGGTGCTACAATGTAGGTACACTCAAGAGGATTATTAGTTCTACAGGCACTTTCAAACTGAGGGCTGGACCAGCCTTTTCTCATTGAAAGGTGCTTGATGAAAACAGTTTCAGGTATTCCCAGACTGGCGACAAAGGAAAGGGCAATTTCCTAAATTATAACTTTGAAAAACCACCGAATTAGACGTTGGCTGGCTGGTTGGTTTTTACTTTTGTCCCCAAAGTAACTTGATCTTTTTCACCCGGCTCACCGGCCTTTGTTTCTCGCACAATATAATTTTGTATTATCTTTTTTTTTTTTTTTTTAAATCAACCAACTTAAAATTGTGCAATCTTTCCTCTATCCAATGAGCTGCACATATACCAACACATAATGATATATATAAAAAAAACCCCCAAAAAAACACAAAATTAGGGCGCACCCTACTTTTTATTTGTCAATACTTCTTGGTCTCTTTGTACTTTGCACAGATACTCAATAATGTTAGTCTGCTGAGATTTCTATATTTTCTATAATGTTATTCAAAAACGGCAATACAGTGGCACTACAATAGGTATGCATTAGTCAGAAGCAATAGCAGTTGGACCAGTGGAATGGTCTCACAGTGGCGGTATACTACATTTCATTTTTTGACTTGCCAATGGTGTTCTAATAATGAACCATTGCAATCCGATGATGCCTTGCAGTGCTATGGTATTGTATCAGGACCGATGTACTGCCTTTGCTTTGGAAACGCTTTGGGCTGCTGATGGTTCGGAGAGTGTTTTTTTAGGGTAATACACTGGGTATTATATTTGGATACCAATTTTAGTTATTGTAGTATTCTCAAGCACATATGCAGGATTGACCCCTATCTGTTTCTCTTCTCAAGCTTTTGTCTTGCTTGAAGGTGTGCAAACCGATCCTTTAAATAAAGGTACGTACCTCTTGTTAGCGTTTATAATGGTCCCCCTTATCCTGCAGTTATGTGAATATTTTAAAATGCAGCACTATATATAAACTGTTGCATTCTGGTACCTTTGGTGTTGGTTCACATGGTCTGAGTGTAGCTGAACTGCTGGAGTTTGAACATGATGAAAGGATTAGGTGCCAAAAAGCATCTTTTCTATAGCGTTTGTATCTGCATATTGCAAACTGAAGCATACAATACAACCAAAGAACTACAGAAATTCTCCTACAGCAGAAAAAGGGGGGACCAGTGATACTATAGCTGATACAAGAACATGGATTTTAAAACCTTGGTTTGACATTCCTTTAAGTGGTTAATAAAATATTTTGAGGAGCAAAGAGTTCACATCAAAGGCTGAACAGCCAGAGTGTAACAGTGGTGAAGCACAGACAAATGTACGTGCTGTAAAATTTAACAAGGTGTGAACGCCCTCCAATTGCCCTGTCTCTGCAGGGCACAGGCTGTTCAACTTATCAACAGGGGCACACTGAAAGGGACAGGGCGCCAAACCTGGGAGGTTTTGAGACCGTTTCGAAACTCTTTTCATGTTTTGAAAGGAAACATCAGGTGCTTGCATTGAACACTCCTGCTTTATTATCCACTTTATTTTATGATCTATATTTTTAACCCCTTAACCTCCAGCCATTTGTGCCATAGCCGACGGCCAACACAATTGTTATCAACACAAAAGTATCCTGCGTCTGCCTTCTGTGCATCGACTTTGAATAGAAAAAAAAAAAGAACTCGCCTCTTGCTGATCCTCTGTTTTCCAGACTTTCAATTTGACTCTGCAAGGTCATTTCCTGAGTTACAGAGAATTAGACTCCACCTGTGCCTTGCACTGGTGTATCGTACTGCACATAGGAAACTATGTGGGGGCATGGTGTTATATGCAACACAGGAGGTGAAGTTGTTACAGCAGAGTAAATGGGCTTCATCCGAGTCAAAGCAAGAAACAGAAGAAAAGACAGCAGTCATGAGATTGCTAGGTGAACGAGTGTTAACAAATTATTTTGAAAGCCTTGGCTGTTACACATTAAATGACTGCACGAGTGTGTTGGAAGGTTCTGGTGTGCACAATTCTAACGATTAAAAAGGAGAGCACTAATAGACTAGCTCAAACCCCATTTCAGAATCAATGTTCTTACTGTGTTCTCCCACAGACCTTCACCTAGAATCCTGGGAGGACGGGAACCCAACCTCGATGAATCTGTCACGGGTAGCACAAGCCAACAGTGTAAAACAGGCAAGATTGCAGACTACTTTACGCAAACGACACAACTGGGCGTCTTGACAATGGATCATTCATCCGGAACTTCAAGCACTTAATTGCAAGATTAGTGCTAAAAAACAATTAATACAATTAGACCAAATGTTATATTTGTTTTATTACCAAGGTTTTTTTTTTTATGTCTACTGAAAATATATTGTAAGAAGTCATTTTAACTTATCGAAGAATCTGTTTCCCCGGAGATGCAGAGCTGGGATGTGCACAAGATCTCAATGTGACCAAGATAACTTCTACCCCTGGCAGCTATGGCAGATGGGCACTACTCTACCAGTGGCTCATGCTATTGCCCATTACACCCATGTGATGTGTACATTCATTACTGGTGATGTGCTTATATATGAAACACCAATACATAAAGAAAACTGTTCTATCCACAAAGCTTTAATTTACAAGTTATTAACTTTTTTTTTTTTTTTTTTGCAATAGTTAAATAATTTTGGATGTTTATGAAATTATACTAACTAGACCATGAACTTTGACTAACTTGGTTTCTGTCTTGCTTATCAAACTTTAATTAATTATTCCATCAAAACAACATTGTATATAGGGCCCAATATTGGGTGCATTAAAAAAAAGAAATGTCTGTAAAACTAAAATCTACCACAGGGTCTTGCATGAAAGAGCTGACAACACTTTAATTTCTGGTTTGTTTCTGTAGTGCCAAAAGTACGCATTTGGTTACTTACTGGAGAATTACAAAATTGTTTGCAAGGGCTAATTTAATTCAGCATTTTCTTAAACCCACTGTGAGCTTTGAACACCAACAGCAGATTAGTAATAGATCCTGTCCGCATAGGGCTTGCTTTAAAAATCAGGCATGCCACCTCCTCCAGCCCTGCGATATGTAGAGATCGAGTTCTGCCAGGCTGCAGTTTTATCTGGGTCTGTCACGAGCCCCAGGCGAATGGGATTTGATTTCAGTCCGCTGTTGATGGAAACAAACTGGACTGATTTCAAATTGCAGATAGAAGCATGTCAATTTCATACAATACGCACATTTAGAAGGCGTGCTCCTTGTGACGCACAGAACTTTCTGCATCACTACCTGTTTAATACATACAATTTAATATTTTGGTTCGCATGTCAAGTAACCACAAAACAGCCTCACTAACTCTGTGCTGTCTCCTCAATAAAAGATAAACCCTTGTCAGCTAGGCCCCTAGTGTTAGCACCAGCTTGCTGCTGACATTATTTTCTTAACCCTGAAAAGTGTTAACAGGGTAGACTGCGTCTTTATGAGGATTTTCCGTGAGAGAGAGTGTCCCTAGATGCCTGTCACTGTCACACTGTGGACTATCATCAGCCCGCAGCTCCCCTTTAAACAAGCCCCATTCGGTGCCACCATGAACGCCCAGCAGGCCCACTGTTCTTCTGATAACAGGTATGAGCGAGAAGGGGGGGGGGAAACGGGTTTAGGGACCACCCTCTCAGCTTCATTCCACACCCCACAGGGGACTTGTTTTTGTCCCAGGCCACACAGGAGCAGAATAGAAAAACCAGATAAGACAGACAAGTTAAGATACTACACATAGAATGTGAGTGACTGCTGAAATTGTCTGGGGCTTGCCAAGATCAAGGCTCCGGTTCAGGAAGGACTGATGCCAGTCTACACTAGGCAAACTGGCATGGTGAATAGAGGCATAACTTTAAATCAGTTAAAAACTCACCTTTGGAGCTTTCAGAATTAAGGCAATTTGAGCAACATAAAATATCAGTGATATGATGCAACATATCCTTAATAAAAAAAGGTATTTATCATACAGAAATGACTGAGTAGCTAAATTAAGAGTTATACACATACTATATTGGGCTGCAAGATGCCAGCTTGTGTTATGCAGAACTCTGTATATCCTATATGGTGCAAAATGTTACAACAGCCAAGTAAGACGACAAGGATAAAACTGTATTGCTTTGATTTAACTGTCACCCCATTAAATCATTAACAACTCCACCAGTGCCCTCTGCAGTGCCAAGATGGAACATCATGGAAAGTTAAATCAAACATAGTAAACTTCGTATTAATGTCAGCAGAAAACAGACAAACTCAATATCGTTAACAGCACAATAGAATTTAAAGAGATGTATGTTCAGTTGCAGTAAGACACCCATGTTTGCGGAATTCCAGAAGCAGTTTGTAATTAAGACAAAACAAACACCCCATTTAACAAGATGATACTTTTATTACTCTTTTTTTGGTTAACAACTTAACACATGGAAAACATGCTCAGCAAAGAGTTGTACAATACTATTAAATGGAATTAGAATTACTGGATAGCAAGACTAGAAAACAATCGAAACATACAAAAGTCAGCAAGGAGAGGGGGGCCCCTCACTGTAGAACAATTTACAGAATAGTAAGTTATGTTCCTGGTCATCTTCCATGCAATTTTCAGTACCTATATCATAAAAGGAAAGATATGTTTATAAAAATCACTAGAACGACACCGTAAATGTAAACAATGTATACCATTGTATGTAGTTGTGGTTGACAGTGCCAATAAAAAGTACTTGCGTAGTTTTCACACCTCTCAAGTACCTTGCTTGAGAGGTCTGAAAACTATTTTTAATGCGTGTGCTTCCTGTGCCAATAGCATGCTGCTGTTGCAAGAGACAGACAAGTACCTGAAAGACTCAGCAACTACTTCTTCACAGCTGGTTTCCTTCCTCTTCCTTTGCCCTAAAACATTCAAAAATAAGTAATCTTCTGCGATACACAAGAGAAACAGCAAGGCTTATTACAGCCAATGCAAACTGAGCCACGGAGGTCTTTACAATTGGTATTCAAGTATAAAGCAAGGTTTAAAAAAAAAAAAAAGTGCATATAAAAAAAAAAGCTTATTGTGCTAGGATATGGTTTACGTAGACAGGGGGTTCAATCAGGTCAGGTTGTCAGTGGAGTTAAAGTTTGACCTCCATATGGGTGCATCAAAAGACTAAGAATAGTGTTATACTGTGCAAAAAGATTCATATTCTCTATAGATCAGCAACATACAGATTGCTGGTCTTACCTTTTTAGGTGGGCTTTCTTCGTCCTCCGAAACCATTCTTCATTATGCAAAGAACAATTCAATATATCAAGCCAGTGGGAACCATAAAATATACATCGCTCTCTGCACATGTACAAACTCCTACCTTTAGCTTGACTAAAAAATTCCAACAATGAAAGCCTACATGTGCATACTTACACACACACACTACACTGCCCAAAAGTATACAAGACACAATGTAAAAATATCTGCAAAAATTATTTGATAGATGGAGGTGGCCCCTTCTAAAAACTCGGTATCTCCTTTGCCATTAGGCTGCTGAACTTGAACTAATTAAAACCTATGACCAGCTCTGACCTAAACTTACCTCTGATTTTGCGAGATCATTTCTGGGATTGATAAATCTATTTCTCCTAGTTACACACATGCTTTGTGGTAGTACCCCAGAATCAAAAGGCAAAGCTTTATTTATAATGAATTACAGCGCAGGAGTAAGATTTAATAAATCTCCTCCCTCATGCAAATACAATATTTGTACCAATACAAAACATGTAAAATCCAAACACGTGTTAACATTGGGTCTGATGAAGACAGTCCCTCCCCAACAAATACTTACTCTTCTTCCTCCTCCTCATCTTCCTCCTCCTTCTCGTCAGTCTTCTTTCTCTGGGGGGGGGGGGAAGAGGAGAAATAGACAATGTCCAGACAAATGACAATTTTGTGAATAAATGAAGCCCTACAGGATTTACCACTTGATTAGATTAATTCGAGCAAAATGAGTATTAAATCTTCAAAACTGATGAATAAATAACACAAGACATGCTAATAAGCGTTTGTGAACTTTGTGGGACCACACAGTTGTATCTTGGGGTGGGGGAGGAGATCTAGGGTTCAAAAACTCTACAGCTGCATAAACAGCTTTTGCAAAGGAATTCATTCAGACCTTGGCTGGTGCAGATTTTTTATTTGAGGCTGCCCTCTTTACTGGTTTGGGAGGACTTTCCTCAATTTCCTCTTCCTCTACTTCATCCTCCTCTTCACCATCCTCTTCATCAAAAGATAAATCTTCCTCCACTGCAAAAACAAGTTCAAAAGCATTAAAATACTGCACCTCACACAAAACACAACAGTGTACTGTGGTGAAAGTAACAATTCTCTCAAGGACAAGAGGAGAACCATCCACCATATTGTAAAGCAAAACACAATGTACACTGTAAAATATCAAGATCCTGGACTTGGTAACAAAAAATAAAACCCCACATATTAAAAAGGAGGGGCAGGGCTCAGAGGTACAGGATACAGTGATGGAAATGTACAAATATCTGACACCGTCTATGAGTTGGTTGGTTTATAGACACACCAATATATATAATGGACTGGTGAGGAGGACTATAGTGGAAAATTATTGACCCAACGGAAGGCTTGTTACCGACAGGGGGCTATAATGCCCAAAGCTGCAGTACATATTTAATATGTCAATCAAAATAATGAGAGGCGCAAGGTTGAATAGGAAATATGACCAAATTCTGTAAAGCTGTAAACATTTTGGCACGAATATTAGTGCTGTACATATAAGTAATATACCACTACTACCAGAGCAACAGGTAGCCAACATTTCTGGAGCAAAATAGGTTTTATTGTTGCGATTCAAATATTTTGGTTGCAAATATTTAAGGCTTTACAGTATTTTGTTTAAATATAGCCGATACAGCATAATTAAATAACATACATAAATAACAGAAAATGCTTTTGAAGTTCATACCGCAAGTTGTTTTCTTTTGTGGTATGTTTTGTAAATAATTTTCCGTTCGGCAGCTTTTCATTCAGCCATTTTATCTTCTTGTTTAGGAATGGAGGTTCAGGGCATTCCTTTCAAAAAGGGGCGGGACCGACAGTGATGTGAACCAATCACATGACAGACATAAGAAAGTTTACAAACAGGAGGAGGCCTTTCGGCCCATCTTGCTGGTTTGTTTGTTAGTAGCTTATTGATCCCAGAATCTCATTTAAGCAGTTTCTTGAAGGATCCCAGGGTGTCAGCTTCAACAACCTTACAACGGAGTTGGTTCCAGACCCTCACAATTCTCTGTGTAGAAAAGTGCCTCCTACAGAGACTATTTAATAAAATCTATTTTTGCTCCTATGGTGAGGTTTTAACCAATTACAGGCCAGAATTTCCAAGCACTGATTATTTATATAGTACTGGGACGAGCGCAGGAATTTCAGTTTGGATATTCGCTCAATTAAAAAATATTGGTTCGGATATTCATTAGTTTTTCAAAATAATAAAAGCCATTACATTGCTCTGAACGCATGCAGAGATAGCGTAGCAGCAGGGGCAGGGGGGCGTGGCCCCTGTGTGTGTGTGTGTGTCTATTTTACAGCAAGACCTTAGACTATGTAACACGTTAGAATAGAATATCCCGCAAGTAAAGAATAAGTTGTAATGGACTTACTTTACCACAGTGAATTAACTACAAAACAAAAGGATGCCAAATAGCTATATATGATCTATACTGACCATATAAAAATCACTACACAACATTTTCAGGTCGTTGGGTACTGTTTAAGCGAGGCATTTCAGAATGACCTGCTTGCCTTTCTGTCCCATGGGATTCTGTATTGCTCTAAAGCAGCACAATGCATTTTTGTCCCAGATGGCTTTAGAGATCGCTATGCGTGCATGCACATAATCTAGTTTGTGTACTTTTAGCTGTCTAAAACTTTTAAATATAGGCTCAAGAGCTGCTGTGTTGATCCTGTATATATAATCTCAGAGCTCTTTTTCATTTGCCATTTTTAAAACTGTTGCGTAAATTCTGGTGAGGCAGTAAAAATACAAACATTTGATTTTGATTTTTGTATCCGAATGTGTCACACTTACAGATATGTTGTCCACTGATATAGACCGGGCCCGAACCTGCTTTAAGTCTAAATGTAACATGAGGGGGGAGTTCAATTCCTGATATAGTCACCTGCAAAAACAAAACAAACAAATATTTTGTGTGTATGTATATAGATAGCGAGATAGATAGATAGACATGTTTCATTAAAGGACAGTTTAATAAAACTAAGGGTAACTGATAGGGGCAGAGTTGCACATGTTTAACACGCCTTACCGTTGGCATTACTGAACTCTTCAATGTTGCAAGGGGGACTGGCTTTGCATCCGCACCCTCTCCCTCATCTGGCACGATTTCTACAACATTGAATTCGTCTTTGGCTTCTGCGCCTAAGCAGATCTGTAGCGAAAGAACAGTGTTATTTGTCGTAGCTTAAACACGTTACGCTGCATTAAAATAAAATACGTCTACATACTCTTTGCAAAAACCGTCACATTTTATGGTGCGGTAAAATAATAAATAAATAAATAAATAAATAAATAAACATACCGTCCTCAAAGCCAGTTGGTGTTGATATTTTGTATCATCTGATACAAAGGTAGCCGTCTTGTTTTTTTCATTCAGTTCGCACCCTGTTAAATTGAGAATATTGTAATATATAACAACTGATGTAAAAAAAAAACACACCACACACGCCACAAAATTGTGAAAACAACCGATAAAAAAAGTTAACTTCCAAAGTTGTGTTTGAACACAACGACCTTACAAATTACTTTGCTAAAATATTTGTTTGCGCTGCCACAAAAAAAAAACAAAACCCCAAAAGAAGCACATTGCATTCCACGGTTATTCAACAATTCCTATCCGCCTACCCCATATCAGAGAAAGAGGTTTTTCCATTTTGCTGGTGTTTGACGTCATTGTCCTCGAGGTAACTGCAATGCAAAACACAACGATGTTTGAAACACACAGCGTGCCAATTACTATTCCATTAATAACTCAGTGTAATAATGCAACTGAACAATTAACACTTGGGTTTAAACGGAGGGAAAACAACCTGAACAAATGCAGACGTTGTATCAGAACTTGGCAAACACAAACGTGTTCCTTACAGGGCAGCTGGCAAGAAAAAAACACACGATGACGCTAATTGGGGGGTCAGTCTAATTAGCACAGAACGGCGGGAATTTTTTTTTTTTTTTTACTGACTTATGTAAAAAAGAATTGCGGTGTGTCTCTAAAACCTGCAACATACGTGTTACTGATTTAAATAAATACATGTGTTGTTTACTTTACAATAGCTACAGATTTTGTACCTGCATCACGACATTTACACGGTATTTCGGTCTGAGAAGCCTGTGTCTTGAATGTGGGTTTATCAATCGGCTCTCGACATTTGACAAAGTTATTTGCGTCGACGTTAACGCCAGGAAGCGCCGGCATCCAGTGATTCTCCTCTGGGACAGTACAGACAGGCTTGTCCTCATAAGCGTCGCAAGCAAAATCTTCGTCTTTGATAACGCGTCGAACGACATCTTGGTCTGAAATAGACGGGCTCGAATCCTTCTTTGTGTCGATGGTACTGAGCTTCAGTTTTAAATTATATATATCCTTGGCTGTAATGCATTTGCCGGTCAATGAATTCAAGTAATCCTTCACTTTTGCTGGAGAAAGATTGAGTCGCAGTAGTTCCTCTGCTTTTTCCTTTTCCATTTGGCTTAGCCGACGAGACTGCAGACAAAAAAACAAAACAAACAAACAGTATTTTAGAAAACCTTTGCAGAGAGCATACATTGTTGACAGACACATTTGTTTACATCTTCCAAGGTCGTTTTTAACCCATGGGTGTCCAAAGTTGGTTCTGCCATCACTCCTGGTCTTTGTTCCAACCTGGTGGTGTTAGAAAGTGGTACATCGTCAGAATGTGGTACAGATACCAAAACTAGACCCGTGTAATGTCAGAAAGCTGTACATTGTCACATTGAAAGCGGTCCGCTGTCAGATTTTGGTACAGGTGCAATCAATTGCGATCTGATAGGTGTTTTCCTGTTGTCAAACAGAGGTACATTAACCATTAATTATACTTTATTTTTGCAAACTTAAACTGGAAACAGACTATCAATTTCTCTAAAAAGAAAAAAAAACAACAATTTACGACCAACAAGACAAAATGAGAAGTCCACCTCAAAGTAGCGCAAGTAAAAAAATGTATAAGACCCAATGTATTGCACAAGATAAATATTTGCATACTGTTCTCATAATGGTGGAAAAATATGATACATTACATTAACAGTGATATAAAAGACTGGAAAAATATGATAAATAAAAAAAAAGATGTAAAAAACAGCATAACGTACCAAATTTGAATGGACGCTTCCCTGCTTTCTTAGCGGAAGTTGTTTAGGCATGCAGTGTGCTGCGTACCACTTTTTACCTTGTACCTGAAAATAACACTATACCGGTTCTAAATTGATTAATCGAACCAATTAAACTTCCACCCAGACCCTGAATAGTTCATTATTCAATTTTTACCTGTCAAACCTGGAGTGGAATAGCCTTCCACGGTCGTGATTGGACACCTCTGTTTTAACCATCATGCTTACCTCAGGATACTGGCTGTAAGCATCTGCACTGACGTCATGGTTGTGAGTAAGACAAGATTTGGAGATCACGAAGCAGTCCTTGTGTCTGTCAGCATAGGCCAGCACACGGGCAGGGCAATCCAATTTAAAAGACCTTAAATAAAGCAATTCAAACATGAGGTACACTGTGCAGACACCTGGGGTTAAAGTGCTTCAGCAAACAAAACACTTTCGAAACCGTACCTGGTTTGCACTTCCATTCGTGGAATCAGTCTCAACATGTGCCGGTTTCACACAGACACATTAAGGGTTGTATAAACATGCCATATCTAGTGCACTCTTGTGCAAATGAGCTGACCCTGACATTATTGATTAATGTGCTAAGCAAATTACAGCTAAGGCATTTGCTTATTTGCTAAACTGTACTATTGAGCATGGTGTGTGTGTGCGTGTGTGTCTATTACCTGCAGAGCAACATGTGAGGCACTCTATATGTTGTTCAGTGATGTCCACTGCTCCGCTCACTCCAGTTCAAGACTCTTGTACTCGCCTACCAATGCCTTGACCAGACTGTACCCAGTTACCTCCAGACCCCCATCTCTCCCTACACCCCCACCCAAACTCTCTGCTCCGCCTGCACTAGAAGACCGGCTGTACCTCCTCTATGCTCCCCTGCCTGCAGAGCCCGCTCCTTCTCCACCCGCGCCCCGCAGTGGTGGAATGACCTTCCTACGGATGTCAGGACTGCCCAGTCCCTGACCACCTTCCGGAGCCTCCTCAAGACACACCTCTTCAGACAGCACCTGTAAAACTCATCTCTCCCTCTAGACCAGGGGTGTGCAATTCTGGTCCTGGAGGGCCGGTGTCCCTCCTGGCTTTTGTTCCAACTTTGCCCTAAATTACTTAATTGGGCCAATTATTACCAATTATTGGTCTAATTAAGTAATTTAGAGCACAGTTGGAACAAAAGCCAGGAGGGACACCGACCCTCCAGGACCGGAATTGCACACCCCTGCTCTAGACAATATAGTACTCTGCCTTTAATGCACTTTAACTTGCACTTATCTGCTCCCTAGTTTACTGTATTTAATCCTGCATTTAACCCAATCCGTAGTACCTTTTATTTTACTTGCACTCGTATCTAACCCTGATGTATCTATCAACACTTACCTGCTCTTGAACTGCTCCAATATCAAATCGTACTGTGTTTTGTATTTGCTCTCATTAGACTGAAGTCACTGTATTTTGCATGTTGCTCTTAATTGTACTGTCATTATTTATTTATTTTTTTGTATACAACTGTAAGTCGCCCTGGGTAAGGGCGTCTATAAGAAATAAATAATAATAATAATGTTCCAAACGTGAATACAAATTATAAGGGGGAGGGGGAGGTGGGGACCCGTTGTTGATCTTTTGCTGCCCCCTTGAGGTCATTTGGCAGTGATGCGCCACATTACTACATGCAAATACGGTTTAAAAACATAGATATAGATAAGGCAACCTGGAGATAATTACTACAAATAGTTTAACTTGTGTTTAAGCAACTGTAGTTAAAATACTGTGATCTCAGATTACAATACACCCGATGTGGCTTAAAAAGACGAGGCTTTTAAAAAATGCGTGTATTGTATGTACTGGTTGGTATTACCTGTAAAATGTTATTATTCGCATGCAAACAAAGTTAATTAAAAAGACAATTTTTTTTACATTTGTGTTCTGTTTGTTGAGCTAGAGCTGCTGCTGCTTTATAAATGCCCTTGGAATGGGCATTTCTAAAGCAGCAGTAGCAGAATAAGTCTGACTAAAACCACCTTTATGAAACGCAAACAGACTGACAGCGTAAAACTGATCTGAACGGTGTAGGGGTGTGCAGTTTACTGCGACTGTAACATGTCTAACAGTACATGTCAGTTATAAAAAAATGATTAATTACGATTCAATACAAAACTATGGGCGTGTGTGTTTCCCAGAAACGAATGCGCTCACCCGTTGACGAGACTGCTACTGTATTTGTAAATCAGTTATATTTAAAACAAAACACAAACACGCAAAAAACAAAAACAAACAAAACAAACCCTACCTTTGATTTGGCCGAATGCCGAGACCTGGTCTTTTTCTCGCTTGGCCATAGTGTTTGCAAGCGAAAGATACGCTGGTATAAACGAACTTGGGGTGATACGCAATATTCTTCGTGGATAACGTCTTATTTCTCGATTCAGCCTTCCTGCTTGAACCAATGACGAATTTCGCATGGGTCTCTGCTTCCAATTGTCTGATTGCGTTTTGAAGCTCATTAAAATCGCTAAATTGTTGCCCAACTATGAGTATGTTTTCCATTGTGGAAACACTACCTGTTGAGAGAAGTTTCAAATTAATATATCGGTTCTTTCCTCATTCAAAAGTGCACATGACGTGCACCTTTTCATTTGAGGTAGACTATCCCGAAGTTTCACCGTGCGAATAAGGAAAACAAATGCACATTATTATTGGCACGTCAGATAAAATTTTATCGACACGACAGCGAGCCTGTGAATAGAGACGCAACACCAAGCAACAGCGCCTCCTACTGCAATGAATTGCAGTTGCAACTTATTTGGTTCCGGTGTTGCTAACACTAATGTGCGCAATTTACGAAAACTACAGCTTAGTTTTGACACATGTGACCGTTCGCGTACAAACACAGCGATTTAAAGTTCTACACAACCGTGTGATCAAGATTAAATTGTAGGATTTATTTTCTTTTTTTCTTGTTACACCGGAAATAGTAGCATTTTAACCGGTGAAAGTTGAAAAGAGAAAGTTGAACGTTATGGATTTGGAAGGATTGCTTGGATCTTTGGTGAGAAAAAAAAAAAAAAGAAAATTAACAATTATTAATAATGAAAAATTCTGTTGCTTTTGGATGTGGACGGTCCTTCTATTACTACATACGTTTGGCAGCACCCGCGTTTGGTTTCTAATTAAAACTCCGGGTGGGATACGAATTAGCCCACGTGTCGTATCTGTGTTAGAAGGATGCTCGATTTTATTTGAACCTTTAAAGATAGCACATATTGTTATGGAGTGCGTAGTATATTTCATCTGGACAAATTGTTTATATTTGATAGTACTGGCAGTCAGTGATCACATATTTCCCCCCCTGTGATTCTTTAGTTTGCTGTTCTAAGGGAAAATTAAAACGAGTGCATGTTTTTTATTTGTAGGGTGCCGGCGGGGCGGTGTCTGCCGCCGGTGCACTGTCTCTGCCTGCAGAATCCTATGGAAATGATGTAAGTATTTATGGATTTAGCATTATAATTACATCCTATATATATATATATATATATATATATATATATATATATATATATATATATATATATAAATATAAATACAGTGTAGTTTACAGTAAGTGCAAACACTTCTACAATACAACGTGAGATAAGAAGTAGCAATTTAGGGTTAAGACCATTTGTATCTACAATGACATAATAGCGCAAGGATAGTGCACCAGCTCAGCAGCCAGTAACGTGATGCTGAGGTCAGACAAGTTCAGTGCATAGTAGGAGAGGTAGATCAGGAGATCTACAAATGCAGTCTAAACAGCTGGGTCTTCTGCAGAAGGCAGTGAGAGACGGAGAACGGTAGCTGGTTTCACCACAGAGGGACTAAGGAAGAGAAGGAATACTGAATCACGAACAAAAGCAACGTTTGTGATGTAAGAAAATCTTAGTTTTATTTATTTATTTTTTAACATTGTGATGCGTTTTCAGGCGCAACTGGAAATGATGTGGGCTAAGAAGGCATACGACCACGCTGAAATCTATTTTAATGTAAGTTAAATCACATATTTTATCATTGGATACAATTTTAGACGTGCAATATATGATAAAATGCTTACGGTATTTTAGTGTAAGTTAGAACCACGGTGTGGGCAGTGGAGGCAACTAGAGAACTAATGATCCAATTGTGTTAAACTTGGTATGGACATTCCTCAGACCAAGTCTTTGGAGGGTATATTAGTGACCTGCTGTTCTAGCTTCTGATTGGTTGGGCTGATCATTGTATTCACATCAACTGATGGATTGTGCCTTCAGCAATTTCACAGCTCTGTGTTCATCCTGTGTTTTGTACTAACCTTGAGGAAACTGCGCATGGTATTTATTGGATTATATTCCAGGTGCTGTGACGTAGGGTATGTGGGCCTGTCTGTATTGGGATTCTGACACCTGTAATATGGGCAGGTCCACACATTAGGCAACCTCAGAGTCAACATTTCAAAATGATCCTAATAATGCATTTAGGGTGTCATTTTGAAGGCAATGATTTAGTTTTTTGTGATCTGGGTTATTTATGTAATAGTGTATTTTGAGTTACAATCAATGACAGCAGCTTAACACCCTTGTTTTTAAGTGTCGTAAGTCATTCAAATTGTATCAAATCACCATAAAACCATATATCATTTAAAAGCTTAGAACTTGAAGACCATTTTTTCCCAGTAACTATTTACATAATTCAGAACATGCTAGAATATAAAAGAACAGAAATGACAAATAAATTGTTAAGTAAAATTACAAATATTTTTTTTAATAACTATGCATTCACTTCACCATGAAGTGTATACCTATGACTTTAAGTAACTGTAGCAGTGTGGAATAGTGGTTAGGGCTCTGGACTCTTGACCGGAGGGTTGTGGGTTCAATCCCAGGTGGGGGACACTGCTGCTGTACCCTTGAGCAAGGTACTTTACCTAGATTGCTCCAGTAAAAACCCAACTGTATAAATGGGTAATTGTGTGTAAAAAATAATGTGAAATAATGTATAATGTGATATCTTGTAACAATTGTAAGTCGCCCTGGCTAAGGGCATCTGCTAAGAAATAAATAATAATAATAATAATAATAATAATGACTTAGACTGCTTCTGTTGTAGTGTATTGATAAGGGTCTGATCTAAGTACACATAGAAATAATTGTACATAAGTCCTCAAACAGATATTTTGATACCATCCCAGCGTGGATGAAAAAGTCAGTTCATCCGAGTACATCTGACACCATGATATTTTATGAGCATTTCTCCCTTATCAAGAAAGGTGGACAAATTATTTCTATCTGAATTAGTCCTGATTCATTGACATACTGTGCCCAAGTAAAAAGCTGTGATTATAATAATCAGAAATGTGCGCCAGCAATTGTGGAACTGCCCATATGTTACTGACTTACATACAGTCGTGTGTTTTATTTTAATTTGCAGCTCATCTCATCAGTTGATCCCAAATTCCTTAAGCTCACAAAAGTCGACGACCAGATCTACACTGAATTCAAGAAGATCTTCGGTGACATGAATATCAACGTCTTGAACCCAGAAGATCTCAAATCAGAAGAAGCCAAACAGGTGAGGTTTCTAGTGTCGCAAATCTTTAAACCATTACAGTAAGCTTGTGGACATGACGTGGTGCAGAGATTTTAAAAGTATGTTTCATTTGCTTTCTGTAGAAGTGGAGGCCATTCTGTCTGCAGTTTGATGGAATCGTAGAAGACTACAACTACGGCACACTGCTGCGGCTGGACTGCCAAAAAGATTATACAGAGGAGAACACCATTTTTGGTAAGCAGCCCTGTGTGTGTGTAGAGCTTCAGCAATCTGGTTCATTACTTTCTGAGCAGACTTTGCTAAAGAGGCCTGTGCTGATCTAGGATTAGTTCAGGGCACATGCAGGGAATACAGTTCCAATACAGCATGGTGGTTAAGGGAACAGGATTTACAATCGTCAACTATGGAATGGAAACTAGTAAGAAGATTAACGATTCTTAAACTCCAACCCTGTGCAAACTGTCTGTGTTAGTTAGTAACGTACATCCCTCTGCCCCACGTCTGTAAATGAAAAATTGGAGCGATCAGTATTTTGAAAAAGATGACCTAGATCCACCACAGGCAGTTGTACAAATAGTACAAGCACGGATGATAAGGGTCTATTGTAAGTGGTCTCCAATAAGTCACGGGTGAGACGGGCTCGTATGCAGCTATGGCCAAAAGTTTTGCATCACCTTATAGAATTAACTAATTTTGCTTCATAAAGTTGAATGAAAATTATGTTAAATACCATATCTAAATTATGTTCATATAGTTTTTCTTTTTATAATTCTCTCAGTCCTACAATTCTTGGTAATGCAAAACCTTTGGCCACAGCTGTACACGGAAGCTTTTTTTTAAATAAAGATGTGGGGGGCCAAGATATTTATAAATCTCTGCATTACGACACACCAGCAGAGTAAATTGTGATCGTAACATTGATAAAGACCTCGTCAATTTTTGATAGATTTTTTTGTTTCTCTGCAGCATTTTCTAAAATAGAAACACATGCTCTAATTCATGTAACTGTTTGCCTTGTTATACTGCAGGTCAGCTTGTCCGGAATAATTAAGAATCGCAATTAAAAGCAAGTTTCTTTTCAGCCACCAGGATCCAGTTCTTTGCAGTTGAAATCTCCAGGAACAGAGAGGGCTACAACAACGCTGTCTATGAGTCCACTTCCAAAAGCAAGAACCAGAAACAGAGCTGATCCCATCCTCGAGAGGAGAACTTTTCTCAAGTGACCTTTTTGATAGACATTTCTAGGAGTTCATTCTGAAAGAAGCCGGTATAATGCTTTACACGAAATCCTCGAGTTGCCAATTGGTATCTTTGCATTTCTTTTCAAATCAGTGGGCTGTATTCACAAAGCATTTACCGCCATGCCAAGTTAAATGTTTTTTTTTTTCTTCTAGAAAGAAAACAAAACATTGTTAGAAACTTTAAGTTGTTAACTCACACTAGCCCTACACCTAGACATGTTTTACAACTCCCCTTCTTTTGTATATTATTGAAATGATCACACTTCTCATCGCATGGTGAATAAGTCTCACCTGAATAAGTTTACTGTTAGAAGTTGTTTATGCAGCTTTATTTAATCTGATCGCACTTGTTCAAATAATATACTCTTAATTCAGGGTACTTCTTAAACCCAGAACTGAAGGCTTCTAAACCGATTAATGAAATGAACTCTTAAGTGCACCTTGGTTGTTTTACAAAAAGGACGCAGACTTAGCACAGTAATAAATGCTCAGTCTAATTATTTGATTAGTTGGACACATTTAACACTTCTTTCCATCCCTCAATGATTCATAATAGTGAATCAAGAGCATTTTTTTTTTTTAAATCAACTGTAAAAGACCTTGAAACATATTAAATGTCCAATTGAACAATTTGAATTAATGCTGTTAATTGAGAGTTTAAGTTGGAATAAAAACCAGAAGACCCTGCAGCCCTCGAGGACTGGAGTCTTGACACCCCTGCTCTAAGATCTTGCGTGCTGCTAGACACGTCAATCACAGTATGCAGTTTAATGCAATTGTTATAAAGGCCCTGGGCTGGTTGGGCTACAATACAGATACGCCTCGTTTGGTGAAATCAACAAAACAAAGAAGAAAAAAAAAATCGCTAGCTTGAGAGCAAAGACTTTGTAACTAACAGATGACAGCTTTGTGATATGCAAGTCAAAGACTTAATATAAAAACATGATTCTTCTGTCTCTGGTTATTAAAGTAGTTGTAATGTTCTTGCCCTCAGCCAGTGAAATTTAAATTACAAGGAAGACAGTACTTTGCATATCTTATAATAAGTGACAGTGTCTTTAACTTACAGCAGAGGTCACTGGTGTTAAAAAGAATAGTGAAACAAGGTGTACAATACAATTATCTATAACAAATGATGCCATGTTAAAACTTACCAGCTGGTGGTTATTAACTTTACATAATAACATTATAAACCTAATCAAGAATACAGCTACACCAAACCATGATGCATCCAACAGTGACAACATCAACTGCAAACATCAGATATCAACGTGACACAGCTCTGTTGTCCTAATAAAAATACATTTAAAAAGCTTAAAACTTTGTCAAAACTGTAGTGTAATTATTAACATTTTTAGGGTCTTTCAGAAAAAAAAGGAGACCCTTTTGCGCTTTTCATGTCCGTCGCACTCAACATGGTGAATTTTAACTGACTTGATTTTTGCACCAAACCTTTATTATACACTCCTAGCCTCCTATTGCTGTTTCAGAATGCATTGGTCTATAATCTGATAGAACTTTTATACAGATGTGCTTAACCTTTGAGTTACTGCGCGATTACTATGAGATTATAAAAGGACCCTCTGTATGTCTGTGCAAAGCCACTTTTCCCTAATGACATCTACACACAAATATAATTTCAGTACAAACCATCAGCGTTTATTTGCAGTCACAATGCTTACACTATATGCAGCAGACACCCATACAAATCAGCCAGCTATCTGTTCACTCAATGGATCCACCAACACGCAATCAACCAAGACAGACATTCACATCAGGGAACCAAAAAAAAAAAAAAAATACCCATGAGTGTTGACATGGTTAGGAGGTGAGCTAGTCTTCACAAACAATTAGCAGCAACAGTTCTGGAGAATGGTACAAGTTGCTAATATCATTCTTTCCTTGTTCTTAGATCTACCTTAATTCTCTTTTTCAGAAATATGCATTCAGTAATTCAAAGTGTGATTTGTATTTATTGTTTTATTTGTATTTAAGATTTAAATAAAAGTACCAGTGACTTCTTGTTAGAAAGATCTTTAGTAAGACCCTCAACTCTCTCTCTTCTGGTTAAAACAGACGGACATGTGAATTGAGGGTCCTAGGCCTGAGTTAATGGAAGCTCTCCCTAACAAATTCAGCTGTACTTCAACTGTAAGGGTACTACAGGTCAACATTTTGAAATGTATTATTTTTTTTTAATCACTCCCACCTCCTCCCCCCACATTTCTCTATCCAATTTCACTCATTCTCAATTCCAACATCAAACCTTATTCATCTTCATATTCTTCACACACATACATAACCCCTCACTTAAGCATTGTTGAACGACTAGTCTCTGTAAAAATTTCAATCACACTTTTTCTTCCTTTTTTTTTTTTTTTCAAATTGAAATTATTATAAACATTGTTCAAAATGTTATGAAAAAATGTACACATTTTTACAAGGCAGGCGACGGCAGGGCACTATTCCACCTCAGTCCGTAGACCCCAAAGAACAAAAGCACCCTGCCCTTTTTTTTTGGGGGGGGGGTGGAGGGAGGGATAAGGGGAGGAGGGAGAGAGGTTTGACCTCTTTGGGTAGCGGAGCAGAGCTTAACACCCTGACCTCTGACGTCCGACTAAGAGAAAAAGGCGGGGTTGGAGATCAGAAGTGAACGCTTTGGAAACGCGCCCGTCCCTTCTCAGCCAAGCCAAAGAAACACTGCTCTGTACAGACAGGGTCTGGGGAATGTCAGCTCATCATATCGTTGCTGTTTACACCGTACGTCGAATTCTTCATGGAGTCGTTTACTTCTCTTCTAAATACTGAAAGGTTCTGTGTAAACCTGGGAAAAAAATAAATAAATAAGGCTTAGGTTCGGGAGGAAAGAGTGTGCCCCCTAAACACATAATACATCCTCTAAATTAGAGACCACAATCAAGCGAGAACGTACCACTTGGAGGAAGTGATTGCACAGTGATGTTCAACCGGCAGGGTAAATACATTTACAAAAAATATAATAAAAAGACCACTTGCTCAAAAATCAGTTTCAGACATACAGCCAATGACTTGATGGATACATGAGCAGCTACACAGACTTACACAAGCAATCTTGTAACATGCATCAGTACATTTTCTAGGACTAAAATTTTAATAGATGCATTTTACTACACCTATTCATTTGTCAAAGATGACACATTTAAAACATTTTACTATATAAAGATGGCAATGGCCTTTTCAAGGTGTAATCGGCTGAATTAGAATTGGGATTAGGCAGGCACAACTCAACGCGCTGCAATCAGCCTTTAAATAATCCACACACACACACAGCTTTTACATTTTATTAGGTTTATTCTCCCTTTCCCATAACTTATTATGTTTTGTTTTTTTAGCAATAACGCAAAACATTTTTTTTTTGTAATAGTTTGTGTTAAGGGGCTTTTGAAGTCTGGGAGCTGCTCTTTGGTTCTTGCCTGCTTTAGACACCTGAAAATGTACACAACTCAGCTAAAAAAAGTGTCTTTACACAGTGTAAGTAAGCGCTAGCACCATCTAGTGCACAGCAGTGTATTGCCAGCAAAACAAAAGACCACTGGGTGGTGCTGGCTCTCACTTCTCTACAGAGCCATGTCTAGCCTGTGTTATATACAGGCAACTAGAACGGAGGAGAAAGCACCTCAGACTTATCAAAGGAATTTAAGCAGCAGAGTATGAACAATTGCTAAACGAACCACAAACATCATACAAAAGTAAAAGGGGCAGTAAAAAAAATAAATAAATAATATGAAGCAGCTTAATTAAAACTCCATAAACTTAAAAAGGTAAGAAGTACAGACCTGTCTCTGTTTTTTGTCAGTAAGTTGCGTTCAATGCCTTCCATAAGATTTTCAAAACATAAATGCATGGCTTGCTGCTTTTCTGGAGGTTGGCTGTTCACTATACTGTTTCTCAAATCAGCAAAATACTAGAAATGCATACAAAAACAAAAAACCAAGGTTAGTACAAAATGCTTCTCGACAGACAAATCAATTCATCTGCTTCTACGTTCAAGTGTTCGTAGCTGACAAAATCATTGTATTAAATCTGCTGTGCACTTCCATTTGCTATATAGGTCTTGAGTGTGCAGTTCTGAAAGTTCTGTAATAGTAAACCTGCAGTTTCATTTGGAAACGTATCTGCTACTACAGGAGTGCATCTCTGTTTGCAAGCCATGCTTTTAGTAAGTGTTGCCCTTCTTTGGTCATTTCTCCTGGAGGGTGAAATGAGGTCTCCATCCCTTCAACGCTGCTTCCTCTATTGACTGACATGCTTCCAGCAGCTTGCCACATTTACTGACATGATTTGACCCCAGGTGAAATGACCTAGGAAGTGTAACAGATTTGAGTTTCCGTTAACCCAATATTGCATCGGATGTTTTCAAATGAAATGTTTGCTTGTGTTTCTTTTAAAAACGTCAGATTTGAGACCTATACAGATTAATGGAAGTGTAAAAAACAGGCACAAGTGTTAGCTACAGTCACTTTTAGCCAAAGTAACACATCTTTATGCCGTCCACACAGAAGCTTAAATACTGATGAAAGCATGCTTAGGGCAGCATTAAAAAACACAGATCAGATGGCTATCCACATCTGATAACATTAGCAGTCCATTTAAAAGTGCCCCAGCCCCACAGAATTGAAATCCTGTTTTTGCATTGAATTTAAACAAATATTCTAACAGTCGATCATTCTGAAATCAGCTGGAATTCGTTCCATATTACAATATAAAATCTCTCGGGAGTAAAAGAAACCCACCTGATACCCCATCAAAATTACCCCATCAAAGAAAGGAAAGATACTGTATATCATTTTGTATGGTAGAATACATGTTATTTTTTCAGATGTCATTTAAGCATTGGTTTCCTTTGCAGGATATCTTTTTCACAGAACGGATATGAACATCGCCATTTTTACCCAGTACATTTCAAGCAGTGCTTGTCTGTCTATTTGAATGATTGTCCCAGCACTGTGGACAGCTGTAGAATTGTATCCCTTCATGGAAAAACATCATATGTAATGATTATACTTCTGTGCTGGTTGAAACAGTGTTTTTGTACTTCATTTATATGCTAGTGCACTTTTAACAGTGAACCAGGTTTCAAACCTCCCCAAGGAATGCAAAGATAGATTACCTTCTCATTTAGCAGAATCAAACCAAGCAATGGACGAGACATTGACCACTGATTCCTGCAGTCCTCGAATATTATAATATTGAGTACAGTTGACAGCATCTGAAAGGAATGAAAAATGTGATTGTACACTGTTTCAACTTATATAAAAACGTAAGAAATAAATAATGTCACTGTTAAGGATTTGTCGAACTTCCAGTACACTTACTGGATATAGATGTCATTACGTCCATAGAACATAGGGCGCAACCTTCTAGTTCTTGAGGTAAAACCTTCATTTTTATAATAAATAAACTAAATAAAGTGCAATTATAGAGCTGAATAACTATTAACCAAATGCAAAGGAAAAAAAAGTGGATTTTCTTGGTTTAAAAATAAATAAAACGGTAGAGTTTAAGAACTTGAGTATCCAATTTGTTTTTCATTTCTCCAGTAATATGGGACCGACGGCTCCGACAAAATAAGCGAAAACAAATAAACCAAAAAAAGTGGCGGCTTCCTCCTTACCTGCTGTATCATTTCTGGATGCTGTTGCATGATGTGCAGGAACCTGTCGCTCTCCTGTGCCATTGGGGTTGACCTCTTCTTTGTGCTGCGTGACAGCTGCTTAAATAAATATGTAACTATATGGTCTAAACTGGAGCAGCACCCTGTGCATACCATTGTGTCTAATGACAAAGAAAGAAAGAAAGCAGTACGATTAACATAGTGTTTCTATTACAATAACATGTCGTCATGTTACAGGCGTCAATACCGTGAAAAAAAAGAGGTGCTAACTAAAGGCTTTAAAATCCTTACCTCTTATTAGCATTAGCAACATTGTCACATCTTTTTGTTTTTTTAATGCTTTAATTCAAATACAACACCATAGTAAAAGCTGTTGCTGTTTCCTGTTACCTACCTACTTCCTGTGCTGTAGGTAAATATCACTCTGACGGTTTTGCTACAATGTTGGCAACAGCAGAGGAAGTGATTGGGTACAAGGAAAAAGCCATTTTTATTTATTTGCATCTATTTAGAGTGTTGTACTTTTCAAAAAAACACACAAGTATGATTTAAAAAAATAAATTAAATAAAATACATCGCAAGGACCAGTGATAAACATGTCTAAGTATAGCAATGCAATGTTTTTAAAGCCTTGGTTATCTCTCCTTTTAACATGCATGTCTATGACTGGTATGTGGGATTCACTGTGATTACCAAGTGCCGCGAGTCCTTCAGAGATGGAGGAGAGAATGTACATGATTACATGGGGCTCCAGGCTGGCAATGAAGTTCATGTGGTCCTGGGTGAGAACTTCCAGCAGGGAATAGTACGACTGGCTGAGTTTGGGGTAATCCTAGATCGGAAGAAACAGCACATTACATTACATTATTAATAGATATAATTACTAAACGAAATTAAAAAAAAGGATATATAACTGTGTTCAGAAATTATTAAATCTTACGCCAGTTTAAAAAAACAAAACAAAACAAAAAAATCACTGATAACACGTACCCCACCGTACAATAGCTGTAAATAAAACATTAGAGCCATCAGTACGTTGATAAAGTAAATCACCATGAACTACAGTAATCACATGTAAAAATGTAATATTCCCCATTGGATTAGCAGTTCTCTAGACAAGTAAAAATGTGACAAACAGGCAGCCTCCATATACTCCCTGACTCTGATACTAACTTGTGCTAAAGGACGCTTCATTACAATTGGATAAGCGGTTCTGTAGATTTTTGTTAAAATACAAGTGTGACAGACAGACAGACACCTTACCACGTTTCACCCCAATAGGATAGGCAGGTCTCAAAATACACACGTACGACTCTGAAGCGTGCCATACATGCGTTTCCAGCGGGGGAATTTACACACTTCTTATCATACTCACCAGTAAGTCACTGTGAGGGATTGATAGGAGGAGCTTAATAAATGTCTGTAAGGCGTTATCTAGTGCGTCGTCCCCGTAAAGCCGAAAAACGCCAAAGTTCACGTAATTGCCACTTAGCACGGCTTTTAACATGGAGAAGCAGATAGAGATTCCTTTGAGTTTTAGTGCATACACTTGATCCTTCGGCACTTCTCCTAGTGTTAAAATACGATTGCCTAAGAAAAATAAATTTTACATAAAGCACAGTTAGGCTATGTGAAAGGGTTAAGAATACAATAATCTTACAATTATGTGATATAAAAATATGAAATATTTGATTAGTGATGTTAAACACCCCCCAGAAATAACTTAATTACATTAATCCTAAAAATGTTTTTTTTGTGTGTAAATAATGCAAATATATGACAATTATCAAACACATCCAGCATTTACAACAGTGTGTGCAAGTCTGAGTTTGAGTGAAAGACTTACCATACATAGTAATTATCTTGCTGGTTTCCCTAAAAAGGAGGATTCCATTGGGAGATGATACATCAAATTGTAATCTTTGAGACCTGCAAATAAAACACAATGTCAGTACCATGCATCCCGCCACGGCAGTAAATTAGAGCCATCAGTGTGATGAAAACGTTGATGACCGTGACATATATCAACAGGACGCGCAGCACAGTATAGAAGAATTACAAACAAAATGTTTCATTTGAGAAGCGATTCTCCAGATCTATGCAAAAATGAAAGCGTGACATACATAGAGACGGTCCATTTATTCTGCATGTGTCAGGCTCCAACTGATTTTATATGAAAAAATAACATTACACAACATGCGCTGTTTAAATTGAATAAAGTCATTTTATTCACAGTAAAAGCTGGTTTAAAAGGCACTGCACAGCAACGTGACACTCGGCAGTGCGTCTCCAGCCCTGCCCCACCCTTTCTTTGCTGTACTAATCACATACATCTGAGTCGTACATACAGTACTGTGCAAAAGGTTTAGGCAGGTGTGAACAAATGCTGTAAAGTAAGAATGCTTTCAAAAATAGACATGTTAATAGATTATATTTATCAATTAACTAAATGCAAAGTGAGTGAACAGAAGAAAAATCTAAATCAAATCCATATTTGGTGTGACAACCCTTTGCCTTCAAAACAGCATCAATTCTTCTAGGTACACTTGCACAAAGTCAGGGATTTTATAGGCATATAGTCAGGTGTATGATTAAACAATTATACCAAACAGGTGCTAATGATCATCAATTCAATATGTAGGTTGAAACACAATCATTAACTGAAACAGAAACAGCTGTGTAGGAGGAATAAAACTGGGTGAGGAACAGCCAAACTCAGCTAACAAGGTGAGGTTGCTGAAGACAGTTTACTGTCAAAAGTCATACACCATGGCAAGACTGAGCACAGCAACAAGACACAAGGTAGTTATACTGCATCAGCAAGGTCTCTCCCAGGCAGAAATTTCAAGGCAGACAGGGGTTTCCAGATGTGCTGTCCAAGGTCTTTTGAAGAAGCACAAAGAAACGGGCAACGTTGAGGACCGTAGACGCAGTGGTCAGCCAAGGAAACTTACTGCAGCAGATGAAAGACACATCATGCTTACTTCCCTTCGCAATTGGAAGATGTCCAGCAGTGCCATCAGCTCAGAACTGGCAGTAAACAGTGGGACCCTGGTACACCCATCTACTGTCCGGAGAAGTCTGGTCAGAAGTGGCCTTCATGGAAGACTTGCGGCCAAATAGCCATACCTCTGATGTGGAAACAAGGCCAAGCGACTCAACTAATCACGAAAACACAGGAACTGGGGTGCAGAAAAATGGCAGCAGGTGCTCTGGACTGATGAGTCAAAATTTGAAATATTTGGCTGTAGCAGAAGGCAGTTTGTTCGCCGAAGGGCTGAGAGCGGTACACAAATGAGTGCCTGCAGGCAACAGTGAAGCATGGTGGAGGTTCCTTGCAAGTTTGGGGCTGCATTTCTGCAAATGGAGTTGGGGATTTGGTCAGAATTAATGGTCTCCTCAATGCTGAGAAGTACAGGCAGATACTTATCCATCATGCAATACCATCAGGGAGGCATCTGATTGGCCCTAAATTTATTCTGCAGCATGACAACGACCCCAAACATACAGCGAAAGTCATTAAGAACTATCTTCAGCGTAAAGAAGAACAAGGAGTCCTGGAAGTGATGGTATGGCCCCACAGAGCCCTGATCTCAACATCATCGAGTCTGTCTGGGATTACATGAAGAGAGAGAAGCAACTGAGGCTGCCTAAATCCACAGAAGAACTGTGGTTAGTTCTCCAAGATGTTTGGGCCAACCTACCTGCCGAGTTCCTTCAAAAACTGTGTGCAAGTGTACCTAGAAGAATTGATGCTTGATGCTGTTTTGAAGGCAAAGGGTGGTCCCACCAAATATGGATTTGATTTAGATTTTTCTTCTGTTCACTCACTTTGCATTTAGTTAATTGATAAATATAATCTATTAACATGTCTATTTTTGAAAGCATTCTTACTTTACAGCATTTTTTCACACCTGCCTAAAACTTTTGCACAGTACTGTACATCCATCTCCTGATCACTCCCTTTATTCACTCCTCAATAATGACATCCTAGTCATTACTTTATTCCTTTAACGTCTCAAAAAAGCTTGGCAAATGTCCGCGATTTTCTTTGAGTGCTGGATGCGGAAGCTGCCATCTTGGTTGTTTGTGTTTTTGGTGAAGGGATGATGCGTATTGCTCAGATCCTGTGAATGACGCCTTTTTCATGGTCGGACCTGGTCCGACATAGGACCACAAAGGGCTAATACCAAGTTTCATCACAAGTGGCTCTCCAGATACATGGAAAACTGAACTATTCACATTCACATCCCCTTTGCTCTGGGGCAGTTAAGTGCAGTTTCAGTATAGCTGCAGACACACACACACACACTTACCTGTTGTGAACCAGCTCTGCCATTAGCTTAAGAACAGGTGTAGTGCAAGCTGGGTCATGGTACCACAGTTCAATTGCTCTTTGCAGTATCGGCATGTAGGCTGGATAGCTACAGGGCAGAAGCTAAGGAAAACTGAGTGAACGGTCAAAGAGGCCAGACAATGTCCCTCGATATGCTGCTGATAACAGTATCGAGAAAATATCCATTGTGTGATACAGGCAAGTTCCTTCAAAATACCCCCCCCCCCGATTCTGATCCCCTTAACCTCTTCAGCTCCAGGTCATACGCACATACGTCAAGACAGAGCACCTGCAGTACCTTGCCATACCTGTCAAGGTTTGCCGACTATTCTATGGGGCTTCTTTCAGCCTGTCAGTATGCGTGCTGTATTGGCTGTGTTGGTGTTGTGGAATGTTAGTTTTGCAGTCCAGGGGGCGGGGGGCGGGACTTAGGGGTGTGTCCGGTGATGTTTTTATCCAATCGCATTTCGCACAAACATACCTTGCATCTGTGAGTGCAAAACTGTTAAGACAATACAGCAGCAATCTAAATGTGTATATATAGTATTTACTTAAATTTTGGTACAGTTTATTTGCAGTATTACTGGTTTACTTTTCTTTATATTGGTATAACCTGCTTGCTATTATTCCAAATAAAAAAAAACGTTAACATACAAGATTGATTGAGCTACTAAGTAAGGAAGAGTTTGATAAGTGATCTAATTAATAGTATTTTACAGCAATTTCAGGGGTAAAAATAGCAATTCAAATTGTTTCAAAATCTGGTACGTGGCATGCACATTCCTTTTTACATCTTGAGTTGAAGGGGTTAATAGCTTATGATAAAGAAAGCTGTACGTTTTTGCACAATCGGATAAGCGGTTCTCTAGAATAAAGTTGTTTTGCTTTCTGAAATTTTGCCAGACTATTAAACAGTATGAAGGATACATCCAGTCAAAGAGCATCATGAAGCTGGTCTTGGCGTTGAAAGCAAAGGCGATTCCTCTTAAATCTCTCACCAGACCCACCAATGTACTCTGTAAACGAATGATGCAAATCAGCCTATGCTCAGGGGCAGGCGATGTTATTACATCTTGTGCTTTTATACAAGAGATCACATATAACAGATAATATAATACGAGATGTCCTACACACAATGTACCACCTTATTATAAATCACTAATACTGTAGACAGGGCCTACTATTTCGTACACAGAATGTATTGGAATTTGGACAGATAATTGGTTGGTTGATTTTCTCCGGCATGGTTTATAATTATGCAGCCATTCAATTTTTCTTTGTAATTTATAATACGTAAATCCGCTATGCTGCACAGTTGGAGCAGCCGAAGACAATGCAGTTGGGCCTTGTCTTAGCTGTCACTTACTTTTGCTTCTTGTTCGTTGAATGTGTTGGTACTAAACATCTGGGCCACAGTTTCGAACGCTGCCGTTAAAGGAAGCATGAACTGTTCAAATTGATCCTCATCTTCTCCTGCAGTTCAAGAACATATAGGAGAGACAGCAACAAACACTAAGAAACACTGTTACTAAGAGAATACTACAGTATAAACTGGTTGAGATACAAAACCGAAATTCGCAACCCATTTACCAAATCCCAGATAGCACTCGAGTATTCTGCCCTATAGATGATTTGCATGCTTTTGCCAAGTCCAACTGGATAAATACAATGAATTGGCTGGGTCCAGATACATTTCATTAGATTTTTTTTGTTTTTGTTTTTGTTTTAAATGATGTGATTTAAAGAAATGTAATACAGGGTGATAACAAAAAGCTGAAATGATTGCATTTAAAATCAACGTTAAACAAAAAAAAAACACAATTTTAAAAACAAAATTAAATATATACTACAGCAATGTTGTACTTGCAATGCATGTAAATATAAGATCTATGATGATGTTAATTTAAATGGTACAAGTATGCCAGTAACGTACATAAAATAATCTAAATTAGAGCCATCATTAGGATGAAAGAGATAACATACCATACCAACATACCAACAGCATGTACAAAACAGTATAAAATAAAATAAAAAAAGACTTAGCCACAGTTATAGTTTTTCATTAAAACATCCAATAATTAATAAAAATAGTAAATTTAAAGTCAGTTACCGTTACCTAAATCCACCATGAGCAGCCTTCCCAGGGCTGTGTAGAAGGTGGTGCGGCAGCGCATGTCACTCAAGTTTGATTGATTGTTAATGCCCAAAAATGAGAAGTGCTCACTCTGACGAGGAAAAAAAAAAAAAAAAGTTACTCTGAGACAAGAACCGACCCAGGTTAGAAAATAGTTTACAGAAAATATCACTTTTAATGCCCCCCCCCCCAAAACCCCCTTTTTATGGTTTTTATAAATAAAATCTCATCCATCCGATATACAGTACTCTTAAAAAGAAACAGTTAATTCAGACAAGCATACTATAACATGAGACATCTCCTTGATAGACTGTAGACTAAATTTATAACCAAAGTTATATATATATATATATACATATATACATATATATATATATATATATATATATACATATATATATATATATATATATATATATATATATAAATCTGCTTTATTTTAATCAATTGCTTGGGCACCCCATTATTCACAGTCAATACTGTTACTTCAATAGCCAAACACTGAAACAGTTCAGTCCAATAAGGTTCACTTAACACAGTCCTGTAGTGTAAAGCACTACATTTTTGTTAGTTCTTCAATATTTAAAATGGTAAAGACGTGTAGATACTTACTGTGTGGTTATTCAGCATGAACTGAACGGCGCTGAGTTTCACTAGTTTTCTAACACTGCTATAAGTGCAAAGAAAGTCAAGGAAAAGGGCAAAACCGAATGCAATACAATGATGAAACAAAACAACCTTAAACAAAAAAACACATGGAACAGAATTTCAACTCTATCCTAAAACTTAACAGAAACTCACTAAGGTTCATGAAGACATTTTGCATGAAGGAATCCTTAAGCCTGTCATGTATTCGTATATAGAGGACTCCCGCAACTACTAACACTCAATAGTGCTGAATTAAAGAAAATAAAAGAAACTTAATAAATCCAATGGCAAATATTGAGACAAAAGTCTTTTTCAATGTCTTTATGTATACACACTACACAGTTTATATGTCATGGATGACAGTAATGGATTTAGAAGAAAAGGACTGTTTTTTTTAATAAAGGATATCCGATAGACAGATCATTGAGAAGCTGCAGAGTCTTGGAGGTGATAGGTTCACATCTTCCCCAATATTTCAGGTTGGTGATTCTTGAGGAAAAAAAACCCAGTTATTTTACAAAGCATTTATAAAAGGCATTTTAAAACAAAAACCGTGCAGGTTTTACATAGCTATCCATGCCAAAGAAACTGTAGGGATTATTTATAAAAAGACATATTTAAGGTATAGTAACCTGCTCTTATAATTAAGTTACATTTTTAATTTCTAATGTTTTTCATTTTTAAACATTTATTTTTTTAGGGCTATACAGCTATGGCCAAAAGTTTTGCATCACCTAGAATTTTATGACTGAGAAATAAAAAAATGAAAAACTCTTGATATTTTATTTAACATCCTGTAATCAAATACAACAACAAAATTATATTGCTAAAGTCTATCCGAAGCAATAACAGTAGTACAGTATTTGAGGTTAGATTTAGAAATGTCACATTTTAGAATTTTTTTCAGTTTTTCATTAGGCATATTGAAAACTTCAAAACGGTATGTAATTTCAATATTTAACATAACATTATTCAGCAGGTTTCATTCAATTCCACGAAGCAAAATGAGTTAATTCTATAGGATGATGGAAAACCGTCAGCTATAGTCAGCACTTTTAAAAACAAGCCAAGTTCAGTGTTACATCTAAAGCAATAGAATAATAAAGCCATCAAGAAAAGGAGCACTTTGCAGCAGGTTGCTTGCTTGCCTGCGAGAATAAATCCTACGTACATTTTGCCAATGAATACACTCAGGACCATCGTCTCGTCATTCAGCCCCAGAACCTCTGACAGACGCCGATAAAGCTGCAGAATAAAACACAAAAATACACGAAAAACAAATTCAACATTGATGAAAGCTAACTCAGGGATATAAGGCTACCATTACATAGCACTTTGATTTATTCTGGGTTTTACTATGAGCTTATTATGACACACATGAGCTTGTGACCTATACACTGTTGCTGGTGTTAAAACCTGGAATGGGTGAAACTGCTAAGCAATAGAAGTCTTATTTCCATCCCTTTAACTGCTGTTTAAATCACATACTTGTGTCAAGCACGGTCAACACCACTTAATTAAGGTGATCTAACTAAAATTTCTACTTTTTAGGAGAACAATGACAAAGTTAGCAAACAAAGCTATGATGAAATTGACCAAAAAAAAACAAAAAAAACTGGAACACTAGAGTTACACTGTATATTTCAAACCACTTATCTTGTTAGTCACACTGTCAAGGACTCTGCACAGTATAAAGGAAAGTTCAATTAAATTCAGACATTTCCAATATACAAAGTGCAAAAAGATTGCAAATTTGTAAAAAAAAAAATAAAAAAATAAAAAAAAAATTCCAAGGAAATTTCAGCTCAGTTTCCATTGAAAACAGTTGTTCCATTTTGGAACGCAACATGTCGAAACACCAATTTGATCTGCTGCTGTTTTTGGGAAATGTATAGGCGCGGGTGCTTATAATTGGTTATATCACAGATGTTTGAATGATATTGTTATAATATAATATCAGAGCATGTTAAAGTGTGGACACCATCCCAGGAAAAAGCAAGCAGGCAAACGCGCCACTCCAGCTGACACACTTTCTTTGCGTAGAGAAGCCCAGGGTAGGTGGTACTACACACAGCGGCATGTTTTCTTACTCCAAATATTTTAGATTCAGATTAATTCAACAAAATCTAAATGTGTGATTTTTTTTATTGCAGTTTTGATTATAAAAATGACCCAAATGAGACATTTTATTTTAAGTGCTAAATGCATGCAGTCCATTATTTTACCCTTGGCTCTTAGCTAATGTGTTATACAGAGGGAGAACAGCAACCACAGTATTTGAACAATTGCTGCTGCACTAATTTCAGTGCAGGTGGAGAGACCAATCATTTACATGGGATTCATTTATAACAACTTGAGAATCCCAGAAGGAATAAATGCTTGTTTTAAAAACAAAACGAATTTACTAGCATATACCATATATATATTTTTAATAATAGTTAAAAAAAAAAAAAAAATAGTATAGCCAATCATAAGGTGGCATCATTTCATATGATACCAATGATCTAATACCACTATCTGATACAAAGAAAGATGGCTGTATCACATCAGTAGCAGGGTCGACTATATTACATATTGTACAACAAAACATAATGGGATGTGTTACTATGAGCAAAGATAATGATACATTGTAATAATAATGGTGCGGATGGAAACAAAGCATTCTTTCCTACACTGCCTGTTCACAGCAGTCTTTCTATCACAGACTGCTGACAGCACTAAATTACCTTAGAGGATTTTTGCACCTGGTCTCCGATGTAAATTTTCCGGAACTGTTCGAAAAAGCTGAGCATGGCCAGTTCCAGTTTTTCATTTCCAGCCTGAGCAAGACGAGAGTCTGTCAGATTCATCAGCTGCAGTACTCTGGAAATGAAAACGTTCACAGGGTAAGGGCTGGGGCACTATTTCTGTTACAGGTAATGAATGCAGCTTTGAAACCGTGCACACCTCTGTGGTTTCAATTCACATGGCAAGACAACAGGGGTAAAGCAGTGCTAACCAAGGTTATACTTTTTTTTTTATTTTTAGCACAAGCATTATTATGGCTTTTCACCATTTTTTATTCCTTTTGTTAATTTCTTTAACTGAGATATTTCAGGAACCTAATCACGTTACAGTTAAAAAGGGATCTGTTTAAGGTCCCACAAATGAGATAGAAAATGAATTTGAAAGCTTTGTTTTAGCACTACTTTAATATGTGTTGATAATTCCAACGAGTATATACATTGCATCCGACACACATATTTTTCAAAATAAATTCAGTAATATAGCCTGCCTGTATTCCACAAAGCCTTCCTCACACCAGACTATATTTATATAAATGTGAAATGGACTGGTTTTATCTTTCTCGCTCGCTCACTTTCATGTGGAAACTGCAATGGACGAGGAGGTAGTTATTGTTGCGTTTGGTGTTACTCCTTGAGTAGAGGGAGTTCCTTGTGCCATGCGTCCAGTGTGAGGAGGGCTTAAGCTGGTTACTGTGGGTAAAAAAGTACGCAGGTTCCTATTCTTCAGCCTCTGGAATACTTACCGACAGACAAGCTCTCCATCCATTGCATCTTGTTCATCAGTACTCGCAAAAGAAACTCTCCCGCCGATCACAGCGCCGATGATGTACACCAACCAGGTCAATCGCCCTGAGCATATTGAGAGAAAAAACAATACAAGCATTAACTACTTTAGACTGGCTGCTGTTAACTTTGGGATATTTAAAGGAATAGTGCTTCCCCAGAATGGCGTGCACCAGAGAATAGAAACACAAGAGAACGGAACCACAGCTTAAAATACTGAGGTCTGCAACTTTGATTCTATCCCACAAGCTGTATATGTCATTTTACACAGTATTGTACACAGGTGAAAGCACCTTAACACAGAAAGAAAAAGCACAGTATTTGAGCGACTACTATATGAACCACCCAGAGTAACTGCAAACTTTGTGATGCACATACTGACACTACCCAGATGTAGCAAGCCTTGCACTGCCCTTACCTTCCTGCACTGCAATGTCCATCGCGCTGGCGTTACTCGACTGCAGTAACTCCTGATACGACTGCGCGGACTGGTCAAAGAGCTGCACCAGCAGAGCGCACGTCTTCTCGTACTCACAGCGGCCGATGGTGGACAACTGATCCAGCTGCTGCTGGACGAGGCCAGTGTCATCCAGGGGATCCTCCAGGCCATCTCTGGAACAGATACCCGCAGCCAAGCCATTATTAACATAAGTCTATCAATAAAGTGTGCGTTCTTTGTAAAAGGTATGACCAAGTAGCTTCCAATGTCACTTAAATCGCTTTCTCTCGCTTTTACTATTTTCTTTGCATCATTCTGCTCCAATATCAAAGTTACCATTTTATCTAAACTGCCTTTGGATTTTACCGGTTGGACCTCAAAAAAAATAAAAATAATACAAAGATTATTCACGTAAACAATGATGATAACGATGCACTAAGATGTCCGGTGTGTCCCCCCTTACCGCAGTATGATGTGCACAGACTCCAGTCGAGAGGTGATGTATGCTTTAGTGACCTCGGGCGTGTATGTCTCGAGCAGGTGCGGTTCTGTTGCTTTCACGTATGGCACGGAGGCTGCCAGCCGCTGCCAGAGGCTCAAAAGGTAATGAACGCTGTTTGGGGCAAACTCCCAGTGCTGAAACAAATAAGGAACTTCTTAAAAAGGAGTTTTAAGGATATATATTTTTAAAAATCACTGTTGTCCCTTTTATCTGTTGAAGATCTTTTTGCTGTTATATACTTCAATATGTAAGATTTAGATATTTCAAAAAACAATGTTAAAGGTAAAGTTTCTGCTGCTACCTGGTGCCTCCCTACACCCCCTCCACTCTTCCTCTACAGGTCGACTGGTCATGCCTTCCCTCCACTCTACATCCTCCTGTGCCCGCTCCTTCTCTTCCCCAGCCCCTGTGGTGGAACCAGCTACCGGAGAACTTCAAGACTGCTCCGTCTCTCACTGCTTTCCACCGCCCCCTGCACTTGTTGATCTCTTGATCTACCCCTCCTACCATGCACTGGACTTGCCTGATCTACGCACCACGTTGCTGGAGCCTCAGCTGCTGCTGCACTATCGTTGCACTATTGCACTACTAATATGTCATTGTGGATATAATAACTTGTTGTAATCCTGTAGTTTAAGACTTTATAACATAAAAAAATTACATTGTGATTAGTTGCAATTATGTGCTAGTAATTAGTCCTGCTTGTGCAATTTCTCCTGACCAGGTCTGCCTGGTTAACGAATGGTTAAACAAATTGCATTAATTCATGTAAATAAGGTCGACAAGAAGCCACATTTTCTGTCCATTAGACTCAAAAGTTTGTGCTTCATTTTCCCCCCTTTTTTCCTAGATCACAGGCTGTTGAACCCTTACCTGCAAGCTGGTCACTGTGAAGTTTGCTATTAATCGAATGACCTCGGGGTAGTTCTCCACCTTGACCAGCTCTCCCAGCTGGTAGTTGCTTTTCAGTCTGGCCAGCAGCCTGCAGAACTCGTGGTAATTGTTGGGATCCGACAAGCTCTGAAAAAGAAATTTACTGTAGGGAAAACAGCTTGCAGGACATCCTTGAAAATGATGAGGTGATCTCAAGAACACCTAATCATGATATTTTTAAAAATAAATAATTGAACCGATACAGGCAAGGTCAGCTGATGAATCGTGCATTTGCTCAATCCACAGAAAAGGCTAAAATGTGGTGTTTTAAAAGAAACACATATTATAGAAAACATGTAATTTCATTACAACACTAGGTTAAAGAAAGTTGTCAGTTTGTTTGTCTTATATTCAGGGAATCTATTACTTCCTAGGTCATTTCACCTGTCATCCGGGTCAAAGCAAGTCAGTCATCAGGGGGAGCGGCAGCTGATTGATTAATAGACAGGAAATAAGGCTCTGAAGGGGTGAAGACAATTTAACTCTCCATTCAAATGGCTGAGGAAATGCAAGAATACCTGAAAGCAAGGCTTGCAAATAGATTTCTTTAACCTTGTGTAGAACCAGATATCATGTTTTAAAATGAAAATACATGTTTCTTTCAAAATTGCATGTCTGAGACATTTATTTTGTTTGCTAAAACCACTTCAAAAAGGTACCTCTGTCATCATTACAGACTACCTTACACACATGACTTACCTGGGGGTTTTCCAGTATCCTTTTGACTCCATCTACTAGATGCGACAGGAATTTAGCTCTCTCCGCATTGTTGAACAGAGATCTTCGAACTGAAGCGATTTGCACCAAGCAAGACAAGACCTGAGATGCCCAAAAAAACAACAACGTTCATTTTTAATATAACCATTTACTAATGAAATATATAAAGCTTGGGACAATCTATACAAAGTAAAAAAAAAAAAAAAACTGATTTTATTTTGCCGAGAAAGATATCAGCAAATCATATTTATATTTTACTATAGCGATAGAAAACTGCTCTAATGTGGACGGGCGGCATGGGATAATAATGAATTATTGCAAACTCACCAGGGGTGAAAGCGAGGGAGGAATGGAATGATACAAATCAAAAAAGAGCTGCAGTGTTGAAGAATCCAAAAATGCTGCAACAAGAGAAATAAAAAAATTAAACACACACACACACTAAACCTGTTTTTAAATATTAAAAAAAAGGACTAAAAACATTTGCTTATTACGATGTGCTAAATATGCTTCCGGACCTTTGTTGTACATTAATGCTGAGATTTTTTGGTTTAAATACAACACCATGGATGAAAAGAACACTCCCATTGCATAGCTGTTTGATCCATTCCTGGCTTTACTATGAGTTTAATAGGACACACCTGAGTTTGTTACCTATAGACTATGACTAATCAAGCTCGTAGTAAAACCTGGCATGGGTGAAACTGTTATGCTATAGAAGTCTTATTTCCAGCCCTGCAACACTAAAGGTGTAATTAATACTTCCTGGTACACTACCTAATCACTTTCTATATTGTAGAGAAATCTTACTTAAGATGCAATATATCCTGCTGGCATAAACCACCCCTAAATTTGTACACAGCATTTTACATCACTAGTGAATTTCCCCCACATTCCATCAGCTACCCATGTTCTGGAGGAATCGGGGAATAGCGGTGGATTCTCAGGGTATAGGCTTAGTAGGAAGAATTAGTGCTCAATACATGCAAAACATTTAAAATTGCTAAAGTCAATTTGTCAAACAAGTTATTTATTTTGTACAAAATTAATAATGAATTTAACAAGCACATCAAAAAGTAGTTTCTTTAACTATATTAATAGTGTGGTGCTGACTATTAACAAAGCATGACTGAACAGCAGAAGGAATTCATCCTCACCTGATCTCCAGCTGGTTGGAATTTGTACCGTGCACAAGTCGTCTGATGACTCATCGGTTGAAGTGCCAATGAAGTCGAAGTTCAGACAGTTGTGGGATAGTTTGAGAAGCTGCATGAGGAGACCATGCTGGCTCTCGTCATTCAAATTCAGGTTCTTGCCCGATGCCTGGAATCATATTACACAAGATTAAAGCTGCCGGAGGCAGATTGTATACCCTTTTCACCCCTCCTAACACGTTCTACTCTACTACAAGGGACATAAGAGTTAAACCCAATAAAGCATTGTTTCTACCCCTGAACAGAATTTTAAAATTAGGTTAAACACGACTTCCCCTGCAAATGGTGTAAAACAAAATGTGTTAGAGTTGCTGTTTAACCCGACAGATCCCTTTACTGATCGATTATATCTGGAAATACCGAGATAGTGGCAGTTTGATGATAACCTATCACACACATTGCTTATTTTGCAGAGCCCTGATTAACAACACTTACCTGTTTTAATAAATTGCATGACAGTGTAAAGATATCGAAGAGCGAGGAGTCTCTGAATGAGGAGGCAATCTTCCTATGCTTTGTGAGGGGGTGTGTTGTGTCCGCCTGGAAAACAGAGAAAATAAAACCCAGCACAACAATAAAAGTTAACCTGGTTTTGCAAACAATTTTTTATTACTCCATTTAGTTTTACAGTCAACTCTCAATTCTCCATGGGCTGATTAACCGTGCTTGCAAAAAAGGAACACAAATACAGGTGTGGGGTAATACTTTACCCATTGTTTAGGCATGCGCTGGTTCTATTATTAGGTCAGTGACTCTGTGCCATTGTGACTGCACACATGTCGGCAAGTAAACGCAAACGCGTTGCTTACTGACGGTGACATTGTGAAGTGTGTCCAAGGACAGACAACTGAGTCGACTGAAAGTGAAGGGGAGGGGAACGAGCCGATTTGGGAGGATTGCATTTCTCACAGTACAGGCCCGCACCCTGCCTTCAAACACTGCTTGATTACTTCAAGCAGAAAGATGACTAATCGTTGAACGACTAATTATTTCCACGCACACTGCAGATGAATATTTGAAAAAAGAAAAGCCAAATCGATGAAACAACCCAGGATGACCCACTACTTTAAGAAACTATAAAGTACAGTATGCTGTACTGTGTGTGTTTTTTTTTTTACAGGTTTTGCATTATCCATGTTTTAGTTTTATCCGGCCCTTCCATAACCCTGGATAATAGAGAGTTGACTGCACTATTACAGTGATGCATTCTTCGGTTCATACTGGGTAACTCACAAACCACAGGGAATTAAAACAAAAAAACATTATTACAGAACATAGGGTCTATTCAGTTGATCTAAACTGAAGCTGATCTAAATAAGGCAGTTGACTTTAAACAACGGCATGAACTTTAAGTTGCTTCAGCTTTCCATATTTTTAATACTATTTTAAATGATGGCAGTATTTAGATCTGTCACTGTCGAGATCACTTGAACATTAAAGTCACGGCACACAGGAACACACGCTGTGCTGATAAATATCTTTGGTTTGTCTGGATCACAGAAGGCCTCTACTATGAGCAAGCACTGCCCATGACTTGCTAAACATGAAGCACACACGCTGATCATGTGCGCCTGTTTGTAAAGAAAGAAAAAGATGTTCTGTAATAAGCGTTTTATTCCCAGGTGAACTATGCAACACTGCATAAACAATAAAAAGGCATATTAATGGGATGCTGTATATGGGGGTGAAATTCTAGTTTTGTAGTGGTAGACTTTTCAAATCCTCAAATTCCAGGTACACACACACACAACAGCAATATCTCCTTAGCTCTGTATATTTTCTATTCACACACTTTAAATAATGTTTATATAACAGGGGCGGCTAAATACAAGACATTTTTTTTTTTTTTTTTTTTAACAAGAAACGTGCTGCAGTAATTCTATGCTATATTGAATTAGGAAGACTGCTCTGAAAAATGACAAAGTAGCAGAATGTGATTATGTTCGTTCTAAAGATTCAAGCCACAATGCATTATATCCTGCAATACTATGTTTCATAATTCATAACTTAAAAAACAAACAGAAAGCCCACTTGTGAGTAGCCCCTTGTGTAAACCTGGACTTTTGTATCACAGACACCTTCATTTTTTTTTAGTTTACTTAATTTATTTTTAAAACCGTGCAACACACTGACTTAACCATACAGTACTCACTGTATACAGTGTGCATATTTTATTTACAAAAAGGCCATATGCAGATGCTGAGCAGTCATGAAAAAAAGTATTTGTGTGCTGAATGGCATGATTAAAAAAATAAAAATAAAATAAAAAACACACACATTCAAGTATCTAAATCTTACCTTGGCCTTTCTCTTTATTCAGGTAGGTCAAAGTGACTCACAAGAGAACCTGGGCTCAGTCTCATTACTTAGGTGTCATCTGGAGCAAACAGCAGAATGCAGTTTGAAATTATACTGTCAAAGCCAAAAAAAAAAAAAAAAAAAGAACTGGGGAAGGCAATTGCCCCACTTTCTCTTGTCTAAAAAAAATAAAAATAAAAAAGTCTGTTCTATTTGCTTCAGATGGCAGGATGAATTCTGCATGCATGTTTTATTGGGCTTTAAATAGTAAACAACTTTGATGTGCCATGTGTTTTTTTTTTTCTTCCTATTTCCATTTGTACTAGTTACTCAGTGTTTTGCATTTCTTCAATATTTCAGGCCTTTTTAACATCCTTAGGTCAAGAATATCATGCAAGCTTTTGACCTTTCAACTCTGCCTTTATAACCTCACATGACGTTCTGTAATGAGGAAATCGAAGGCAGTGAGCAGGTCTGTCTATTGTACAGCTCCACGAAGGGGCCCAATTGAATGACCCTTTTTCCCCACCCCTAGGAAAAAGCACTTTTGTAAGTTTACGTAATAAAAAAAGGGAGCAATATTTACTTTAATTTAGCCATCACACCACCGTCCCAGTCTGCAGTAATAAAATAGAGACAGCATGTAGATCTGCCACTGTTTAGCTAATTAAAATAAGACATAATAGGCCTAAGGTTAGTGGTAGTCTTTGGAAAGCTGGTAATTCACACCCTTGCCATCCAAACTATCCAATAACGTAAAATCATTTGCGGAAAGCGATTGTGTTATAAAACTCTGCTACCTCTTCTAAACTCACAGCACAGCCCTTAATTAGAAGGCTCAAAGCCTACAGATGTTTAAAAATACCAGATATACATCTGAATGGGATGGTATAGAAAGAAATGTATACATTTGGAAGCCCCTGTGATATAAGACATTACAGTATGCCGTCTATAAAGGAGATTTTAAAAAAAAGATTCCAAAACATAATGCATTGCCACCATGTTGCATGTTTAAGTACTACATCTTTGGAAATGCAAGCATTTTAATGTGACAGCTACATCAGAATTTGGGAATCCAACTGTAACGTACGCATTTCAGACAAAATGATTTGACGAGAAGTGATGTTGCAACCACACACACATTACCTCATGGACTTAGGATTTGCTGGCAATGCATGTTCATTTTTTCAATGACTCTTTATATCAATTTCTGTTAACACACTGTTGCGCCACTTTTTGCACAGCTGGCAGTTCACACAATGCAATTATTAGATGTAGCAAAGTTAGTGAAAAAGTCCTTTACTTCTTAATTTGTCCAAACACTATTGGCAGTGCATTGTAACTTAAAACTACAGGTCACATGCTGTCTTTACATAGAAGAAAGGAACCATTTGCACTGCCACCAATGGAAATAAGACTCCAATACGAGCTCGATTAGCTACAGCGTATAGGTAACAAGCTCAGGTGTGCCTTATTAAACTCATAAACCCAGGACTGGATCAAACTGCTATACAATGGGAGTCTTATTAACATCTCTGATTGACCCTTATCCTATAATATTTGTGGTAGCCTGCCTTATACTGTATGTTCATAAAAGGTCATGGTTACGATTGTACTATCTGATGGTTGCTTTTTTCCTAACAACAACTTCCATAGAAATTAATCACTTGTTGACTTATAGTTTCCAAAGATTTGGTTTAAATGTATTTTGTGAAAAAAAAACAAAAAAACGATGGTGATAAGTTAACATTATTTTAACAGTGTCATTGACTAGGACATTACTTTTACAGTTTGAGCAATGACGGGAAGGTTAGTGAGCTGCAAAGCAACTATTCAAGTACTCTTTGGAAAAAGAAATTTAAAAAGCCCTTACCCACAAAGCAGGCCAGCAAACACAAGCACACACGAAAACCACAAGAGAAAATGAAAATGAGACACTTACTTCACTGAAGAACGCTGAAGCACTTACTTGGTTTATTTCATTAGTTAACTGAGACAGAATCGTTACTCCTATGATGCAGTGTTCAACACTGTCCTGAAAATGCAGAGAGCGCACAGTTAATGATGTACAATAAATGAGCCATGGGAAGCAGTGGTTTTATACACTTGTTTTTCAGCTCTGGAGTACAGTATGGCTTAGGTGACATGATTGGAAGAAAGCCTGGTGGACTTCACATCATGCAACATACAGGGGCCCAGGCCCAGAGCTGAAAAGCAGAGTTGATGGATATTGATTCAGTCCTACAGGATTAAACAGGGCACAGATTTATGAAGCAAAGACGTTTCTGTGGCTCCTCAGAGACTGCTGGGTGTAAGATTTCTATTCGTCAGCAGGTTCACTTTCAATAGTTTGTAAGCAGGCATGCACAGAGAAAAATATGTATATATGTATACTCTGGTTATTGCTGTAGATCTATAAAATGTCTATTTATTAGTGCTGGGACAAACACAGGATTTTCATGTTCGCTCAATTTAAATATTTGTTTTCAAAAAGTAACAAAAGCCATTATATTACTCAGAACGCAGCCAGAGACCTCATAGCAGCAGGGGCAGGGGGGTGTGGCCCCTGTGTGTGTGTGTACCTTTATTTTATAGCAAGACGTTGCACTATGTAACACGTTAAAGTAAAAAAACGTTGTTTTGTTTCTTCACAAAATAGTACATAAAGTTGACACTGCATTTTATTTATTTTTTTTACTTTTTTTCATTCCTTGCCATTGCTGTTTCTTCACAGTAAACCATGGCCATCGACATGTTTTCATAAAGTAACAACATGAGGTTTACTTGTGCCTTTTTGTAGCTGAACAAGCAAACGGAAATTTAACTTTAAACACTTCAAATAAAACAAAACGTGGAAATGGCATTGTAAAACGAAGGTTTAAAAAAAAAACTCACCGTTTTGGTTCTTGTTTATTACATTCCACATGAAAGTTGCAACAAAAAATATATAATGTATACAATCTATATAAAAATCACTACACAATATTTCCAGCAAGTTGGGCACTGTTTAATCAATGTATTTCAGAATGACGTGCTTGCCTTTTTTCTGTCCCATGAGATTATGACTCGCTCTAAAGCAACACTGTTTTTTTTTTACCCAGATGGTCTTCCATAGAGATCACTATGCGTGCCCGCGCATAATCTGGTTTGTTTACTACTAAAACTTTTAAATAGAGGCTCGAGCTGCTGTGTTGATCCTGTGTTTTCCAAAATAACCATGTTTGGTCACGGCTATAAATATTGTAATCAAAAAACAAAAACAAAACACTGCACCATTGAACCTCAATATGAAATGAACATAGGGGGGGAAGCTGAGCTTCTAAGTTTTCCCAACGATACCGTCCGTTTCAGTCTAGCTGCTATGGAGCAACAGACTCAAAACGAAACCAAAGCTGTGAACTCTGTCACATGATGAGAGGCTTAACTTCAGGCAGTCGTAGTTCCGGCTAGAAGTACAGCATGCACACACTGAATATGTCTTTGGAAAGCCCAGAGTCTGTCCTTTTAAAAAAGCCATGAACCAGGTAGGTGGTTTTTACGGTACCTAAGTAATATGTGCATAACCTTCGGTGCGCTGGCGCCCCAAAATGAATGGGGCTGAGTTTTAAGAGTTAAAGCGAAAGTCACCGCTTGCAAAACACCTAGATGGACTTAATATCGTATTTTTTTTTTCTCAGAACTGTTTACTTACTACAGTGTGCAGAGTTTCTATAAAGCTTAAAGATAGCGGCCGAGAATCACGTACGAGAAAATAAAGTCTTGCGGCACTTAAAACACCCAGCATTACTTTTATTTATTTATTTATTTTAACCAGGGCTACTCAGAATGCGGCTCATAGTGCTTTCGTCACTGACACCCCACTTCCTTAGAGACTGTTGTAGCGTTTCAGGCATTCTAAATTGGGTGAAAAATACAGTAGCTTGGTGTCTTAAAATATCGCTGCAGGATTTTTCCACACTGAAAGTTGCAGATATGCGGGAGCAACTTGGAAAATGCGCGATTCCCGCGATGAAATTCAACCCCTGCTACCCTCTGTTCATATCTTGTTCTCAGCCTTCAATCATGCCCTTTTGTCTGACTCGCTTAGCCAAGTGCAATGTATATTTCAATACCATGTTGAAAACTCATCTACCTGGAGGAATCTTGTCACGTCCACGATGACATTCCTGAAGACGTAATCTTCTTTCTGGCAGTCGAACCAGCCCAGCTTGGTAATTCTGGCGTACAACTGGATAAGAGCCTGCGTTACAAAGGCTGCTAACTTCGGCCTGGTCGCAAGATAATTAAGAACATAATTCCCTGCAAAGAGAGAGAGACAAGATGCTAATATCAGATCCATCTCAAACGAGGCACTTTCCAAAGCAGAAATATTAAACCAAGAGATGAGAAGCAACACATTGTAAATTCAGGCATTTGAATAACATGCCTTTAAAATAACACAAGCACTGCACCCGGTCCTGGGTTCCAGAACTCAATACATTATTTGAATGATATAGCTGCATGAGCAACTTCTGTAAGCAAACCTACAGACAGATTTATTAATGCTGTGAGGAGTGCGATCAGTACAGAGCACATTTAAACTTCAATAATATTCCGAAACAAAGTTCCCCTGGAATAAGGAACTGTAAAATGCAATACAATTACGTGTTTAGTTTAAACCAAGGAACTTTCAACAAAAACTCAACACCCAACAGCAAGGATATACGCATTTATGTATTACTTGTTTTGTTTACTTACGAATGTCAACTCGGTGTTCCAGGGGCAGAGGATTACTTGTGCGCGAAATGAGTTTGGAAAGACAAGTGGCCGCCAACAGCTGCGAGTAAGATGACTGCAAGAAAAAACAATAAATAAATCATCACCAAACTGCAGACAACTTATGGTACTGGGGCTTCATGGATTACAAATAAAAAAGCTGGTATATATTTTGCAATTATAAGATCCACGTTTTGGCATCTGAGGATCTCAAAACCACATCTCAGATATGTGCCAACCACACCCGCCTTGATTTAAAAAAGAGAGCAGGAATTGGATAGTCGGATTCAAAGCCTGAAGGTGGATCTACACTGGAAGAGAGCTATGCGAGCGAATAATATAGAAGTGACTGGAATGTATTGGGTGTGTTCTATTTTTCCTGCCAGTCACCGAGTGACTAGCGTGAAACAGTCCAATCAGAAGCACCCAGGAACAGCTTCATCCCTATTTCCAGGCACAGCCCCAGGGTCAGTCCTAATCCCTGCCCCAACCTCTGCTACAGCCCCAGTTCCAGGATAAGCCCACCTGCAACAGCTTTAATTCAGTATGGACTGTTGGGACTGTGGGACTGTGGACGAGAAGGGGACATTATGTAAATAGTTATTTGTGTACTGTTTTGTGGGTGCCAGGTGTGTTTTGTGTTCTACTATTGCGAGCGTGATCTCTCTCTCTCTCTCTCCTGGATGTGTGGCGACTTCGCTCTCTCTTTGTTGTGTGTTGGCTTCGCTTGCTTGTTCTGTAGTCTACGTGCTGCGTGAGTGGTGTTGCACTTGCTGGTCCTGTAGTCTACATGCTGCGTAAGTGGTGTTGTGAATGGGCCACCTCTGTCTTGTGTGGGATTGGGTGGGAGAACAGCGAGAGGGATAAGGACAGGGTCACGTGACAGTTTCTGCTAAAATATTTGCTTTTGATGTCGATTTAAAATTCGTTCACATCGCTTGCTTCCAGTGTAGATCCACCTTGAGAATCTCCACTTGCTGATCACCATCAGCCCTCATGGTGAATGAGAACTTCACGTACTTCTGTAAGCGGAGTCTTGGGAGACCACAGTAGCCAAAGCACAAGTTACCTGTCACATCTACAGCGATGGCCAAAAGTTTTGCATCACTCTATAGAATTAACATATACTTCACAAGACTTTTGGCCATCGCTGTATGTGATGAAGAATCTGCGGCAGGAAACTTTAAACTTCAAGCAAACATTAACACCGCATAAAAGTGAAATGTTCTGAGGTGAAAAGTAGCTTGATGGGAATTGGTAGATAAACGCAACATTGTAAAATCAGACATTAAACCACAGACTATCAAATTGCTGATTTTTTTGGTGTATAAAATGTGGAAATAGGTTCTGCTAAGATTACTCAGAGCATTGTACAGAACCAGGAAATCCACCCGGATTGAACTATTAGGGGTAATCGGGGTGATACCATGGATAGATACTAAAATTCAGATAGTAAACACTATAGATACACTGTGGATTTCCACGGGACGACATGTGTCCAGAGGCTTCCACAAAGAAACAAAAGAAATTTCCGAGGCAAAAAGTAAACTTACACTTCCTCTTTCTAGCAGTAGCTGGCATTTACTGAGGCAATCGGGGTTGTTGGTAAACTCCACCAGAGCCTTTTCTGCCTGCAGTCGCGTAGTTGAGTCAGTTGTTTCGTAAAGTTGCTTGCACAGGATCTCTAGCTGGGCTAGGCTCTGCAAAAAAAAACATGTGTGCTTGAAACAGATCAGCAGCCTTGTGGACACACACAGGAGGGACCCTACGCAAATCAAATACAAATGTCCAAGGCACATTTTCAGGGAGGTACAGAATAATTCTAACAGTATATACTGTAGCAAGTGTCTTCCCAGAAAAATAATTCAACTGGTTTTCCTGCAACAACGTTGTTATTTTAGTTTCACTCCCTTTTCACTTGCTTCAGAGCCCAGCTAATCATTTTAGTAACAACACTGAAGCATGCACCAAAATAGAAATCAATTATAAGCCAAGCTTCACAATTAGATTTTGCAAAACTTATAAAACTGCTGAAGCAATGGGAGTCTTATTTCAGAAATTCTTACAGTATGCAAAACTTCTCATGAAGGAGCTTAAAATGTCACTGTAGTTACATTACATATAGCAGAGAGAGAGAGAGAGAGAGAGAGAGAGAGATGGGTCTGGCAGCGTGGAAGGGCCATAGTGTTACATAATTAGTATGGAACAAGGAAGGCTGTCCCAGGCAGTTAAATGCAGATTTAAAGAATAATGATATTGAAGCAACAGAGCCCAGAACTACTCAGAATAACTGCAACCACCATGACATTTGAAGCTTCCTCTAAGCTAACAAAACATGTCTGTTACTGCTATGCTACTTTAATACACTGGATGAGAGTATTTGACCCCTTCTCTGTGAAAGATATAGTGGTGTTAACGCTACAAAAAACAGTAAAGCACAACCACATAAAATGGTCATCTGGCCTAATGCAATAAGTACTGTGTGCCAGTACTTATTGCATTAGACAGATATGCAGTAAGATATGCAGATATGCTGCAGAGGATATTGTACAATTCTAAAAGTAGCCCGTAGCAACCCTGTCGGCTCTATCTTAAATGGGGACCGTGCTGACCTGAATATGAACCTGTGTGTGCTATAAAGCACTCCAAACCAGAGGGTGGGGACCCTCCCTGTAGCAACAGGCTCACTTTTTAAACCACTGAGATAACTGCACTACTAGAGTGCGCTGCTCATGTGAGATAAGGGCATTTTACAACAATTTGGTAGCTCTTTAAAATGACCCAAGTTCCTGAAATATCTTCCAAGCAATAAAATACAGCGGTTTGTCAAATAAATTAAAAGCAATCCCTCTTTATTTTAGCAAATGCGGCACCCTAATATCCGGCTGGTGTTTACAATTATGTATGTCAATTCTTATAAAATACTCAAGTTTGGTCTTTGGGGCGGGGGGGGAATAGGGTTCTTGAAAATGTTGCAGCGATGCCATACTAGCAAGTGAATTAATCTGAAGTGTGGAAGATGTCTAAGAGTAGACCCTACTGATACATGCTGTCTGAACAAACCTCGGGGGCATCTGTAAGCTCAGATAATGGAGACACATGTCCTCTGAAGCAGTGCAGGCTATGATCAACCAACACCCTTATCTGCTTAAAAAGAAAGAACTAACCCCAAAATTAAATAAATTGCCTCTTTCAAGGACAAGTGCATGTGTTCAGTATTCTGACATATATTATAACTTTACTTTGACACTTAAAAGCCAAAAGTTATAACAGCAACCCTCCCAGAGGGTACAGCGCACTTAAACTTAAAGGACGCAATACCACAACACATATCTCGATACATATCTTAATGGACTACTGTTTCATATCATGTGTGTCTTTCATATAAATATGAGACTGATGAAGTGGCAGTATTCATATCATTTAATATTACTAATTAAGCGATTTGATGATGGACTATTTTGTTAAAAGGCTTAACTGAAATGAGAAATAGCAAGTACTGTATATAGTTACCCTGGTTTCCTGTGCTTCAGCAAGGAATGGACTTCTGCTGCTAAGCTAAATTTCAGCAAGTCATGCCATGCACTTTAAAAAGAGCACTTATCTGGTATCCACACACTGCCACTTTCCAGGAATCCAGCCTAAATCTCGAGTTCCTAAAATGCAGCTCTTAATCCAATTCCATAATAAAAGCAACATGTTGTTTTTATTGTAAATAAATAATTAAACAAAAAAATTGGCCCAATATTTTTTTGTTGTTGTTGTACTTAAGTTGCCCATGTCAAACAACATTGTATATGTACCGTAAAAAAATAATCATATGGAAATAAATGTATATTTTGCTTTCTGAGCTGAAGCTGGAAGCCTTGCGTGGAGTGTAATCTGCTCTACTGCTGTTGATATCAGCAGCTCAGCATGGCTATTTCACTCATAGAGAGCAACATAAGCCCCTTTCACACTGGCACGCTCGATCCGGGTCAGGACCTGGTGTCATGTGGGTCGGCCACGCGATTTCACACTGTTTTTGATAAAGCAGGGTTGACCTGGGCGACAGATGCAAGTACACAATGCGTGTATCAATGCCCTGGAAGCAGCTTGCTACGGAGGCTTCCATCCAAGTTTCCCTGGATTGCACTGTCGGCCCAAAATATTGATTAGAGCAAATGTTTCTTCATCCCTGCTGCAGTCTAGCTCATGGTGTGCATCAATCAACAAAAATATGGCTAAACAGAAATGTTCCTTGCGGAAGTGAAACCTTCACGCAGACGTGGTTGTTTGCTATTTCGTGGGATTACGAACGGCCGTCATGCATTTTGTCTCGCTCAACCCGGGTCAAGGCGTGTCGACCCACATCCTGAGGTGGGTCACTGCGACCCGGGTACAACCCAGGTATGTTGTTTCACACTACGCAGGATTGTGACCTGGGTAGCCAGAACCAGTGTGAAAGGGGCTATAAGGGCATACATTTTTTAAGAGGAGGGAGGAAGCAGGGTCCTTACAGCGCAATCTACCCATGGGGAATGCCCTGAATGCATGCACAACATAGTAATCAAGAATCTATTTGCCCAAGTCTTTCCTGATTGTGTGGGACAAATGAATGCAAACATCACAGCTTCCTTCACAGTTCCGAGTTAAATATTACATCTGCACTTTCTGTCCAGCACAGAGAGAAATGGGGACTCTATTACAGAGTATTGCCAAGTAAGCACTGAAAACGAAACAATAACATCAATGGAAGGTTACTGACGCATGCATGTATTATTATTATTATTATTATTATTATTATTATTATTATTATTATTATTATTATTATTTATTTCTTAGCAGACGCCCTTGTCCAGGGAGACTTACAATTGTTACAAGATATCACATTATTTTTACATACCATTACCCATTTATACAGTTGGGTTTTTACTGGAGCAATCTAGGTAAAGTACCTTGCTCAAGGGTACAGCAGCAGTGTCCCCAACTGGGATTGAACCCACGACCTTCCGGTCAAGAGTCCAGAGCCCTAACCACTACTCCAATGACAGAATACAAATATATTAATGGCAAGAACCTAATCCAATCACTTTAGATAACTTCTAAGGTTTGTCTTAATGACTTGAGAGGTATACATTTCAACATAGACAAGCTAAGAGCAGGCAAAACAATAGGTTTTACTGTACTGCTCCCTGTGATATTGTTTTTGTGAAGGTTTTCTTGGTAGTGCATTAGCCTAACTGCTCCTCTGTTTATATCAGTGTAACTGCTGGGCTGCATAATATTTATGTGCATTCACTACGGAAATATTTGAATATATGTTTAATTTTTACATCATTTTGCTGTGTCCTTATTTAACTGGGATCTCTTTGATCTTACTCGCTGTCTTACAGTCTTGCTAACGGTGAGGATAAAAATTGCTTCATGTCGGTAGATTATATCTATCTCTATCTATCTATCTCTCTCTCTCTCTCTCTCTCTATATATATATATATATATCTTAAACAAAGTGTTGAATTCTGACAGCATTAACATATAGCCTATACTATAACATTTAATACAACTTAAAGTTTAAGATTTAGGGGTGGTTTTTTGGTTTCATTTTTGTAAAATATAAAATTTCAAGAGCTTTTATAAGCATAATGACACATTGAAGGCGACGGTTGTACAGTAGTGATACAACCCACTCTAACGCTGAACGACGCCAGCACAACCCACCACGCCTTCTCGATTCTTACTGCTCACCTATTTTTATCTAAACAAGACTAGACGTTTAGTTCCGAAAAAATAAATAAATAAAAACGTATTGTACGAAGCATCGCTGTCCGTTTTTTTTTAACTATATAATGAAATGTGTAAGAACCTAATAATACCATGCAATCCATATTATTACGCAATCTTGTTTTATCACTGTTTGAGCACCTGTCTGTGGTAGTGTAACTTAATTATCTCGATCACCATAGTTTCTTTTACGTACGTTTGCATAGCATCATTTTTTATTATTTGAAAACCTAAATCCAATGCATTTAAAAGCACATATTACTAGAGAGCTAGCGCTAGTAGGTGCTACAGCCTAGCGGCAGCATCACTAGGCTCAAGCGATGAGAGTAACTTTCCTATATGCAATAATATGCTCGTGTTCAAAACTTAATTTCTTAAAATAAATAAATAACTAAATAAATAAACATTGCATTAATTACGCTGCAAGGACGTTTTGTAATATACTATGTACTGTACTGTATATGGCGGGAGAGACAGACCACAAGTTCTCCAACAGTTCAGTCTGAACCGAAACTGAATTGAGATAATTAGAACGCGCCGTATCACATTATCGGCGCATTTTTTCTATTCTTTATTTTTTTTTTTTAATAACGTTGACGAAATAGTTGAAAGGCTTACAGTATTATTTTATCCAAAAGTAGAAAAGAGTTTAAACCAAAAAAAAAAAAGAGAGAATACCCCAAATGTCCAGCAGGCCAAACCTGGCTATGTCTGTTGTTTACTTGCAGAATCCATTTCTACAAACGCTCTGGCTGCACAACTCGCTTGGCTTAACGTCCCAGTCAGAATAGCACAGCCGTGTTAAACCTTGGGACTCATTTAGAAACACTTTGCTTTCTTTCAAATTCCCTCCCTCTCAAGTGAAAACATGCAATGATCATGATTTGACAGGCCACAAGTCAACATTCCCGTAGTAATCCTAATCGCATCCACAACAAAACATGTCAACGACACCGGATACTGTTTCCCGAATGCACCAAAGAAATATTTTTAGCATTACATCCTCCTGCGTTCAAAAAAAAACCTCTACATGAACTAATTGCATCGTTAAAGATCTATTGTCGTAATTCCAAAACATAAACCCGGGCTACCTGCACATGATCCGCCATTTTGCTCCATTCATGCTCCCCTCACTCCCCCAGACACAGAGCATGCGCGTAATTGCCCAAATTCTATAAAACACTTACGCATTTCCCGCGTCTGTTTCGCTATCGTTGTCAAAGGAACCGGGAACTGCGTATTGTTCCAGAATAGCAGCTCCAAAGTCAGCAGCGGGGCTTTGTTTACATGATTCTTAAAGTGAAAGTACACATGGCATTTAAAAGCGTAAAAAAAAAAAATATATATGTATCCGCATAATATATTTATTAAATACGTATTTATTCATAAAATGTTTTCCTAATTTAAGTAACGTATTACTCTATTGCAACCCCGTATCCAATAATTAATTAGGCATGATATCGGTAATCTAAACAGAAACCACGTTTATAGCCAATGCGTTTTATTTATTTGCAAGACTTCGATTTAAAAAAACATGTTCTAATGTGTGCTTTACGCCGTACTATGCATGTCCATTGCATGTAACCTTCAAAAGGGTTGCCTCGGTCTGTTTGTATTGTTATTTACAAATGTAGGCGCCCCCTGTTAATGCAGCTGAATCGCCATTAAACTAAGCTGAGCTGTATATTTTAAGCCCAGTACTGCACGTACCTAAGGACAGTATTGTCCTTACACATAGAGCAGGCTTCACAATAATGGATCTGCTGAATGCCAAATGCTGTGTTAACAGCATAGCATAAATGAAATGACGTGCATGTTAGGTACATTCTAGACACATCTATAGTTCTTGGACTATAGATGTGTGTGTGTGTGTATATATATATATATATATATATATATATATATATATATATATATATATATATATATATATATAGAGTCTAAAATGTGTTAAATGGTAATTAAAACTAAAAGGACATTATATAGCGTGCTTTCATCTATTGTGTTATAAGTAGCTATAGAAGTAGGAATGAAGTTTTGTAAGATAATTCTATCTTCCACGACTTTTCCCGTCCTATAACTCCATTCCATTTGCTGCCAAAGTCACTATTTACACTGGGTATGATAAGGGATTAAACTGTATTCAATTAATTGATCCCACTTGAGACCACAGTGTTCAATTCCTGAACTACTGCTGCCACCTTGTGGCACAATGCTGTAAGGGAAATACACTGCGCACGTTTACAGATGTAAAATCTGTTTTGGTTTCGTCTTTATAACGATAAATTAAAATCTGTATATAGCCTACCCTCGTGCATTGATTTGATTTACACATATGCAAATAATAATAATAATAATAATAATAATTATTATTATTATTTGTTTATTTAGCAGACGCCTTTATCCAAGGCGACTTACAGAGACTAGGGTGTGTGAACTATGCATCAGCTGCAGAGTCACTTACAACTACATCTCACCCGAAAAACAGAGCACAAGGAGGTTAAGTGACCTGCTCAAGGTCACACAATGAGTCAGTGGCTGAGGTGGGATTTGAACCGGGGACAAGCCCATTTCTTTAACCACTGGACCACACAGCCTCCAATAATAATAATAATAATAATAATAATAATAATAATAATAATAATAATAATAATAATAATAATAATAATAATAATAATAATGTAGCCGTCTAAAACTACACTGAATAAATATTGGTTCGAACGCTACAATAATAATAAATATATTTTCGCAATAAACTATACACAATGATTTTACACATTACTTTTATTACCTCTACTAACCAACTGTTTCAATTCTTTAATTACTCGTTAGTGTTTGTTGGACATTTCGCATTCTCTTAAAAGTGAAAGATGTTTGTCAAGAGATAGGCCTACAGAAAAAAAAGAAGCAATGTTTACAACTGGTGCACAGCCAAGTGCACCACAGCGTTCTAAAGTTGTAAAAGCAGTTGTAAAAGGGGGCTAAATTATCCACACACCGTTTTCCTGGCCGCACCACAAGTTGTGAGACGGCTGAAACAGTTAAACGTGAGGCGCTGTAGGCAAGCAAGTGCTGAAGCCGCAGCTGGATACCAACGAGGGCTGTTCTCAATCATTTCGTCTATTAAAACATACCAGCATTTATCAACTCAAGATGCACGAAGACCTGGGAAAGCGGCGGCTTCAAAGGACCTGAAGCCTGATCTGTGTGGGATTAGCTTCACTACCGTCTACAGCACGGTATGATTGCAAGACCCCTTCTGGCATTTCTCACACGAGCGCGCGTCTCTCTCAGTTTTCTAAAGTTAACTTGCCTTAGACACCAGCATGAAATGAAGCGAAGGAGAATACCTGGAGCAAGAAACGTCGGAGAATGAGCAGAGGAATTCATTCTGAGACGGCGATGGCTTGCGATGATAAAATATGCACGTTGTATTTGAAACATAGAGAGAGCAGGCTGTTGGCTACAATGGTTTATTGCAGACTGTTGTTTTTACTGGTTTGTATCTGTCACGGAGACAGTTTCCCTAACCCCGGACAGGGCGATGGCTTTGCTGTAGTCGGTGCTGAACAAGATGATGCCACAGATTGCCACCCGTGTTCCCTGGAGCTTTGCCCAGTAGCTGTAGACTGCAGGGCTGGGCTCGTATTGGACCGCTGTGGTTGTTGCATGGAGTGCGGTAATATCGAGGCTCAGCCGTGTGATTTGGACAGCACCAATAGTTTTTACGGCCTTTGCGGGGACAACCTCGAGTGCAGGATGGACATCTCAGTGCTGGAGCACGGGGAGGTGCCCGAGCCGCAGTGTGTGTGTGTATCTCAGGAGGCGGTGTGCGGGTCAGATGGCAGGACCTACGAGAACGTCTGTAAATTTAAAGAAGCGGCAGGCGGGCAGACGAGTGTTGTCAGCACCGGGCCATGTTTCACAGGTAAGCGGTATTTAAATACATGTCATAGACACCAGTGCAAACTGAAAAAAAAAAATAAAATAAATTGCAGCACCGTTTTATATACGTTTTACAACCTTTAATAGCCTGTGTAAATATATAGTAAAGGTTTAGAGATACTTTTCATAGTTTACCCTTTCTCAACGCGCTCAACTTATTCAGTAACCTTGTTGGCTGTCCAGTTTGTTTACACCACCTGCAGATAGTTTCAGATACACAAGCTGCATCTCTAAAACACGCTGTCTTTGGAATATTTATGTCACGTTAATTAACCATTACACATGTATTTTCCCTCACAAAAAATTTCAATGTAAACATTTGCGAAAAAAAAAGTTGATGCATCTCACCCAAAGTTAAAACACATTTATACAACAAATCTTATTAACAACAAAGACAACATCACTTATTTTCAACAGTCCTCTAGATTTTTGTTGTTGCAAAAAGCTTAATAGGTTATGTATGTATTTATTTTAGAAAAAAAATAAATGTAATAATTAAGTAATGTTATTGTCAGGCATGATGGTATAGATTAGCATGTGCATTATTGTGTCACTGGACTGGAGTATTTTACAATTAAAAACATATGTGCTTAAGTTTTGCCCAGATTTGAATTAGTGTCACTAATTGATTCCATCTGGCGTTGGAATCTCTAATAGGATGTATAGGTATTTACTTCTGAATCAAAGCACTCATTCTCTGAATTCAATTGCAATTCAGGGGGTCCTGGAAGACAGCAACAATGCACAGTCACACACTATCTGTCATGAAAAAGATGAACTATTCACTAAATGATAAAGAAAACATATATAATAAACCTTGGGGCAAGATTACATGTACTGCAAACGAATCCAATCCAATTCCCCTTCATACTGTTGGATGGTCACACGTATATATATATATATATATATATATATATATATATATATATATATATATATATATATATATATATATATTAGCTCAAAGAGCCAGCTCCCCAACGTTTCCATATGTTGCACATATCTTTCTCAAGGGAGCATGTGTTTGAATCAAAATGTTGGAGGTATTTATAGGTTTTTGATGGCATGACAACTACTTGTTATTGTTTGTATTCAAATCCATGATTTATTCTTACATGATGTAATGGTGTTATATATATATTGTGACATCATTTTTACTTATATCTTTAAATCTGTATTAATTCTAATTAACATTATTTTATATAAACTTTTTATATTGTCATGCAATGCTGACTCTGAGGATCAGTCTTGATTTGGCCTCCCCAGCGCATCAGCATGCACAACTTTTGAATGAATTTTGTTTATTTATTTAATTACATGTTATATATTTATGGGAGTTAATTAGTTCATTTCTTTTCTGTTGAGTCCCGCTGGCATAATCATGTTCAGTCTATTTATCCATTTACTTTCTTTTATTCTTCTATATGTCGCATTGTCTAATTTGAGCTGTTCTAATACTACAAACTTTACATCATTTATGTCATGTCCTTGACTGGTGAAGTGCTGTACTATTGGTTCACTCATTTTTTTTTAATTTCTAATTAATAAAAGGTGGTTCTGAATTATTTTATATAAAGTTGTTCCAGTCTCTCCAACATATTTTATTTCATCACATTCTTCACAGGCTATTCCATAAACAACATTGCTATTTTTACAGTAGGTATATATATATATATATATATATATATATATATATATATATATATATATATATATATATATATATATACACAAATGGCAATTCCATTAATTAATTCAAGTTAATTCTCTATATAAGTAGGATGATTTTCAGAAACTGTTTGGTATATTATCATAACTTCCCAAACTTGCTGGTAATTGCATTTTTTGTTGTTAATGCCTAATCATTTTATTCTTCTTCACAATTGTTTTAGAAGTTTCTATGAAAAAATGTGCCCTTTTATTTAACATCATGTAATCAAAGAAACTACAAAATGATATCAGAAAAGTCTACCAGAAGCCATAATAGTAGTACGGTATTTCATGTTAGATTTCGAAATGTCACATTTTTACATTTTACGTTATGTATGTGGAAAACCGCAAAGCGGTATGCCATTCAATATATTAACATTACTCAGCAGGTTTCATTCAGCTTTTATATGATTCTATAGGATGATGCAAAACTTTTGGGCCACAGCTGTACATTTGCACATTAAGTAAACATTTGGATAATTTGAGTAAAAGGAATTACCGTAGAAAGGAAATACTGCATCACCATTTACATGATCTAATTAGGTCCTTTGTGTACCCTACCATGGTTTTGAAAAACAACACCCACTACATAGTGGACAAGAGTCTGTCCCTAGTGTCACTTTGCAAAACACCTGCAAGGCTTTCATTTTAATGATGTAAACCGTTAAGAACATTAAAGTGGGAGCCCAATGTATTCTGTAGTATACATCCGCTCAGCACTTACATAACACAGTCCAGGCAGGCAGACATTTCCTGTTGCTGACCAAAGTAATAAAACAAATCTCAGTCTGTGTCTGGTTATACGCTGCAGCTCTGCAATGCTGCTTGGTCATTTCCTGTGAGCTTACCACTGTCTGTGTCCAGCATGGGCCCTTTTCTCATGTGTGTGATGTGTCTTATCAGAAGTGATCCAGACTGAATCATTACAAAAGAGCGACTTGATATAAAGATACAACAGCGTCCACGGGGAACAGCAGCTTGGATTACAGGAACGATATATGTTATATAAAATGATTATACATACGTTTCATATTTACCGTATGAAACGTGTCCGTGCGTACACAGAATGTATGTTTTATTTTTAATGCGTAGCTTCAAAAACATTTGATCCAAAATTATAGGTAAAACAGACAGACAAGGTTCTTTTATGTGTTCTGACTTAAAAATGACCACATCATACAATATGATTCATGGGTGAGTGTTTAGTGCATTCTATCATAGTTTAGCATATACAGAGAAACCAGGCTTTGTCGTTTTACCAGTTTGTTTGAATTACCTAAGGTCGTTTTAGCTGCAGATATACTTTTTCTTTACTTTAAGCTTCCTGGACACTCTGTAACTGTAACAATGTAACCATTTATAGCTACAAATGATTCAGATGTGCCAGAATATATTTCTGGTGACCACAGTCAACCCACAGTAATAAGGCAGAATTTGTTTAGTTCCGTCTTTAAAAAGACTGTGGTTTGTGTATGGTCATGAGATTAAAACAACAAAAAAACATTTGAAATGTGTGGACATAAATAAACATAGGAGCTGGATAAAAACAATAGAAACAGACCATTGACGATAGGATGTTGTACTGGAGGTATACATTCCTCAGTGATTACCGCCTCTAGTTCCCTTCAGGGACCATGTGGCTCACAGAATGGTGGCGTTGATTTGGAAGCACCTACCAACCAAGCACATGCAATGCCTTTAGTGTGTCAAACATGGAAGTGCAATTTGTATGCATTACAGAATACCCGAATCAGTAATTATCTATGTCCCAAAAGTGTGTGCAGGATGCTGCAGGTGTTTCCAATTATGTAACTGCTATCTGACTCAATCAGATTGCTGGGAAACTTACTGGCTTATTTAAAACAGTGATTATCAAGTCAATTAAGCTTAGTGGATTCTGCAGATCAATAATCTTCCTTCCAAGCATATGGTGAGTTCAGTTTAAGGAAACTTGGTAGCTAGGCAACTTGGCAGAGAGGGCTAGGATCATTAGTACTGTCAATCCAGCCCCTTTCGGAAGCATTGGAAAAAAAGGGGACATTTACTTTGAACTCAGTCCGGTGCGTAAGACATTAACCAAACTGCTGTATTTTTTTCTTCTTTTCTTCCCAACTCCTGTTTCTAAAGTGCCCCGTATAGAGCATCCGCCCCAGGACCATGTGAACGTGACAGGCAGTGACATCATCTTCCTGTGTGAAGTCTTTGCGTTTCCCATGGCGGTGATAGAATGGAGAAAGGATGGCGATGACAGCAGTCTCCCTGGCGATGATCCTCATATCTCTGTGCAGGTACACAAAAGTGTCTTTGGAAGTTTAAACAGATTTTCCGTATTCCATTGGTGCTTTCGATCCTTGTTCGCGAGGGGAGTTATGGGATCTCAATAGAAGTGCATTGTAAATTAGTTTATATCCATTTAAAAAGCATTTTTTAAAATTCCACACAGCATGTTTTGTTGGTCGCACCTTGTTATATGGTAAATATTGTATTACATTTCAAGTTACGTGTGTATAATGTATAGTCGACCATCTTGTTGTTAGATATAAAATCTTTGGCCTAGACCATTATATACATTATATAATGGGGCCGACAACACACATATAACACTTTAGAGTTTTTACTGAGACTATCAGAATCGGGGGAGATAAGGAGATGCCTGTCAATCTGTCTTTAGCAGTGGTGTAGTCGAGCCGGAACACGCCGGAACATCGTTCCGGTACTTTTTTCTATAGGCAGAACCTTGACTCTAGAATTAACTTAAGAATCTTTACCGATTTGTTATGTAAATGCTTATATGGCACCCGCCCGGTCTAATTTCAGTGCCTGGCCACCAATGAAGCAATCTATTTTCCACGGGGAAATCAAATTAGTATTTCCATCGAATAGGCACTAGGAACAAAAAAAATCAGTGTCCGATTCCCTACGTACCAGTTTTGATGGGTCACTCCATATGGGAGTCTCTGATACCAGTGTGTATTTTAAATGTTTTTCAGAGTCTGGAGTCACACACACACACAAAAGATATTGAGGATCAGGAAAAATTGAAATATTGTATAAGAACATAAAAAAGTTTACAAACGAGAGGAGGCCATTCAGCCTATCTTGCTCCTTTGGTTGTTAGTAGCTTATTGATCCCAGAATCTCATCAAGCAGCTTCTTGAAGGATCCCAGGGTGTCAGCTTCAACTACATTACAGGGGAGTGGTTCCAGACTCCCACAATTCCCTGTGTAAAAAGTGCCTCCTATTTTCTGTTCTGAATGTCCCTTTATTTGATCTCCACTTGTGACCCCTGGTCCTTGTTTCTTTTTTCAGGTCGGAAAAGTCCCTTGGCTCGACATTGTCAATACCTTTTAGACTTTTGAATGCTTGAATCAGATCGCCGCGTGAATAGATTCAATTCTTTAAACCTGTCTGCATATGACATGCCTTTTAAACCTGTAATAATTCTGGTCACTCTTCTTTGCAATCTTTCTAGAGCAGCAATATCCTTTTTGTAGCGAGGTGACCAGAACTGAACAGAAAGTACAGGAAGGCTGAGATTAAAAAGAGTACATTCTAATATTAGTCTGTGGTGTCTTAGAATGCCTATGCTTGATTTATACTTGTTGAAAGAAAAAGAGACGGTGAAGGACAGAAGTGAATTTTGTAAACGGGCATTGAGATGGGTTAATAATGACTGGGAAGATTATTGTAAGTTGTTTACAGATGGGTCAAAAAATACAGATAATGGCAGGGTTGCAGCAGCTTATTATATACCAGAATCTGAGGTGGGAAAGCATGTTCGTATTACAGATGATGTGTCAATTATGACAGCAGAATTGATAGGGATTATATTGGCATTGCAATGGATTGTAAATGTCAAGGTGAATAGAGCAGTCATCTTTTCAGATTCCTTATCGGGATTACAGGCGATTAAAAATGGAGGGGAGGGTGATAGAAGAGATTTAGTGCAGGAAATAATGTATTTATTTTCAGAATGGTGCTGTTTTAGGCTTATATGTAGTTTTAGTATGGATTCTGGCTCATACAGGAATAGATGGGAACGCGAGGGTGAATAAGTTAGCTAAAACAGGAGTGAAGAAAGAGAAAGTGGATATGGATGTGCAGTATGGTTTAATGAATATTACAGAATTATTGAGAAACAGATTATTAATGAATGGCAGAATACACTGGGATAAAGAAAAAAAGGGCAGAACATTTTATAAGTCTCAAAGTAAGGTTAAAATAAGGGAAGGGCAGTATGGGTAGAATAGGAAGGAGGAAGCAGCATTAATAAGGGTTCTTATAGAGCATTCAGCATTAAAGGAACACCTGTATAGAATTGGAGCGCATGAGAATGGGTTATGAATGGAATGTAGTGCAAAGGAAACAGTGGAGCATCTGATGGTTGAATGTGTTAGATGTGGAAAGAATTAAGGGATTGCAATATTTCCAATATTTTTTTTTTACATGCGTGATGGAAGAAAAATAGAAAAATGGTATTATTGGATGTATTGCAAAATATATTAGAAAAACTGGAAGATTCAAGAATATTTAACAGACAGAGATTTTAAAAGGTTAAGTGTCCCCAGCAGCTTTAATAGCCAAATCTGAACAGTAGGTG
>CM060283.1:6867881-6925886 GCA_030684275.1 Acipenser oxyrinchus oxyrinchus | reverse complement strand
ATCCATTTTATATCCTGACTGTTTAAAAATATTGGATACGTTTGCTACCAATCAGAAAAGCTATCATAAGAAACCCTTGATTCATTTTAGAACTGACTGAAGCATGTACTTGGTGTATAAGTTTATAACATTTCATTGTCTTCAGAAAATAATGTAAAATCATGAGGAACAATACATGTGAAATTGAATTGACCGAATCTGTACCACTATTAAAACATATTTGACCTGCATATTATTGACAAAAAAAGTGAACACTTGAAACGTTTAACCCTCTCCATTTGAACTCTAAAGTATTACCGCCCCTAATTATTTCCCTATTTTATGTTTAAAGGAATCATAGAATTTAAAGATTTACCATCTTCAACATGATCAAATCTTCCAAGCACAAAATTAATGCCAATCCATGCATAGACACCTATAATGTGGGGAAAAAAAAGAATTAGTATTTTATAAAATGTTACCGTCTTATACTGTACATTGATCCCCACCCAAATGGTCACACCTTTTTCATTTAGACATTTACCTAAGATTTCCAAAACCCTTATTGGCATTAATCTTGCATTACCTAATGTTACCTTAGGCAAGAGTACAAAATGAGTGCTAACAGGGGTATGTAAAACCATCCCATAGACACTTACTGATTGTATCAAACTCAATCTGGTATCTAAGCAATGAGAATGTAAAACTAACATTTCAAAACTGGATTTAATAGGTTATACAGAATGTACTAAAAATAAAAACCGTTCAAGTTAAAAAGCAAGATAAAAAAAATGCAATCAATATAGTTTAAGAGTTTGGAGAATGGCTAAACATTTAGAAGTAATATACTAAACTTGATCCACCCCTTTATCACTGACCGACTTTCAGGTAGAAAACTTCCAATTGAGTGGCGCTGGCTACAGTTTATCTTACCCTCTTGCTTGCCGGATATAACCTCCACGTGCGAGTCTGAGAAGAGGAAATCGAAATGCACTGGGATATCAGTGCGGAGATCTTCCAGCAAGGCTTCCTGCTGACTGTGAACACAGACCAGACACACACACACATCTTACTGCCTCATTCAGAAACTCTTTCATCAACCTGTACCCCACAGCCAGCGGGACTTGATTTTACAGCAACCGCTGAGTTTGAGGGGGGATAACCAAGGATAGGTGGTGGATGCAACCCATGGGAATTCCTCAGTGCTGTAAAATGCTCTAATAAAAATCCCGCTGCATTTTATCCAAAAGCAATAATCAAATCAACCCAGTCACATTCAGGAACAAACACCTGAGTGCTAATGCTAGAGTGTGCTTTCTCAATGTTAGAAACACATGTTTAATAATAAAAGGTCACTATCTCTCAAGTGCTGCTTCTAATGCATATACAGCTATGGCCAAAAGGTTTTGCATTAACCTCTACATAGAATGAACACATTTTGCTTCATACAGTCAAATGAAACCTGCTTAATAATGTTACGTTAACATATCGAATTACACATCGCTTTGTAGTTTTCACATATACTAAACGAAAAACTGACGCAAACTGAAAAATGTGACATTTTTCAAAATCCAACATGAAATATTGTACTACTATCATGGCTTCTGGTAGACTTTTGTAATATCATTGATTACATGATGTTAAACAGAAGATCTAAAGTAAGTTCACATATTTTATTCACAATTCTAGGTGATGCCACAGCTGTATATATCTGCAAGTATGTCAGTGCTCATTGAAGGGTGCTGTCTCAATATCAGCAACCAATAAGAGTTGTTCCTGAATATGGCCGTTAACACCTTACGGTCTTAAAAAACACTCAAAGAATACTGCAAGTTGCACAAACTTGAGATATCACAGCCAACTTAACCAGCAACCCATCTTCTACATAACATTACTGCATGGCACTGTAATGCACCCCTGATGTGAAATTGTGGCTTTCAGACGATGTGGTAATTATTGGTAAGAACATGTTAAAGCCTGTAGTGCAATGTGGTCTCAATCCCCAGCCCCTTTACCTCTCCGGCAGGATTCTCATGCCAGCGGTGCAGAGGATGTAGAGGGGCGTCTCCTTGTGCTTCACCTTGGGGATGTGTTGAGACGCGAAGCTCAGGAGGGTGTAAATATAATCGCTGGCTTTTTCTGGAGTGATTGCCAGCTCTGAAATCCCTAGGAAAGAAAACAAAAAAAGGAAAAAAAGGGGGGGAACCAAAAGTGTGATTTCTTCAAGCAGCTCCCTTCAGAGACGCCTTCAAGTCCACTACACATACCAATAAGCATGTGCATGTTTTCAGTTATACTTCCGCAAGAGTAGATACTTTTGTGTTCTCAATCCCCCAGATGTTTCCTAATATTGGCTGGAAAGCGGTTGCTGTGCTATTTCTAATACAGCAGTCCTGCGCAGGCTGCATGACTCCTCGTGCATGGAGTTGGGCAAACCTGCTGCTCTGCACTCCAGAGTTCTTACCTGGTTTGATTTTCATGACCACTGGCTTTCTGTTCTTGTCCCTCATCTGTTTGATATCCAGCAGGTCATGTGGGTTCCCGTTGTGTCTTGGCCAGCAATACACAAACACTCGGGAGCCACTGCTGCCACAGTCCACCACGATGCCGTAGTTCAGGTAGGGGTTGCTGGTGTCTGTTGCTTCAACATCAGTCACTCGAGCCAGGTACCTGCAAACAGAGGAACATGAGTGACTGCAGTACAAACAGGAGGTCCTTCTATAATGTACAGCTATGGACACAAGTTTTGCATCACCTAGAATTTTAGGATTGAGTCATCTCTTACTTAAACTTATCGCAAAAGGTCTACCGGAAGTCATAATAGTAGCCGAGTATCTCATGTTAGATTTAGAAATGTAATTTTAGAAATGTCAGTTTTTTGTTAAGTATATGGGAAATTACAAAGCGGTGTGTAATTCAATATGTTAACGTAACATTATTCAGCAGATTTTATGCCACCTTCTATAGGGTGATGCTAGGCCATCGCTCTACAGTACACAGGCACTAAAAAAAAAAATCCAGAATCCAGCTCGACTCAAACACATGGGGTTCCGTTTTATTGAGATTGATGGTATATTGTTACTGATCGTGCATTGTTGTGCTCTTGAACTCTTTAATGTGTTATTGGCGTCCCACAGAATCTGTGCGTTCCTACAGCGTGTAGTTTTGAATTCGGCAGAATAAACTTGACCCCATGGTTGTAAACTGTCGCGACAAGTGACGGAAAATCCAATCAGGTGTTTTCACACAAAAAAAAAAAAAGCTATTTTCTTTCCCCAGCAAAGCAAGATTTCTGCATTTAAATCAGACTTACAGTATTATACTAACCGGATATCTTATTTGCAGCCATTACTGAAGAAACAGAACCAATCTGTCTATACAAAGACATTATTATAAGCTTTTCAGAAATCCAATAGACATTTGACATGGGCGCAGTGTGCAACACTTATATATTTCACATTAAATTAAAAAAGGCGTATGAACAATAGCAGAGGCGACAGACAGGCAGGCAGTGTGCTAGCTTAGGCACAAAGCTCAACGTAACTCAGTAATCGTAAACACCGACCCTCCCTAGCATAAATTGACTGCTTCATTGTGTGGTGGTTTTGTGATACTGGCTTCTCTTAAAGAGAGAGATGAACTGAGACTACCAACCGAATTGAAAAGGTGTCGTAAAACACACACACACACACACACACACACACACACACACACAGACACACACAGACACAGACACACACACACACACAGGTTACTTGGTTACTTTGCAAGCCCATGTTGAAATGTTACCCTGCACGTGACACTCAAAGCCTACCTCTGAAACTTCTTGTCTTTGTGTAGCCAGCCCTGCTTGCTCCTTCCCAGGACGAGGAAGAAGTACAGCAGGACAAGGAGCGTGATGCAAAGTCCGATCACGATTATTTGGCGAAGGGCAGTGATGAGAATACGAGGGAACCCGACCGGTGCTATGCTGAAGTGCCAGGAGGCTGGGAACAAACAGGAAAAACTGCACCTGAAAGCAAATTGAAACAAACATCATTACCAGCTACTCAACTCGCTTAAAACGAAGGCATTCATTAGAACAGGTGTGGTTTTAAAACCATTAGGAGATCGGGAGTTTGACCAACAGCGTGTGTGTCTCTTAACTTATGTCTTTTAAATGCAAGTAAAAGGGCAGGATTGTTCCTACTTTATTATTTTAGATCAGCTTAATAATGGTTTAACATTAGAAGCCCCGCGGCAGTCACTTTGGTGGTTTTTGGTTTTAAAATGTAATTTTCTACAGTCGTGTAACACATATGGGGCTGCACGTTCATGTACCTTTCTGTCCATATGGATTAAATATTTTCACAAAGCATGAAACGCGGGAGTGCAGAAATAAAGGAGATATATTATATTATACCTAAAAGCCCCGGGAGCAGTCACACTGACGGCCACACAGAAAACAATTGTATTGTGATTATACAGAACGGTATTCTACTTTATTATTTTTATTTATCAGTCAGCAATGTGTTTAGCTGTAATTAGATTAGTCTCTACTCTCTGCCTGAGTGAATAACTGAAAGTCTACTGTTTTTCAATCAGCCTTTTGAAAGGCTGGCGCCTGCTTGCCAGCTGCGGTGCTTTGGTCAGTCAATTAGCATCAGGACTAGTGAAAATAAACACCAGAGACCGTGGAGTTTTACAACGCCACAAAATATGGAGTTGATGTTTTGGATCAGATGGCACGGAAGTATTCTGTGAAAGCTGGCACCGATGGTGGCCTGTTCAGGTGTTTTACAATGTATTGGACCTAGCAGCCATCAACTCCTGGGTACTTTACAAAGAATGCACAGAGAAGAATATACCAAGGAGATAATATATTTTACAGTTAGCACAGCAACTACGCAAGAAGCATTTGGAACAGAGGGAGACTGCCAAGCGTGTACCCACAGCTGAAGCTGGCAACCCCAAGAGAGAGTCAAGAAGAGACGCCAATGCCAGGTTGGCAAGTGCAATAAAAATAAAACTTCAGGCATCTGTGCCCTTTGCAGAAAGGCGTGGAGAAGCACATTACCTGTTTGATTGTGAACAGCCTTAGACTCAAGGTAAAGGAACACCCTTTGTTGAAAAAAAAAAAAAAATTAGACTTTTTCTAACTTGTGCTGTGCGCTTCTGCAAAATGTTTTTTCTAAGTTTATTTACCTACATTGTTCAGTTACTTTCGCTCATCTGATAATAAACCGATTGCTGTTGAAAAGTTAAAATGTATTGCTATTGTTTCAGTTTTATAAATATATATTGTAAACCAATCTGTTCAGAGGTTTATTCATTTACATTTTCTTGTTTTGATTTGTAAAATAAATGTTCATATTTTATATTTATATATACAGTATATATATATATATATATATATATATATATATATATATATATATATATATATATATATATATATATATATATATATATATATATATATAGATATGCTTCGGTTGTTCAGATGTTTATGTGACGTACTCAATAAAAAAAAAAAATAATTACATCCGACTGTTTCTCCTTTCGTTATACAATTTAGTGTGTTTTGAATACAGCCGTCAGAAAGACTGCTGCGGGGCTTCTCGGTACAAGTATATCTCCGGTCCTTCTAGTGTTAAGATAATGAATTACGTGTATCTGTACAGTTTTGTGTCAATCAAGCTTCTGGGCTGTTCCCCAAAAGTCTTAATATCCTTACAGTGTATTTACTCAAGTCAAACTGCAGGGATGGAAACAGAACTCATATTGCATAGCAGTTTCACCCATTCCAGGTTTTGCTAGGAGTGTGTAGGTAACTAGATCATGTGTGTCTTATCAAACTCATAGTAAACCCAGGATTGGATCAAACTGCTATGCAATGGGAGTCTTATTACCCTCCCTCACCTGTAAAAGCTGGGTAATAAATTGATTGAGATCCACCTACCTCACCATGATAGCGTCTCCTTTGATCAAGGCACTGGGAATACAATGAGGGTTCAGCAACGTGTTTTGTCAAAGCATCTTCACCGGTTTACAGTACAGAGAACACAGGTCCTCCAAATGGACAGCATCCTGAAACCTGATGAAAGACATGCTCGTTAATGCATCATTTCCACTGCCTTTCCCCATGTATAACAGAGCTGAGCGGCCTGGACAAGGTGTAGCTGAAGGTGTTTCCACTGACACTCCGCTATACCCAAGGGTACAGTTTTGTCACCGTGGTGACTGAAGTTATGAATTTGAATAAAGTCCACGAAATCTTGGAAACGGATGTAGAAACACATTTAAATTGGCCGCTTCCTTTATTTCTATCAAAAAATCCCATTACATGATGAATTGCTCTCGTCTACTTTCACCTGAAGAAGAGACCTCGGTGATCTTGAAAGCTTAAGATTAATTATTGTTTAGTTAGTCCAATAAAAGGTAGCGCCCACCCTTCTCTTTGAAAATCACAATCGGTAGGTGTACTAGACTTAAGTTAGCATTATGGTACTCGCTGCGATTAAAAGCAATATAACACTGCATAATAAACCGCAACTGAGTGGCCTACGGCTTCGTCAATACTGTATCGAACACACTACCCAGAATTTTTGATATAAAGAAAATAACTATTCCTTAATTATGACCAACATGTAACGGTATAGCTTATAGTTTTACAACTAGCACAGCTGTGTAAATAATAATAACCTATCGGTACTGTGACACACTGGCACAGCTTTTCGACCAGGCAACGGCTACATTATATATATATATATATATATATATATATATATATATATATATATATATATATATATATATATATATAGTAACGTATGCTGTTTTCATACCTGCACACCTGTACAGAACCGGTCCCTTTGACGCTGCTGATGTGTCACTTACTCTCAGGTGTTTAAAATGACAAACTTCCTCCACTGCAACCTACCTTGAACCACCCAACCCCCGCCCCTGCTCTCACTGATAAAGCTAATTGGATAACCGCGACAGCCGCTGTCCCCGATCCGTTTGAAACTGACGCCATTGCGGCTCAACACGGAGCGTCCGTCGCTAGTAAACTATAGAGCGCCTAGAGCCAACATGGCGAACAAGCGGGCTGTTTCACAACATCGTCTTAGAATAGCGCTTCCTCGTTCACAACAAGAAAAACTTGCAATCAATATCCGGTCCAAAGAAAAAAAAACAGGCAAGGACACAAAACTCACGTTATGATGCAAAAAAAAAAACATATTTAGAAGTACCTCTCAACAGATGTCGTTTTAAGAAAACTGCCACGTCTTCGACCATTAGTTTAGTTGCTATAGTAAAATAAACGAAAACACACACCTTGACCCGAACAGTCAAGATATGGTACCTGTGCTGACATACCAAACATGCCGGTCTTCGAAGCCACACGATAAATTAGACTGACACAAATCTATACATAATTTCGTTTATTTCGCCGGACCTGGCAACGCATGCGCAGGATGAACTCTACGCTTGAATGTTTGCGCATGCACCAAAGAAAACGATTGATTGAAGAAAAAAAAAAACTACACTGCATTCTTTTTTTTCTTTTTTTTTTTTAAATCAACCAGATCTATCCGTTATTTTTTTAAAAAAACGTCGTATGTTTCGCCACATTGCTTAGGCAAATGTTGAACTTACAAGACAGGGCAAAAACAATGTCCACATTTAACAAATCTTGAATCGCATTAAGCAGACATCGTTGACAGTTCAGATCGTTTACATTCCCCAAAGGTAGTTTAAGCTGCTTACTTTTAAATGATAGTTAGCGTGTAATCTAATGCACGGTGCAGGCTGCTACCAATTAATAAGAAGCTATGCTGAAGATAGAAATCGAAAGATATGCTTTTCTGTATTTGATGTGATATTTTGTAATGTGATATTTTGTAACAACTGTACGTCGTCCTGGATAAGGGCGTCAGCTGATAAATAAAAAATAATAATAATTTTTTGTTTTAAACTTTTAAAATACTGATAACATGGTGTTTATAGTAACTTATTTCTAAACTATATGAAACTATTAAAAAATTGCACCTGCAAACGTTTATATTAGATTTAATATAAGGTTTCATTTTGGATATTTAAAACGAGTTGCCTATGAGTAAAGGTAACGTGATGGTACTCTCTGCAGTGTTAAATCTGCACAGTATTTTCTGTAAGTAAATGCAAACTGTTGGGATAATAAGGAGACCTCAAAGTAATGTTTGCAGAGGTTTCTACGTTGAATACACGTGGAGAACATCTCTGCAACTAAAAAGCTGAATCATACCATGTGTAAACAGCACCACTTTACAAGGAAAACAAAACATACTTATAACACAAATTGAAATAAAAAAGTATTATACTTGTGAAAACGATAAAAGTAGGTACATTCACTCAAAAATCCCATTCTACAAATGTTAGTTGTTCAAGCAGATGGCACTTGTGATTGAAACAGGTGTGGCTGGACTCTTCAGAATGCACATGTCCGCCTCTCTGTGCTTTCCTTCATGTCAGTAACCCTATCTAATGTCCAGCTGATGGTCACTATATACAGCCAATAGGTCTCTCCCTGTTGTTTTATTTAAACCCTGTATGATTAGTTTTGGCACAGGTGCAGAAAGAAGGGCCAGGCTTTTCAGTGACGGGTCAGCTGAGAGAATTTGAATACTGAGCTTAAGTTTGAAATCACCCTAACCCTAACCCTAATCGAAATAATGTAGGACAGTTGCACACTGGCCTGTCTTTCTGCACCAGGTAAAGAGCGTGGCCCGTCTTTCTGCACCTCTGCCTGAGTGTCCAGGTAATGCTTAGAAGAGCCAAAGGCCGCATTCGTCAGAGCAGCTGACAACTTCAGAGTGTGGCTAGGACTCTGTGACATACCCTATACAGCTGAAGAGAGGGGTAGCAACATACTTGGGTGAAGTGCACTGATGGTCCGCTCCTTAATGACTGGGGCCATCAAACAAGTGCTGAGCAAGCACTGCTGGGGATTAGCATTGTGCAAACATCCTGTGGGTGCATAGCTCCCAAAAACACATTAAAAAAATATTCAACCCCCTGGTTGTAGTGTTTTAGCGAGACTCCATTGTTTGTTGACAGAGGAGTTGGTTGCTAGCAGTAATTCAAGTTAAGACAGGGGTGAGGGCTACCTTTCTTCTGAATCCTGGAGTAGCTGCTGGTATTGTCACTGTTCAGGTTTGTTTTTGCAAGACACTTTCAAGTCGTCGCCTGCGATTTTGTTTGCATGTAGCCGGAAGTATGATAATGACTTTTCATGGAGAAAATAATCTCATGCAAAATTAGATATTAAAAAAATTGTGTTGTGCAACTTTGGGTTATATTTGGGTATTTTGATAATGTATATACCACTGTTTCCGGTTTCTTCCGATTTCCAGTTACCATGATTATAAAATGGTTAATCATATACTGTATGGATATATTTTTTCTTTATCATAAGCACATGTGATTTCATTACTTCATTATACTTTCAGATGAAATTTTAACATTTGTCCACTTGACATATTCTGATATGACAAGCAGACCTTTTATTTTGATCTATTTTGAAGTTATGGATGATTTGCTACACTCTTTATTTTACCATGGTGCACCATAGTACACTTTTATAAAGGCAATAATGCCAAGGAGAAATCCCAAAGGCTATGTTCTAGCTTTTGGTTTTATTGAGATGCCAATGGGGTTTAGTCCTGAAATAGTGGGTAGTGTTGCTGCTGTATGTCAATGAAAATATTAAATGAGCAAATAAGAAATGCAAGGAGCTATACAGCACATGGTGTGTATAGATAACTTTATTATTCTGGCATTACCGAGGTCTCAGGATGGTTGGATTATGGATAGTTTTCTTAAGGGTTTTTTATGCAGTAACTTCATTTTTGACCGCATTGACTATATTGAGGGAAAACCCTAAAATCAGATGGTAACTCATACCTAAGGTTTCACAAACCCAGACTGGCACTAATTTTTCACTATCCAGTATTACCTTAGGTAATGTAATCCAAGATTAGTGCTGATCAGGGGGCTATGAAACCAGATTATAACGTTGTAGACTTTTTATTCTGGGTTTGTGGGCTGTTTGGAAACAGTACCAAATACTATCACAAGGGGGCGCTCAACTCCAGCGAATCCATACAAATGCACAGGAAAGCCACCAGCATTCATACAGAGCCAGTGCTCTTCAGGTAACCAGGTGCAGTAACACGTTACATTACTTTATGCATGCTTTATAAACGTAATATTTTAATATGCTGTGCCATACCTCACTATTCTTTACCATGCTTACCTATGCTTTGCCACGCTTTCACGATGCTTTATTACACTTTGCTATGCTTCACTAGTAAACTTTGCATGTACAATCCCTCTACTGCATCCCCTTCGCGGGGACAATAAGATAGAATAGAGATAAAAGCAGGCAGGAAGTGGGTCTACAGAGATGGGGCATTTCCTCTTGGTATTCCCATACAGCTGTGTTATCACAATCTGCTTTTCATATGTACCTACGCTGGGGAGATGCTGACACCAGTGACCTGCCGCTTACGTTTCTGTTGTGTTTACAAACATGAAAGCTGGGCTTTCCCCCACTTACCCCACCCCGTTACCACATTTCACATCCTGAACTTTGATTTGCATTTTTCTTTTTTCTTTTCAGCCTGTTCTGCAACGAAGGATCCCCTTTGCTTCTGCTTTGGATTACCTTGTAAAAGCAAGCTGGCTGAAGATCAATGACAACAAGACTGCCCTTCACAAGCACGTGCACCTGGAACCTTGCATCTGACGTCTCTGGGTTGCTCTGAAGTTGTTATAGAAGTTCTGCCCCCTGCCATACATTGTGCACATGCATCCAGTGGATCTACTTTCACATGTATTAAGAGTTCTTGTTTTGAATGTTCAGCTGTGGTAGGGGGTGTACAGATCACCCTGTAGAATTAACTAATTGTGCTTCATAAAGTTGAATGAAACCTGCTGAACAATGTTACGATAACATATTGAATTACACGCCGCTTTGTAGTTTTACTTAACGAAAAACACACAAAATATAACAATGTGATATTTCGAAATCTATTGTACTACTATTATGGCTTTTGGTAGACTTTTGCGATATTACATATTTGATTACATGATCTAAATTATATTCATAATATAGTTTTTTAATTATGTCTCAATCCTAAAATTCTAGGTGATGCAAAACTTTTGGCCACAGCTGTATATCGCTGACAGGCTTGTTTTATAAGGGGTTATGTATTGGCACGGTCTGCTTGGATTACAATACAGAAAGCATTGCAGACCAATACTATGTGAAATTGCTGTGTCTCTCTGTCACTTCTGAAAACACACACCAGCTATTGAGTACCACAGCCCATGACAAAGCAAGCCTATTCCAGCTGCTTTCTCAGATAGCTCTTTGATTTATGATGGGGATTTGTCATAGCCTTCAGCCCCATCCTCAGTTACAAAACAAACAGGCAACACCCCTTTGCTATTGTTACCAGCAGCCAAGTGTCGGACAGATTCCTCCCTAATAGCTCTGTGTGGGAAGGAAAGGGTTGCAGGACAGTAAAATAAAACTAAGAGAATGAAATCTGAACCCCAAGAGATCACTTTCTATTGGTAAGCATTGGACAAAGGATCTGTTTTAATTTGGTAGCTGTGTTACAGTTCATTCTGTGAGATCAAATGAGAAATGAAAAATTCCTTTGTTTGAAATTAAACAGCTTTTTAATATTCTTGTTGTGTCAAAGCATTTTAATGAGTTAAAAAGTAAAAAAGTTGAAATGTAATTTCTTTACTGTGATAACCCAAAACTTCTCTTCTAGTTTAGGAATTAGAGTAATTAAACAGAGTTCCATCTACAAAACAATGGTTCTATATTGTAAAATGACAAAGCAATTGATACAAACCAGAACTCGGAATGGCCTAATTTGATTGGACATTGGTTTTGAATAGTACTTCTTATAAACGTTCATAAATTCTACATTCTATAAATTAAATACACCATAAAATGTGAAATGTAGCCTTTACAAAGGTATTGTGCTTATATGTCATCGTCTCCTATTCAAATACAGCCAAACAGTGAATAACTGAATTGGTCCCTTGGCGAAATCTCATGGACCTTATCAATTAGGAGCAGTGCGATGCAGACGGGCTTAATAGCCGTATCACTTAAACACAAGTAATTGAACGTTTATCTAAATCAGTTACGCAGGCCGGGCCTTGCACAGTAGTTAAAGCCCCTTGTTTTCCTTGCAGAGCTGCTGGCTGCCGTGTCTCAGTCAATGGGTGGGCTTGTTCCCATTGCTCCCTGGGGTCTTGTCAATCTGGATCATTGACTCCGGAGTGGGGTCTGAATCTGCAGTGCTGACAGGTATCTAGACCTAGCCTCGATGTAAAAAAAGCCTGCATTACCACTGTTAATTTAACCTTTTCAGGGTTACAAAGGAGATTCCTAAAATCTATTCTTATATCGTTTTTTTTTCTCTAGGATTGACATAGAAATATCGTCCTGTTAATATACTACACTGGTTGTCGATCAACTCTCTCTCTCTCTCGTCTGATCCCTGGAGCCAGTAGGAGTGTTCTTTGTATTGTGCTTTTACTTAATCTCTCTCTCTCTCTCTCTCTCTCTCTCTCTCTCTCTCTCTCTCTCTCTCGGGCCAAGGTGTTTATCCTCTTGCGGGATATTGGCGTTGCAGGCCGTGCAAGGGTGGAACCCCGAGACTTGCCTGACATGGGCCTGGTGTTGTGCATGGGCTGTGCACTAAACACTGCTTGCATTGCACTAGCGCTGTGGCTAGTGCTGAGCCCCGTGCGCACCGAGTACCGTGGCACTACGTGCACCGAGTAACGTGCAGCACCATGAGCTATTGCGCTACGTCTGTGGCAGTGGCCAAGTACCGTGTGCATCGCATGCATCGTCCATCCAGAACGCCGTGCGCACAGAGTACCGTGCAGCACCATGCATTCTTGCACAAGCATGGTAGCAGTGCGTATCAAGCACCATGTGCACTATGTGCACCGTGCACTGACGCTGTGGCTCTGGGCACCGTGTGCCGTATGCACTGAGGACTTGTGCACCGAGATACCTAAGTATCAAGGGCTATGGATGTGCTGCGGTACCGAACCACCGGGGGGGGGGGTGTACCAGGGGGACACAAGACCGAAGCCGCAGTGGGCGAGTTGAAACAGACAGCAAAAACACAGTAGAAAAATATTATAGGGGAGAGCATAGTGTTGGTTTACAAGGCCTGACTCACTGAGGTGGGCTGGCCTACGCAGCCGACAGGGTCTACTCGACAGCGGGGATGTGGCAAGGCCTAGCCCTGTGGAGGAGAGCGCGGCTGGAAGAGTCACTCAACACCGGGGATATGGCAAGGACTAGCCTGTTGGAAGAACTGTGTACTCTCAGTAAGAAATCGACAACCACTCGCGGGTGACTGCACAGGCAGTCGCTCACACATGACAGACAGGTAACAAAGAGCGGCCTACCATGCAAGCGAGGAGGCCGCTGAAAGACAGAAAGGCGAAAGGCCCGGTCTTTTCAAACCGCATTTAGCCTGTGTGTGTACGTAGAGTACATTTATTTGAATGAGTCGGTTCCAAGAATTATTACAGTGTGTTTCTGATCCAGACTGAATGAATGGTGCTGCTTTGTAGAGTGATGTTGTTGTTTTATTGATGTGAAATTACTGCTGTCTGTCGCTGGTCATCGTGTTAGGAGGACACCCTTGTGAACAAGGCCTCGGTCTCAATGGGGTTATTCCTGGTTAAAGAATGAATAAATACATAAATGAAGACTACTATTTGTAATGGATTTTATAGCATTGGTTGGCACTAATAGGTTGGAATCTGTACCGTGTATTTGTTTAAAAGAATGCCAGTGAACAACAAAACACAGTCCTCTGTTAAAAACACACATCGAACCGAGCAGAGCAGAACAGCGCCACCGTGCTATGTTGGTCATTAATCATCCTGGTTTCGGTCTTGAGACAGTGGAGGTCAGAGGGAGGCTCCAGTGAAAACAGCATTGTGTTACAGCAGCACTCAGACACACCAGGTCTCCACAAACACTGCAGCGCAGCCTGGCTCGTACAGTACCCCTGTCGAATCATGCTTCTGCCACACAGTGTGTAGCCACTTACAACGTAACCGAAGCCCCATTCAATGGAAATGTCATCAGTGCTGCTGCTAGGAAGAGCCAGCCAGGCTGAAGCATGCAGTCTGTCGCACAGCAGGAGAGCACTGCCACTGTATTTGGATTTGAAATACCCGGGGTGAAATAAATTGATTAAGCATTGGATCAGCTAGCACTGCCCAGCTATGTGTTCAATATGTTTCATTGAAAGGATACACTCCTATTTAAAAAAAAAATAATTCCATTTTTGTTTTTACCGCCCTTCATTTTGTTGGTTTTATTGCTTTTAGTCAAATTATTATTATTATTATTATTTTATTGTAAGTCTGTGTTAAGGTGAGTTCAGGAGCTCCAGCATTTGAAACGACCTCCTGTTTAATTAGTATCTGTTAGAATTCTGCCAATATAATAACGTTGGCTTAATTTAGTAAAACTATAAACAGTCAAGTAGACATTTCAGCTCGTGTCTTCATTTGCGTAATGATTTTTTCATTAAAAAATACCCATTATAAACTAAAACAAAGGTATAATAATATAAAAACAGGTCTCATTTCAAATCACTACAATACAGTAACATATTAGAGGAATTTCAGACAAAAGCCCTTATTCAGTTGTGTAGAAAGAAAAGGCTTTTGACTGAAATGTCTGGGGAAAAAAACCCTGTTCGTTTTATGAAGCCACAATGATGAGAAGCTGGTAAAGACCTCAACAGATTCATCCTGAAACAAGGTGCGCGCCGCTCAATCCATCCAGTAATACACCCCACTGTGTCAATCCTGACTACTGTGCTGCAGCAACTAGAGCCGTTACAGCCTGCAGGTGGCGCTGCAGCGACCCAAAGGTAACAGGAACCATATCAAAACAAGCCGTGGCCAACGTTGTTACCGTTTGTTTTTCTGCCAATTTGAATATTTATTATTTTTATGATTTACCAGTAAAGATTTTTCCAAAAAGTGTTAATATCTAAAACTATACTCCAAGTCCAGCAGGTAAAGGATTCGGCCAGGGCGGAGAACGGAACTGAACGAAACTTTACTTACCAATACTTCTTTCATAGCTTACTAAAATAAAGAGGCCTTGGCTTTCTCAGTATGTATGTTAAGCTAAGGGATTTGTTTTTTTGCAAAGGCACTACAGTAATGTTGAGAGGAATGCGCAATGCTGCGGTGTGGTGACTAGACTAGACTGTTGTCCAGACAGCTTCATTACTGTCAGTAAGCCCAGGTTTCAGTTACAGTTTGAGTGCCAATAGCAGGTAGATGTGAGGCTTCTCAGACATTTATGTGGGACTTGGTAAAGCTTAGGTCGGCCAGGGTGTCCTCGGCTCACCGCGCACCAGCGACCCCTGTGGTCTGGCCGGGTGCCTGCGTTGTCCTCCGACGCTGTAGCTCTGAGGTGGCTGCATGGTGGGCCTGCAGTGTGTAAAAGAAGCGGTCGGCTGACGGCACATGCTTCGGAGGACAGCGTGTGTTCGTCTTCGCACAGGGGTGGTAGCGGTGAGCTGAGGCTAAAAATAATTGGCTATTCCAAATTGGGACAAAAATGATAAAAACAATTGGCGACTACTAGAAAAGAAAAAAAAACGTACCACAATGCACTGTGATTTGAGTTGAAAAGCCTGAACTGTCCCAAACTGTCCTAGTATACATGGAGTCATATTGTAACCCTATTTAATACTGGACAGAAACTTAAATCATTTGACAGCACTATGACTAAGTAGTTTCTCGCTAGTTTTATTTTGGTAAGGCTTTCTTTTTTACCCATGGCCGATTCTTTTAAAGAGTTGCTGGGCAGGGTCACACTTCCCAGTCCAGCCTGCTCGTTTATAAAACCAGTTGGCAGCTTTTGTTATGATTCCGAGCCAGCTAGGTTCCGCCCGGCAGGGGGTTCGGGCTTCCCTCCTACCTCCATGCCAGAGGAGAAGGAGGCTGTGTCCCAGGAGGCCACTATAGAGAGCGTGTCCTCCTGTGCCAGCTGGGACGCCTCTTCCTGTTCACCCTGATCTCCCCTGGGAGCTGGGACTGCGGCTGGAGCTGCAGGTGCCTGTCGAGGGAATACAGTTTGTGAGACAGGAGCTCCAGGACCTGGGCCATCTGAGCAGAAATCGCCCTTGTGGCCGTCTCCAACCTCTTCTCCTTCACCTGAGGCTGAAAAGCTGCACAGATATGAAGAGCTCAGCAATACCTACCCAATGGGCAGGAATATCCCATACATAATGTCACTGGTGGTCGTCTTCGAATTGAAAGGGAACCGCAGTAGCAATGCATGGGATTAATATACAGTACATTGATTCCCTTTCATTAAAGCATGACAGAGACAGAATGCACATCACAAACATACAAAATATACAATTTCAAGAGCTCCAGCAACCATTGCATTAGTTTAGGGCTTTACAAGAACATGAAAAAATATATATCCTACAAGGTATTTAAATCACAAATGATACGGATGAAGTCAATCCAAATCACTATTTCAAATTTAGCACGAGAGTAGGGAAAGAGAAGTAAATGGTAGTTCACAACAGAAGATAGGAAGAGCTTTTTACACAGAGCATTAAATGAAGGGATGAGTCAGCAGAAGAAGTCGTGCAATCTAGAATGATATTAATGAGGGAATACAGTTTGTGATTCAAAACCTTTTCTAATGTTGTTTTATTTTAATTGTATTATACATTTTATAGCCACTCCTGTAAAAAAATAATAATGATAAAAACTATATTTTTATTTAAATTATGCTGTATTTAATTTGTTTCCCCTTGTCCTCAATGAGCCATTGGAACATAGCACTGCTTGTATTGCAGCAAATAATAGCATGAGCCTGCACATTGGGAACAGAGTTACACAGGGTGAGTTGGGTTGAAAAGGGGACATGGGGTAAGATTTAGGAAGAAAACTACATTTGAAAAATGTAATGCAATGACAGTACCTCTAATTGCCACCTGGCTCATGCAAAACATCATATTGTACTTCAGTCCACCGTATCTTCAATGGACTAAAAACCATGAGTCAGTCCTCCACATGGCTGATTCATGCACCCCCTTTCTGCCGTTGATTCTGAGAAGCAGAGATAATGGAATCTGCCGGCCTGTAAACTTGCTCTGAAGTTCCGTCCTGTTCTGTTAGGTGGTGAGCTATTCCCTCAGGCTCCCAGCTTGTGATTACCAATCACATGATTGTACGAAGCTATGCATGGTGGCCTGCATGCAGCAATTGTATGAAATGAACTTCAGGGCTGTGATGTCCTCAGAACTTAACTGCTGGAATGCATTCAGAATGGATTTCTATGGCAGTCGTGCAGCGTAGATCACGCATCAAAAAGAGTGAGGCTTGAAAAATTAGGAGTGAGATTTTTAAATGCTTAATTACTATCTTTTTGAGCAAGACTGCTAAATAATTTAGACCATTAAAAGTCATCAAAATGAATACATCTCATTCGATAAATGCACGCTGTGTAGGGTGTCATGTATTATTCTAAGAGGTGTAGGGCTATATTTTCAAAGCGCTTCTTCCGTTCTTTAATTTACTCCTATTTTTGAAAGGGGAAAATGTTTCTTAATGTTACAAAATGGGAAACAAATACTCTGGTAATGACTTAGACAACTTGGGTTATATTACCTAGTGATTTGGTTCTATATGGCCAAAACTTTTATCACCTAGAATTTTAGGATTGATATATATATATATATATATATATATATATATATATATATATATATATATATATATATATATATAATTTAGATCTTGTATTTAACATCATGTAATCAAATAAATTACAAAATGACATTGCAAAAGAAGCCACTAGGCCATAGCTGTAGTTTTATCAAATTAACCAGGTGTTTCACCTCTTTCAAAAAGTTGAGTTGATTAAGGACTGGAGCAAACGCTTTGAAAATATGTCCTGTCATCTGGTGCAGTCTGGCAGCGTGAACGGGGAATAGAATCGACACCCTAACCAAAATGAACTTATTCAAACCAAGATATGGTGGATGTTTCATACGTGATTCATAACGAATGGAATCTTGTACTGTTAAACATTACAAAGTGTCTGTTTTATGAATAAAATATCTTAGTGTTGTTTTTAAATGTAAGAAGAAAAAAACCTAAATGCATTGAATTAGCCTTACTGTCGGCTTTCTACAGCGACAGCAAAAAAATGTTGTAACAATTGTTATCATATTCTTCCTATTATTATGTAATAATTATTCATCACTGAAGGTATGGGTGTGGATTTAGAGTTATACATGCATGAATGTTAAAGTTATATAATTAACAATATGTTTGTATTATAAGATTGCATGTATGTTATTTACACGTTTTTATAAAAAATATTTATTAAAAGCTAAGTAAATGCATCAGTTATTGTTAGACAGCTTTTTGGTTCTTCCTGGGTTTGTCAATTACAGATGATGTTTCTCTGTGCTTGTTGATTATGCTTCGGATCCCACACCTTGAAAATCGAGTGATGCCAGCTATTTCACTCAATGTTTTTCCTTCTTTATGCAAGTCAAGGTTGTTATATTATATATGTTGAGCAGGATTATTAGTAAATAATACACTAAAGATCAAGCATGAAGAAGTTTAAAGAACACTGCACGTGTCACATTGTGTCCTTATGTAAGTAAAGACCTCTTAAGCCTCCTAATGCATAGCAGTTTTAACCCCATTCCAGACTTAACTGCAAGCTTGAGTAGCCACAGTGTGTAGGTAATAAGCTCAGGTGTGTCTTATTAAACTCATAGCAGAACCAGGATTGGATCAAATTGCTATGCAAATTCAAATTCAAAAAAGGTTTTATTGGCATGACAAAATTAAAATTAAGTTTTGCCAAAGCACTTACACAATGAACATCAAAAAAGACAAAATGCATACAGATACCCCCAAGGCAAATCAAATAAAATGTGTCCACATGCTGTTCCTCAGGCTGTGGCAGGCAGACACGTATTGAGCTGCTAGCTCTGCTGTCTGCTCTCCCTCTCCTAGCAAGGTTGGCAGTTTCTTTGAGTCAGGAAGGTGTGGAAACTCTTTTACCTGACTTAAACATTTTGGAAAATATGATTCCCTTATTTTTGAGTATTTGGGCCAGTGTAACAGGAAGTGCATCTCTGTCTCGACCTCTCCCAGGTTACAGTGATGGCACAGTCTGTTTTCTCTGGCAAGTATTCTGCCAGTTCAAAGTTTCTATTTAAGGCCCGATATGATTCAAGTTTATTTTGTGATTTTATTTCATTATTCCAATTGTCAATGTATGTTTTTTTATTATTATTATTTATGTAAATTTTTCTTTTTCATGTTGGGAGTTTTTGATTGGTATTGCTCTGAAGCTCATTGGCTTGTGATTGGTTCAGATCTGTAAGCCTCAATGCTAGTTGGCCCAGGGGGTCATGCTTTAGTGAGAGCTGGCTGCTCTGTGGTGCTTTTTTGTGGAAGGCATTTGTGTCAGCCTGGTTGAGATGGATCCAGAATTTGGCAGCATTAGGGGGAAAAGGCCCAGCCCGGCATACGTTATTTGGGGTGTTTCTGTGAACCTGGAGGATATTTTTACAGAATTCTAATTGAAATGTTTTGTTGGTCTTTTTCCCCAGTTATTGTGGTTAAAATTTGTCAGTGGGCACCATACTCTCTGCCATAAAGGAGGATTGGTTGAATTATGTTATTATAAATTTTGAGCCAGATTTTTATTGGGAGTTTTATACATTGGAAAAGGTTCTTTATGGCATAGTAGGCCCTGTGTGCTTTTGCTTTTAATGCTTTGATAGCCAAGTTTAAGCTCCCAGAAGCACTAATGATCAGACCCAGGTTGGTGTAACTGGTGCTGTGCTCCAGTGTGGTGTTTGGGTTAAGTGGTACCTGTTTCCCTGAGATCTGGCTGCTTCTGGAATACCATAACTCTGGTCTTGTCCAGGTTTACTGTCAGGGCCCACGTGTGACAGTATTGGTCTAGCAGCGATAGGTTCTGCTGCAGCCCCTGTTCAGTGGGCGATAGCAAGATCAGGTCATCTGCGAGAGCAGGAATTTAATTTGTGTGTTGTGTAGAGTGAGGCCAGGGTCTACAGACTATGATTTTATTATTTTGTTTATTTAGCAGACGCCTTTATCCAAGGCGACTTACAGAGACTAGGGTGTGTAAACTACGCATCAGCTGCAGAGTCACTTACAACTACGTCTCACCCGAAAGACGGAGCACAAGGAGGTGAAGTGACTTGCTCAGGGTCACACAATGAGTCAGTGGCTGAGGTGGCATTTGAACCGGGGACCTCCTGGTTACAAGCCCTTTTCTTTAACCACTGGACCAACACAGCCTCCTCTGCAGTCAACTCGTTGTCCCTGTCTCACCCCACGACCCTGTGTGAAAAATTCTGACTTTTTGTTACCAATTTTCACACCGCACTTATGATCTGAGTACATTGATTTTATGTCGTCATAGACCCCCTACACCACTTTGAAGAAGTTTATAAAATATTCCTTTGTGCAGCAGCAGTGCGGAGTAGTGGTTAGGGCTCTGGACTCTTGACCGGAGAGTTGTGGGTTCAATCCCAGATGGGGGACAATGCTGCTGTACCCTTGAGCAAGGTACTTTACCTAAATTGCTCCAGTAAAAACCCAACTATCTAAATGGGTAATTGCATATAAAAATAATGTGTATAATGTAAAAATAATGTGATATCTTGTAACAATTGTAACATTTTGGAATATGTAGTCAGTTAAATATTAAAAGAGAGAAACTATAATGCTCTGAACCGTGTGAGAAATACACAAATGTGCACGTTGCCAACAGCAACAAAAAAAGAACTTTGAAGGCCACTGGATCAGATGTAGAACGAGCTTCGCAGCCGGACTGTTATCTTTGAGTCACTGTCTTACCGCCTTTGCTGTCCTGCTGGATAATTCAGCAGATGTCCTATGATAAAGGTAGCCCGGGCACCCAATCTGTGTGACCCACCCAAACCATTTGCAGAACACAAGGACAGCTCCCTTGTTACACCCATTCTGTGGAGTTTTGTATCTGTAATCATTGCACCACGTTAGTGGATCACAGGCAACGCCATTCTCAAACTTTCAAACTAAGCGACTTGGGTCTCCCTCTCTTTGAAAACACATTGCTAAATTATTATTATTATTATTATTATTATTATTATTATTATTATTATTATTATTATTATTATTATTATTATTATTATTAGTAGTAGTAGTAGTAGTAGCAGTAGTAGTAGTCGTAGTAGTAGTTGTAGTAGTAGTAGTATTCAAAGGAATTTTCTCAACACTGACACTTCAATTAATTTCTTACATGATTTAATTAAAAAAAACAATGGCATACAATATTTCCTCAGTTTTTTACGTCTATTTTTACAGTATATACGTAATTCAGCTGATCCTATTAAAAGGGCTATCATTAAAAGTAAACTTTGCTGTACTTCAAATATATTAAAACAAATGGGAAATACATGTAAATATATATCTTTTTTATATATTTTTTTTAAGTTTTACAAATGATATGTACTCTTGTAATGCAAACGTCCATTCACATATATACACACATGTGACACGGATATAAATCTTCCCACAGCCCATGCCATAGGAAATTATATTTTAATGTATAGATGTGTTGTTTATGGTGTATAGACAGCCGTATTATTAATATTAATTGCAAATGGAATATGTGTGACAGTTCTAAGAATGTTAAAGCCTGCTCATTTTTTCTCTTAATTGCTCATTTTACAACACGTGAACTTCTACTATGAAATAGTTTGAATTTTTTTTTATTTTTTTTTTGAAACCTGCACTAGACAAGATCTCCCGAACCTGTTTCCTTATTGGTCGCAACCCAAATTGTGAAGTTTACAATTGGTCAAAACCTAAGTCGATCAAAAAAACCTCTTTCCTTCGCTTCCCATACAGTAGTGACGTCATAGCTTTATCCCGGCAATCGAGCTTTTTTTTATTTTTCCCATTGGTTATCTCCACTGTCAACCGGCCCTCTAAAGCCGTATCACTGCCTTGCCTTAGAATTCTACTCCGTATGATTGTTCTCATTGGCTCACCAGGGGTGTTGTGTAACTATGTAGAATGACGTCACAGCGGTGTGATTGCAAGCAGCAGTGGTAGCTGGCTGCCCCGGGTGTGTAACTAATTGGGATGGAGTTGCGTACAGACACTGTTGTAGCCGCGTTGGAGATGGCAGAGAGCAGCGAAAGGAATGACGACGAGCCCGTGGACGTGGTAGACTACGAGAGCCTGCCGCTCACCGTTTCGCTGGGGACACAGATGACAGCCGGCGCCGTTGCGGGCATTCTTGAGCACACGGTGATGTACCCAGTGGATTCTGTCAAGGTAAGGAAGCGTGGACTTCTGTCTGACACGCACACGCACACGCACACGCACACACGTGCCTGACCACTAAAGAAAACACACACTCACTTACACAACTAGCTTATGTGTTTATTTGTTTGCTATCGCCACCCGTTTAGTTTTGAACTTTTATACTTTAAATTGCAAGCCTAAAAAATGAGTCTGTTTTTATTCTAGTTAGGGCTGCCATAAGATACATTACTAATGCATTTGCGTGTGCATTAGTAAACTACTTTTTTTTCCATTTGGACTCTCGGAAATGTGTTCGGTGACTGTCTTGTAAGTTGCATTGCAGCCTCGCATTGTCTTAGGGTGCAGACCGGTTTGACAGACTGGGAGAAACTAAAGGCAGACGTCAACCTTTGCCAAGTCATGCTAGCTTGCAACGACAATGTCAGCCTAATGTCATTAGGACACGGAACAAAGTATCAGAGTCGTTTGTGTAGGACGTAATTTTAAACGCGTGAAGTCGACAATATTAAATAGTAATACATGTGAACAGAAATTTTGAGTTAAGTATGTATGTAAATACAGTACAAACGAGTAGCATATCAAGTCAAAATTTATAACAAAAGTTGATAGTTGTTAAAAGCTTCTGTAGCAGTTGTCTCCATCTACATACAGTATTACTTTTGTATCAGAGGGAAGAGTTGCACAGTTTTTAGTGTCAGTTGTTTTTTCCATTCAGTTTTGTTCTCTGGATTTGATCATGTGTACAATATCTTCAGAGTATTACCACTGCACCACCCTGATAAAAACAAAACAAGACCAAAAAAACTACACCCAACTTTAGAGCTTTTCAGCACACACAAAAGTTGCTGCGTCAGACAGTTACATAAACTACAGTTTTCAGATATCATCCATAACTGCAAAACACTGAGTTGTGGTACATTTTGAAATAGTTTCTGTGGTGAATTGTTTTCCGACAAGAGCAAAGCGAAGTGCCCTTCTGACTTTATAATTACCCGTGCTTCTTAAATCCAGATTGTGGGTCATGAAAACTTAAGAAATGCTAAGGGAAATCTTAGTAGTTACAGACGATATCTGAAAACTGTAGTTAATAACTAAAGTTTAGGGGAGGGTCAGACACCAATCACAGCATCACCAATTTCAATCATTCAATTTGCACTTTAGCTAACCAAGATTGCTAGTAAGATATATACCCCCTTCACTTACCTTTCATTGCATCTCGATTTCATCGTAACCCACCACCTCCCCTTCCCCACCTTTTTCAAAATATATGGTCTTGGGGGTTTCTGTCTGGTCCATTCGGCCAGACAGCGAGTCAAGTTAAGTTAGGTTTGATGCCAAATTAATGTTATAATCTGTGTCATTCTGTATTGTCAGTCCTTGCATACTCCGCATTCTCTAATAAATATTTTGTATCTAAAGCACGTGTGATTGGTGTTTGTCCCGAACTGCTGAACTGTCTGACGCAGGAACTTTTTTGTGCTGAAAAGCTCTGAAGTTGGGTCCAGCTTTTTTTTTATCAGAGTGGTGCGGTGGTAATACTCCTAAGATACAGTACACATGATCAAATCCAGATAACAAAACTGAGTGGAAAAACAACTGACACTAAAAACTGTGCAAAGCAAAGCATTCCATGCAACTCTTCCATCTGATACAAAGGTAATACTGTATGTAGATGGAGACAATTGCTACAGTAGCTTTTAACAACAAACGATCACGTTTTATTATAAATTTTGACTTGATCAACTCCTAGTAAAGCCAGGAACGGATCAAACTGCTACCCAATGTGAACCTTATTTCCATCCCGGCAATCTACTGTAGAAGCATAGGGAAATCATCACAGACAAGCAAGGTAAATCACTGATAAGCTGCAAATGTGTGCCTGCTAGATCATAGTGTTGTAATCTGGAAATACTGGAAAAATGTATAGAGTGTGGTCAAGCATGGTTGCTATACGTGATGAAGAGCAGGAAATGCATGGGAAAAGCAGAGTACACTGCTCAGTGGCAATGACCTTAATTGTATTGTGTCCTAAGGTAGCATCTATTGGCATTCAATAAGACAAACAGTTGCAGTGGTTCCTGACTTTGCTGCACAGTGAAGCAGAGTTAGTTCACCTGCCTGGTGCGTGCTTTCAGGGATTCCTTACAAAGACATTATTTCCCTGCGCGTACGCTGCGGACTACATAGGAGTAGTGTGACATGACTTTTCAAGCACACCTCTGTACTGCCGCTAGTGGTGTGATTGGTGCCTTCGTCACATGTGCACGGCAGTCATGTCTTTGCAGCGTTTCCTGACAGCTGAAACATTGTGCAGGGTGTTGCCTCTAATAAAGCTCCCCTTCAACAGAGTGCTCTGATTGTTTGGTTCCTCCTGCGTTATGGAGATTTGCTGCTAAGTCACAAGAACAGGGCCACATCAACACCGCATTTCAAGTGTTCCCTAAAAAGTCCAGTAGCTGCAGGTTTTAATAATAGTTCTCGTCCACGTCATAGCCTTGTACCATTTGCACTGATCCTCTTAGCTTAGTTTTGTGTACATTTGTATAAGTTGTTCTTAGATTGGTTCCATTTTATATTTTTTAACTTTTTAAATTTAAAAACTGAAAGTATATCAAATTAGGCTGATGGTGTTCTGGTAGTGTCCTCTTTGTCTGTTTTATAATTCAGTGAATGAAATCACTGAAAAGGAAAACATTTACATATGACAACATTAGTGACCAGAAGCTGTGCAACAGCTATTTCTTGTGCAATAGTGGGCTTTTTTCTTTCACTTCTGTCTTCTGATTATGTAATACAATGGGGAGGGGATGTCATCACACAGCGTGAAGTCAGTAAAACACATGGACTTGTTCTGTGACTGTGAAGACATCCAGCATGACTGTGTTTAAATAGCTGTTGAAGTTATTTTTTATTGTAATGACACTTGTAAACGGTGCTTGATTATCCAGCACCATAAAATTAAAAATCTGCTGTTAATTCACATTGTATTCAAGGTGGACTATCTTAACCAATTCAGTTTCATTAGGAAAGGTAACGTCACAAAGTCTCCCATTCACAGCTCAGCAGAGGCTGCTGAATGACTGACTGGTTCCATTGATGTCATTCAGCGGACACTAGATATGCCTTGTAGTTGTAGTTACTGCTTAAGTACAGAAAGCATTATACTGTCTCCTCAGAGGATGGTAGCCCACGTCGCAAAACTAGCAAAAGCACAGTCGAGATCCCGATCCCCAATTGTAAGTCGCCCTGGATAAGGGCGTCTGCTAAGAAATTAATAACAATAATGATGAACCCTCAATGGCTGTTTTGGTGAATTTCTCCCTCTTGTGTGTCGTACCATGGTGCCGCTGCATGCTCTTTCGGTTGATCGTCGGCAGCTTGCCCCAGCACAGAAGCCTGGTGAGAGGAATCAGTCCTATGCAGGCACTGGGTGGGTTCATTTTTGCGCTGCTGGAACAGACACCGATGAGCAAACTGTCTGTCACGCAACTGCTGGGCACCTCGCCCTTTCTGAGGCAGCATCAGCTGTGACTGGCATCAAACCTGCCAGTCACCTAGTGCCGTGCGGTGCTGCTTCTCCTGCAAATAATAATGAAATCATCACAAGGAGTGCCAGCCAGTGTTTAAAAATCAGTGGGTGCAATGACATTCCGAAATTGTGTAATTAAACTCCTTGCTAATTTACAGCGATCCCTGTTTTTTTTTTTAAGAATGTACTGAAATAAACTGTTTGATTAACAACAAAGCAAGTGGATAACATGCCCGAATGCATTTAGTGGCTAATCCTGTAATCTCCGAGTTGAGTTGAAATGTTTAAATGATTTTAAAAGTTTATATTTTTTGTCATGCCTACTTATCCTGGGCATATACAGGTAGCTGTAACTGTAAAATAACACTACCAAATACGTTGATCTGTGCTTAGAAATGTCTGATCTTCTTTTGAGCATTTTGATGTTTACACTTTGAACAAAAAGCTTAAACCCAATAACCATCTAAGCATACCATTACTGTGTTATTTGTATTCTGTTGTATTTGTAATCATACTAGTGGTTATCCACAAGTGTCATTATGTGCTTGAAGCCTATGAGTAATTTGTTTCCTGGTACAGAACTTGATGCCAATAAACCAACACAGACAATGGCTCATTGTGCATGACTCTGCAGAATTTCTGTGTTTTCCACACAGTTTTACTTTTTTTTTAAGGAGGCTTATTCCCTTTGGATTCAAAGTAAAGGCACTGTTAAAATGTATAACTAAATGCAGCATAATCAAGGTGTAACCCCACGTCTTTCCATTTGAATTAAAACACAGTCGGCACTTCAGAAGGTCATGATGTGCGTAGAAGCTCAATCCCGTGACCTGTCACGTCTTCCGTACAGTTTGAAGGAACAGCCAACTGTTAGTTATTCTGTAAAATTGATAGAATAAAATCCTATCAAAACACTCTATTGTACTTTTATAGAATACTATTACATACTGTGTATAACACACCGAAACTTATTGTGTTACATTTCTATAAAATTACAGAACGCACACTAAGGTTACTCAATCAATCCATCAATATCCATCTTTATTTTATATAGCGCCTTTCATAGTGGACCACCATCACAAAGCGCTTTACAAGATAGTGAGGAACAATGCAGAATACATTAAATACAGGGCATAGTACATTAAATACAAACAGTAAAAAAACAAAGCAAATACATTAAATACAAGGCTAGGATGTGAATTCTAAACACTGTGGATGCGTGTGTCGTACAGAATCATACGAATACTGAAATAGCAATTTAGACAACAGCTAATAACAGAGATCAGGCTGCAGGTTTACAGCATTGGGATCAAGAAATGTGATCTTATGCTGATGAGTTGCACAAAGCCAACGTAATACACATCTCATTATTTTTTATAAAAAGATTCCTGTTCTTTAATGGCTGGTAAAGTTGGCACTTCTTGCGTGAACCTTTGAACTCTCTTCAGGAAGGAGCCCTTCAGCTGTTGTAAGGCGTCCAGTAATCTCTAGATAATGTAAAAGGTGAGGAAGAGAGTCTAAGAATGCAATCTTATTGTTTGTGGTTACAATGTAACGAATAGGGAGTTTTAGAAAGGTGACGCTCCCACTCGTAGGTGACAAGGTTACTGGCAGAGTGAGAAGGAAATTCTCCTCTGGGCACACATAGCAAAGGTGAGAATCCTGTCATTATGGAACCTCCATTACTGGCTGGTTCTTAATCTACCATCCATACTCCCAATAGTGCTGCATTTAGAAATCCTAACAGAAACTAAAATTGACAAACCTTCTGACTGGAAGTCTGTTTTCATTTCCTTGTAATGGTTCAAGGAATGTATTGCTGCTTGACAAGGATAGATTTGTAGAATAATTCATTTATACCGGTTTAACATCGTGTTACAGTATGTGTCTCATTTTTATACTCCTTTTTTCTGCACAAATGTCTACACTATTCTGTACAAGCTGATTTCTGAAGTGAGGTGGTTTTGGAGCTGTATTTCCTGGCTCTTTCTTCCGCTGTGGTAAATGAATTACTGTACAGCAGCAAACGGTACATCTCTAGATAAAATCACACTTTCAGTGGGGACACACATTCAAACCACCTCGCTTCAGAGAGTTAGTACAGTGTACATTGGGAAGAGGGTGCATGGATGTCATTTATATTGATGGGATCATATTTTTATGACCATGGGTGTGTGTAGTAATGGCACAGTATAATGCTCTTTTTTTGGTATTTCAGATCCTTGGAATGCAGCGTTTGGTGGTTGTTCTCTGTTCGGTACCCATTGTGTCAGTAACTGAGGCGTTCCTAACACGAGCCAGTGAGAATTCATCCCCAGTCTAGCCTGCACTTACTCCAGCAGAATTAAACTGATACTCTCTTCAAGCAGCCTTTGGGGACATTTCAGAGAGACAGCATTTCATTTTCTGTACATTGCTTTTGAAAAGTACACAATCATTTCAACTTTTATGATCTGTATATTTTTTATCATGACTCCCAAGTTAGAAACAGTCATAAAACTGTCCTAACGTTGCCACCAGTGCAAACAAATCACTACAGTCCCGTGCAAGGAGCAGCTTTACAGCATTTGGATCAAAGCCACTCCAAAAATGAGCAAAAAATGATGCTTTCTATCAGAAGAACGTACTAAGAAATACATAGGTGCTCAAAACTGCTCTACCGTATACTGTGTTTATAGGATTAGGACAAAGCTTCCCCATAAAGTGGATTGAAATCTCTCTGCTGGTTTATATTTCAAGTTGTTGTTATGGCACATTCTTTGAAACCTTTGGTATTGTGTGCATTTCATCCTCAGAACTGAACCGACATTAGAACTAATTGCCTGCATTTGACAGATGCAATGTAAACCTTTCATTGCCCCCTCCCCCTGCTGCATGCAGAGTGAATCTTTCAAGTGCATGGATTACAGGGATAAGAGGAGCAGGTGTTGACTTGGCTTACTCTATTACAGTACCTGCCTGAAATTCCATTGCAACAGATATAGAGTGTGGATACTGGAAACTGATGAAGTGACCAGATAGCTGTGGTAAAGAAAGACAGTTACAGTACTATGTCCTTGCAAATAAACATGTGCTTGCACATGCGTTGTAATGTAGTAATAACGAATCAAAACAATTGCAGGCAGATTCTTTGGTTATCTCTTTAAACTCCACGATGGAGAGAGCTGTCGTTCTTCTCACTAATTTAGGTAGGGCGGAGGGTGCTAGATAGGGTGGTGGCTAAAAAAAAAAAAAATGAGGTAGCAGAAAAAGACAGAGGACGTAGAGTCCCTTAAACTTCCAGCAGCAGTAGAATCATATTGTATTCGATTGTGACAACACTTCAATTTCAAGGCAACTACAGATGTTACAAGGCAGTGCAGGGTTACAATGAAAGATGAATATTTAAATACAGTGTAGTTTACAGTAAGTGGAAATAATACTACTAAAATACAATATGAACTAGGATGCAACAAGTTAGGATTGCAAGGTTATATCTACAATGACATAATAGTAGTGCAAGGATAGTGCATCAGCTGAGGATCCAGTAACATGGTGCATAGATCAGGCAAGTCCAGTGCATAGCAGGAGGATCAAGAGATCTACGTTTACCCCAGTTTGGCTGTTGAATGCATTTTCTCCACTAGCCAACAGAGAAAATAAAACAGTAGCCCATCAGAGTTTATTCTAATATACTTAACTGTCACACACTGCCAGCTTATGTTTAGAAGTGCACTGTATACAACATTCATATAGCATTTCGATTTCAAGATTGCTAGGATATATATAGAGATAGGAGTTTATAATGGAGGCTTGTCTCCTCCAATTAAAACCTGTGCTCAAATCACGTGATCTGCTACTGCTACGTTCATAACAAACAGGAGTTTATAACGGAGACTTGCCTCCTCTAAGGATCCTCCACTGCTAGATATGCACTACTCCCTCTCTAAACTAGATCAGATTTCTAAGGTAAAACCATAAGCAGACTGAAGAAGGCACTAGCGAAACGTTTGTCTACTCAGCTTGGTTTGTTATAACGGTTAAACAAAGCGGGTCTAAGGTCATCAAGGAAATGTAGTTCAATAAATGGCTCCGTGTTGATTTTGTATTGCTGTGTGTTTTCTCCAGACGCGAATGCAGAGTCTGTATCCAGACCCCAAGGCGCAGTACCGAGCGTGTCACGAGGCCCCGCGCAGGATCGTGCGCACTGAGGGGTGTGGCGGCCGCTGAGGGGATGAACATCACCATCCTGGGGCGGGGCCCGCACGCACTCTACTTTGCCTGCTACGAGAAAATGAAATGGACTCTGAGTGACATCATCAAGCACGGCGGCAACAGCCACACAGCAAACGGTATAAAAAAATAAAAAATCTAATGAAAGAAGCAAGCTCAAGCTAACTGATGTAAAGGGGCTTTATTTCAAAAACATCTTTTGAATTGCAGATCCACAGGTGAAGTCTCATCTTGTGTTGGTTTCTAAATGTCGTTCTTTTAAAATTACTTTTAAATGAAGCTCTCAGTTTATTTATTGTAACTTCAGTTTTGCCATTCTTCTTTTGAATCAACAGTTTCACGTACGCTTCCCGAATGTTAAAAAAGCTGACAATAGCGCCCAGTGTCTCAGATAAGAATGCTGTTGCTGCAGCAGCTCCCACATAACTTCCATTGACTTCACTGTGAATGTCCAAACCAAGTTGCCTGGCTCGATTTGTCAAGCACAAGCTCTTTAACCAACAGTAGCTTACTCCTTTTAAATCACAATGACTCCATTGAAAAGGACTAGCGCCGCTGTCATAGATCCAGAAGTGTTTTCATCCCCTTGTTCACACTGCTGGGTCGACATTAACACACATTTTACTTTTCTTAGTGCACCCACATGCCGCAGCTAAAGCAGTTTGAATTCTACCTATTGTTTACGAGATCAGTTTTCCTCCTGGGCAGAGTGAGAAACGAGCTGCATTCTGTACGCCAAGTCCCGCTGTTGAAATACAATCCTCTCCAGTGTCTGGTTTTAATTAAACAGAGTGGTACAAAACTGCTGTCCGAAGACATTTTGCTAGCTGCAGCATTAAGGTTGCAGCAGCAAGGCTGCAAGCAAAATAAACGGTTCTGTTCCGTCTGTGTACTGAGATTGAACTAAACAAGTGCTGTTTATTCCACGTCTTCGTTGGCTGCTGCCCAGATCACAGTTTAGTCAGGCTCCCACACTGTGTTTTTATTGTGTTCTGTTGTTAGTCAAAAGGTTTCTATCTGCTGTTGTTTTCTTTCCTGTTCACCCTCTTTATAGCTCAAGACCGTTATGGATTACTACAGGCAAGAACAAAAAATCTTAGTTCCATTTTGGTTTTGTAACCATTGGCCTACATTTTGCCGCTTTCCCTTATTAATTGTGTTAATTCTTGCAAGTTAAATATCCCAGTTTAACAGACAAGCAGTGTGAAAGTAATTTACGAGTGAAAGGAATAAAGTAGAACTGAGATTATTGCATGATTTGTTTTTTACTTTATTAATTTAAATAAATCACGCCTTCATTAGAGCACAATGGGGGGGGAAAAGAGCTTTTGTCCCTGTATTATTATTTATTTCTTAGCAGATGCCCTTATCCAGGGCGACTTACAATTGGTACAAGATTTCACATTATTTTTTACACATTATTTTTTAGCAATCTAGGTAAAGTACCTTGCTCAAGGGTACAGCAGCAGTGTCCCCCACCTGGGATTGAACCCACGACCCTCCGGTCAGGAGTCCAGAGCCCTAACCACTACTCCACACTGCTGCCCCTGTGCTAGACTGCACGGATAACACTCTTGTTGCATTCCCCATGCTGAACTGCAACAGGTTTCAGAGTTAGTTCATAATGTTTGTCCTTCAGACCAAAGCAAACAGTGTAAAAGATCTTTTTTTTTTTTTGCTTTACCTTTACTCATGCTACAGTAATAAAACGCCTTGTTCTTTTGAGCACGCCCATCTCCTCCCCACTATCATTAAATAAGTTGATGATAAATCGCAAAAGAGCACGCTACCTCCCAACCCAGAGTGATCTTTCATGCAAACCACATCAATGTTCGTTTGGCCACAAGGCTTCTGCAGGTAGTTGCGTATTTAATCAGAGTTGTGAAACAACTGAAACGCTTTATCGGGATGGAAACAAGACTCCCATTGCATAGCAGTTTGACCCATTCCAGGTTTTAATATGTGTTTGATTAGCCCCAGTGTATAGGTAACAAGTTCATAAAACTTCATGATAAAATCAGGAATGGACCAAACTGCAAAGCAGTGAGAATCTTATTTCCATCCCTGCTTCATGCAAAACATTTTCCCTCGGTGTATTATTGTTTTTGGTTGTATGCTGGCTTTTCTTACACAGGTTCCATAGATGTGTCTGTATGGCAGTAACAGTGGCACAGTGTTGATTTTATTTATTTTTTCGATTGTTTCCAGGCATTGCTGGCAGCATGGCTACAGTGCTCCACGATGCAGTGATGAACCCGGCAGAAGGTAATGTGATGCAGGGGTGTGATAGTACAGCATGCTGAGTGAACGGCTTGCAGTAATGTATGCATTCATTTATTCAGGCGGAGTCAAAGTACATGGAAATGTGCTGGGGGGAAAAAAATGTTAATATTCTATCAAAATTTAGAGGGGAGTTTTTTTTTAGTTTTTTTAATTTTAGATAACCCATTTTCTTTTTTTCCATCCTCATGACCCTTCATGTCCAATGCACCCCCATTTTTCCAACACTGTTCCAACAAACCTTAACATCTCTGTTCTTGGTGCTCCGCAGTTGTGAAGACGAGAATGCAGATGTACAACTTCGCCTTACAAGGGCGTCTGGGACTGCATTCGCACGGTGAGGAGGACAGAGGGCTTGGCGGCTTTTACCGCAGCTACACCACGCAGCTGACCATGAACATCCCCTTCCAGGCCCTGCACTTCATCACCTACGAAGTTCATGCAAGAGCAGCTGAACCCGCGCCCGGCAGTACCAGCCCCAGACGCACATCATCTCCGGGGCCTTGGCAGGGGCGTGGCGCAGCCGCCACCACCCGCTGGACGTCTGCAAAACGCTGCTCAACACGCAGGAGAACGTGGCCTTGAACTCCGCCCATGTGAGCGGTCACCTCTCCGGGATGGCCAACGCTTTCAGGACGGTGTACCAGCTGGGAGGCGTCCAGGCTTACTTCAAGGGGGCCCAGGCTCGCATCATCTACCAGATGCCCTCCACAGCCATCGCCTGGTCGGTCTATGAGTTCTTCAAGTACTTCCTCACCAAGCACAACCTGGAGAAGAGCGACGGATCCTCGTCCTGAAGAAGAGGGGCAGAAAACGAAACCAGTTAAGCGGCTTGCTAATGGGGAGCAAATTGAGACCCCTTTGGGACCCGTTTTCAACAAGAATCGGGAGATGTTTTTATTTATTTTTTTACTTCTTGTTTTCCCTTGACTGCAGAACTTAATTGGATCTGCACGCCTGCTTGTCTCCATACTGTGTGGAGGTGCAGTGATTGGTAAGGGCACTGATGAGCACCGTTACTGTGCCATAAGAAGCAAGTGAACACTCCAGTAAGCCTTCATTATGCAGTGTGTTAGTGATGGGATTTGGTGTTGAAACTGAAGTATGTGTCAATAGGAAACTGAGTGGGCTATAGGAAATGATAGATGACAGGTCGTGTTCATCAGATCTCAGAAACGCTCTGTCATAGTCTATTTTATATGAATGTAGGTTTATTCTTAAACAGTGCACCATAGGTACAGTAGGGGGGACAGGAAACATCAGAACGATCAATCATCTGCACAGTGTCCTAGCTAACTGGAATCAAAGACGGAGCTCCATTTTGAATATGTTCCATAATGCAATGGGTGTGTTTTTTTTCGTCGGGTGTGTTGTTTATTAGTAATCCTGTCTTATCTAGTTTTAACCAATTGGGACAATTTTTACTTTGTGTATCAACAGAAATGGTGTTATATAAAGTAATATAAATTTCGGAATGTTTCTACAGAGAGACCCCTGCAGTAAGTCAGTGTTTATATTGGCAAAGTAGGACACCTAGTTTTTTTTAAGATGTTAAGATTACCAGCAAATATCGTTCCTTTTATCGTTTACTAAAAAGTGCCTAGACTTTCCATAGGGTTGTGTTTTTCTTGTCACAAACAGCGCTGTCAATTTCCCAAGTAACCTACACAATTGAAATCCTATATTTTTTTTACAGTACGTACTGTGATCATTTTATACCGATGAGGAAAACTAAATGAAAAGGAAGTTGTAGACCAGACTTTATAAGATGTGACCTTTACCTAAAATAACTGTAAATAATTGATGCGTTAATTGACTTCAAGGTTACCTATTCCTGGACCTAGAGCTTCTTGAGTTAATTAATTTCCATTAAGCACTGAGTGTTGCTATCGCTAGGTTCTTACGCGCTGCTTTGTTCACCCTAGTCTGCAACCAGGAAGCTGGATTAACTTCAGAGAGAAGTGCATTGGAAAAAATTATAGCAGGCAAGGCGATCTGCTGTTTCAAAACACGCACAATAGCTTATTAATAAAGCTAACATCATGTAGCCCACAGGCAGCTCTTCTCTGGTGTCATGGGTTGTATTGCTTGACATGCCTGCAGCAGTAGGACGAGTGTGGGCTTGAAAGCTGGTTACAGTTTGGTCTGTTTGAACCCAAACAGCCGCTGTTTTGTGCAAATCTGAAGCTAGTCATGTTTGCTTCCACACAAATGTATAAGGATTGGACTCAAAATTGGAAACACCTCCCATAGCACTGTCAATAGGATGCAGTGCCACAGCGGGCAGGACGGCACGTATTTTTAAGCAACTTGCTCTTAAGAGATACGTGACCATTCTGTAATGATCATCGCCTCTGATCCTTTTAGGTTAGTGGAAATCTACAGAGAATTCTATTCTTATTAATGATCATTAAAACCTTGTTAAACAGTCCCATGGTTTGTTTCTGTAGTCAAGGCTTGTCCTCCCAATATCAGTCTGTCAGATTCTTGCCCACTGTGACTGCTTCGGACACAATTTAAATATATTACAGAATATAAAAGTATGCAATTTGCATTATAAATGAATCTGTCATGTTCACCCATTTACATGTGTGTGTGTGCTGCATATGGCAGGTGTTTCCAAATGTTTTTCTCCCCATACCCTGTACAGTGGTGTTTGTTTCTGATGACCTGATCTTGACCCCATCATGCCACATGACCTTGAATGACAAAATTGATCAGGACAGGACCAATGTAATATTTTAAAGATCGGCGGGCAGAGTTCAGTGGGTCAGTTAAGGTCCCGTGATCGCTAGGGGTCAAAATTGGGTCATCATACAGTCGTGTGCAAAATTATTGGATATTATACCTACCTGCATAAAAACCTCTGGGTGTGAGAATTTCAATTTTCAATTTTCGGTCAGTAATCGGCAATATAGAAACCATAGGCACTCGTGTGAAAATGTTAGACCGCTTTGTGCTTTAATTATTGTGCTTTTAATTAGGCATCTTAAACAACTTCTATAAAGTCTCCTGCATTTTACCACATGTGACTGTGTTCCTTTTCTCTTACTATTTTAAAAGAATTGCACGTGTGGCCTATTAAAGTCATCAATTAAATTGGACCATCACTAATTTGCCTATTTTGACAGTTTTCCAATATTTTCAGTTTCAGTGGTTGGATTTCATATGCACAACAAATGAAAACAAGAAGCAATGGGGTGTTCTAATACATTTGCACACTACTGTGTATGTGTATGTATATATATATATATATGTGTGTGTGTGTGTGTGTGTGTGTGTGTGTGTGTGTGTACTAAAGCTAATGGAAGTGATGGGAACTCTAGAGGATTTACCTCATCCAGGTATTGTGAAAGTGAGAGAGCTTCCGCTGCTATTTCTAACAAGTCCTGTGATAAATGATGAGAGGTTCTGTCTAGCGTTCACACTGCTCCTTGTCATGTAACCTTAACTTGAGTTAGTTCACGAATAACTGAACTTGTCACCAAGCGCACACTACGGGATAATCATTCCCTCGAAGATGCTTGAGGACTGCGTTCTCCTTTCTAGATCACGCCTTCTGTGAACAATGTGTTTTATTTTTTTTAAATTAAATTCTGTGCTGTATTTAAATGATGTTCAGAGACACTCGTTCTGCATTAAATGTGTATGCTGTAATGCTCACAGAGGGCTAGGTTACAGTTTATCGTCTTTCCACTGAGCTGCAGTAAATGTATGATGTGGACAGTGAATAATCTGTCCGAGAATGTATTTCGTTTGCTGTAAGTCACCAGAGACGGCTTATTTGCTAATTGGAAATGTGCAGCTATTGTTCTCCTAGCCCTGAATCCACGTACTAGTGAGGCTGTGCTCGTCGCAGGCATTGAGCCATGTGTTGGCTTTCTTATTGTAGTTCATGTTTGATGGGTTTATATGCTGGTTTTATGTGTCTCTGCAGCTAAGTTACCAGGCTAGACCCGCCTTCCCCTAAAAAAAAAAAACAGGAAATCAAAAGCAAAAGGGCACAGATCCGTTTCCTGGACATTGATTCATATAAAAGAATGTCAATTACAGAGAACTGGAGCCATTCCGTCTTTGTTTCTCTTCTCAGTATATCCTCTGGCTTCGTACTTTTAGGTTCTAATGGCTTTTTATTCTGCTGCTGCTGCTCCTTCTATTCGTTTTATTAATAATCCTATAATCATATCCTTTTATTCACAGTGTCCTTATGATTCCTATAGAAACAAGGGCCAGACAAGCTTTGTTTTTGTTTTGTTTTTACATTTTGTTGTTTTTTAAAAGTTGAGATGCAGACAAAAAAATAAAAGCAGGCATCACCCTTAAAAGAAAACCCGTTGAAAACAAAACTGAAAGCAAAGTGACCGGGGAAAGGTCAAAAGCATGCTTTGATTTAATACTACACTAGAGGGCAGCATACTACCTTTTGTAAAGAAACGCCTTCTCACAACGCTAAACATGAAACGCAGAGGGAGGGACACTGCTTCCAACTTCAAACTGAAAACAAAAGTGAAAGCACACACACAGAGTGGCTTTGCAGTGTGTAAAAGAGAGTCTGCGCGCAATCTGTCCATTTTTGCTACAGGCTTTGAACTTCACCCTTGTATTGCACAGGAACCTTTTTTTCAGTGTTTTGTTGTTGTTTTTGTTATTGTATTGGCAAAAAATGCCAGTTTAAATCTAGTTATATGGAGGTTTAGTAGGCATGCTGGGTTTGTTACGTCTGTTCATCTGCAGGCCACTAGTTTGCTGCATGTTCCTAAAAAAAAAAACTACAACATCTGGTGTTCTCAAGCAACCTGGAGCTTTAAGAATCAGCCTTGATGATTGACAATGACCAAAAGTGTATCCTTGCCTTTCCACTGCTCCCCACCCATGCTCTTTATTCATTCAGGGCTGGGATCACATACATGTGTGTTAAAAGAAATGCTGGTTTCACAGACCCTGATGAGCAAGGTGCTAATCAGGGTCTGTGAAACCAGCCCAAAAAAGGTCTAGTCCTAAAAGGGCCCAGTCCTTTTTAAAATGAATGTATTCCCAATGTATTGATTTCCAATTTAAATGCCTTTCTATTTCAGTCCGTTAGTGTTGGCACTGGGGAATGAGGACCAAGGAGTGTGGGAGACCATGTTTGAATTATGCAAATGTGTATTTTGTAACAAATCTAATGAAATAGCTGAACATTTCATCCTTTTAGATAAAGTATTTTTTTTTACTATTATTATTATTATGATTATTTGTTGTTTTCTTGTATAATGCATTTTGTTTTGCTGCTGTCTGTATAACGCACACGAGGATCGGGAATAAGAGTAAAGACTTGTAAATATATAGTGCCATCTGGAGTCTGAAATAATTTTAAAGAAATATTAAAATACAGATGTTTTATGATTTTATATTGCTGCTGCAGTTATAACACTGGAGCGAAGACACATAGTAAAGAAATGCTCTTGACTGGTGTGTATGTGTGTGTTTTTTAATTGATCCTTAACCCCCATAGCGTCCTAATTTGAAGCAAGTGCATCGCTGTTGGATGAAAGTCAAGGTGTGGTTTTTCCAGTAGGGTGTGCTATTGCCACAATACAAAACAACAGTCTGCCTGCAGTGCTGGGAGGTTTGGGTTTAAAGGAGCCATAACCTAAACTTTTATATATATATATATATATATATATATATATATATATATATATATATATATATATATATATATATATATATATATATATATATATATATATATATATATATATATATATATATATATATATATATATATATATATATATATATATATATATATATATATATATATATATATATATATATATATATATATATATATATATATATATATATATATATATATATATATATATATATATATATATATATATATATATATATATATATATATATATATATATATATATATATATATATATATATATATATATATATATATATATATATATATATATATATATATATATATATATATATATATATATATATATATATATATATATATATATATATATATATATATATATATATATATATATATATATATATATATATATATATATATATATATATATATATATATATATATATATGTATATATATATATATATATATATATATATATATATATATATATATATATATATATATATATATATATATATATATATATATATATATATATATATATATGTATATATATATATATATATATATATATATATATATATATATATATATATATATATATATATATATATATATATATATATATATATATATATATATATATATATATATATATATATATATATATATATATATATATATATATATATATATATATATATATATATATATATATATATATATATATATATATATATATATATATATATATATATATATATATGTATATATATATATATATATATATATATATATATATATATATATATATATATATATATATATATATATATGTATATATGTATATATATGTATATATATATGATATATATATATATATATATGTATATATATATATATATATGTATATATATATATATATATATATATATATATATATATATATATATATATATATATAATATATGTGTATACAGACGTGCTCAAATTTGTTGGTACCCTTACAGCTCATTGAAATAATGCTTCATTCCTCCCGAAAAGTGATGAAATGAAAAGCTATTTTATCATGTATACTTGCATGCCTTTGGTATGTCATAGAATAAAGCAAAGAAGCTGTGAAAAGAGATGAATTATTGCTTATTCTACAAAGATATTCTAAAATGGCCTGGACACATTTGTTGGTACCCCTTAGAAAAGATAATAAATAATTGGATTATAGTGATATTTCAAACTAATTAGTTTCTTTAATTAGTATCACACATGTCTCCAATCTTGTAATCAGTCATTCAGCCTATTTAAATGGAGAAAAGTAGTCACTGTGCTGTTTGGTATCATTGTGTGCACCACACTGAACATGGACCAGAGAAAGCAAAGGAGAGAGTTGTCTGAGGAGATCAGAAAGAAAATAATAGACAAGCATGGTAAAGGTAAAGGCTACAAGACCATCTCCAAGCAGCTTGATGTTCCTGTGACAACAGTTGCAAATATTATTAAGAAGTTTAAGGTCCATGGAACTGTAGCCAACCTCCTAGGCGCCGCAAGAGGAAAATCGACCCCAGATTGAACAGAAGGATAGTGCGAATGGTAGAAAAAGAACCAAGGATAACTGCCAAAGAGATACAAGCTGAACTCCAAGGTGAAGGTACGTCAGTTTCTGATCGCACCATCCGTCGCTTTTGAGCGAAAGTGGGCTCCATGGAAGAAGACCCAGGAGGACTCCACTTTTGACAGAAAAACATAAAAAGCCAGACTGGAATTTGCTAAAATGCATATTGACAAGCCACAATCCTTCTGGGAGAATGTCCTTTGGACAGATGAGTCAAAACTGGAGCTTTTGGCAAGTCACATCAGCTCTATGTTCACAGACGAAAAAATGAAGCTTTCAAAGAAAAGAACACCATACCTACAGTGAAACATGGAGGAGGCTCGGTTATGTTTTGGGGCTGCTTTGCTGCGCCTGGCACAGGGTGCCTTGAATCTGTGCAGGGCACAATGAAATCTCAAGACTATCAAGGCATTCTGGAGCTAAACGTACTGCCCAGTGTCAGAAAGCTCTGTCTCAGTCGCAGGTCATGGGTCCTCCAACAGGATAATGACCCAAAACACACAGCTAAAAGCACCCAAGAATGGATAAGAACAAAACATTGGACTATTCTGAAGTGGCCTTCTATGAGTCCTGATCTGAATCCTATCGAACATCTATGGAAAGAGCTGAAACTTGCAGTCTGGAGAAGGCACCCATCAAACCTGAGACAGCTGGAGCAGTTTGCTCAGGAAGAGTGGGCCAAACTACCTGTTAACAGGTGCAGAAGTCTCATTGAGAGCTACAGAAAACATTTGATTGCAGTGATTGCCTCTAAAGGTTGTGCAACAAAATATTAGGTTAGCGGTCCCATCATTTTTGTCCATGCCATTTTCATTTGTTTTATTATTTACAATATTATGTTGAATAAAAAATCAAAAGCAAAGTCTGATTTCTATTAAATATGGAATAAACAATGGTGGATGCCAATTACTTTTGTTAGTTTCAAGTTATTTCAGAGAAAATTGTGCATTCTTCGTTTTTGTGGAGGGGTACCAACAAATTGGTATATATATATATATATGTATATATGTATATATATACATATATATATATATATATGTATATATATATATATATATATATATATATATATATATATATATATTGATATATATATGTGTATATATATATATTATATATATATATATATATATATATATATATATATATATATATATATATATATATATGTGTATATATATATATGTATATATATATATATATATATATATATATATATATATATATATATATATATATATATATATATATATATATATATATATATATATATATATATATATATATATATATATATATATATATATATATATATATATATATATATATATATATATATATATATATATATATATATATATATATATAAACTCTCCTTAACTTTGCTTATAGTTTGTGAATATTTCCAGACTTTATTTTCACTTTTAAGCGGCTACCACACCGTGGATACAATCCCTGTCCAACAGATATTCAAATTGCACCCTCCTAATCATTCTGGTTATTGAGCTTGAGCGAAAAATGGCCTTACAGTCACTCAGTGTGATTACTGAACCAGGTATCTGTGAAACAGCTACTCCGTTCCTTTCTGTTTTAATGGATGTCGCCAGAGACGAGCTGAAAAGAAAGAAAACTAAAAGATCATGGACTAGCAACAGAGATACGATCATGAGAGAAAAAGGATATTGATAACGCTGATTCAAAAAAGATCAGGACATGCTGAATTATGCATTACAATATAACATGTACCACATGGCCATTTAACAAAACTTTTTGAAGAAGAAAAGCATGTGCTTAAGGGGTACTTACAATTATCTTGATTGCTGTTCCAGGAGTTAATTAAAGACTGATGTAAACACTGAGTCCTGTAAGCCTTTACAACCCTTACTGTACCTCGCTTTCAGAGGAAATTGAATGTAAGTTGCCATTAATGAACAATTCGTTAAGAAACACCACATGAGAATAAAAGTATATTTTTTCTTTCCAATTCCACAATTTTGGTTTGAACCATTTGACTTGTTAAAGAACAACGGTAAAGCCAGCGAAGTTTGTCTGAACTTTCTACCCTCTAAACGAGTTCATGAAATCATGATGTATCGTTTGAAACATTGTGGTTACATTCAGGCCTTGCCGTCTCTTTGTGTGATAACTGACTCAAGTATCTGTCACACAGCTTTTTATTTATTACCCAAATGTATGTCATCATTGTTTTGGCTTTACTTGGCAGAAAAAGAAAAAAAATTAAAAGAAAAAGAATATTCCCCTGTGCTTTGCTAAATAATATTAAAAAAAAAAAAAAAAATCATCTGTTGTCATCCAAAACCATTAGGACACCATTTAAAAACATACCGTGAGCCCAACAAATTATAGAAACGCATACTGTGCAATTTGGCTATCCTAACTCTGTTTCTGTACATCAGTGCTCCCAGTTTTACCTTAAGCTTGTGGAGCCAAATCCTTGATAACTTGATCCTTTTGTAATCACCTTATCTCTCGTAAACTTTCCTACCAGTTTGCTACTTTGTCTTTCAAGATAAGAGCAACATCGAAGGGCTTTGAAAGTAAACGATGTGGGCTGCACAGATCACACAATACAGAGCCTGTGTACTTAGCTGTGTCATAACGTTACACAACATGGACAATGCATGATAGGGGATTGGCTGTATCTAAATAAAGCATCAGTCGGATGTGAAACTATATCAGCTAATAGGATAGTTGTGCTGGTACTGCAACGTTATTGTCTTTCACTGTTTGACCTGGGAGTTTATGAATCTGTTCTCCGAGGACTCCTAGGGCTTTATCAACAGGGCAGTAAGCGTTTTGCCAGCCAGTCACGGCATATTTGAACTCTAACAATGCATCTGTTCTTGTCTATCTGTTTGTTTTTCTTATGCAGCAATGCCAACTATGAAGAGCTGGTGGAAAGACTTCACGACCACACTCAGTCTAGAAAAACTCAACGAGGCTTTAGAGATTGATCGGAGATTGAGATAACTTGTGAAACAATATTATATTGTGCCTTTACTTTTGTATACACACGTCTCACATGATCTCCAATGGAAATGCAGTGGCACTGCAGTACAAAGCACAATGGCAGACACACTGTTATGACATCCCTCCAGTCGCTGTGTCTCCTATCAGGCGTGATTGTATCAGTGGTGAGCAGCTCCCATCATAGCTGACCTACACAAAGTTGAAATAGCAAATAACACTGAGTGCTAGGTAAGATGGGTTCATTAGCTGTAAATTCTTTTCATTTCTATTGTTATTACCCTGTGCAGCATGGTGTTGGTCTAATAGTGTTAATGGTAGGACTGAAATTGCATCAGTCAAGGGATATATTTTGCTCAGTTTCCAAAAAGGGTGACTTATTAAGTAAAGTACTTAGACTTGTGGCTTACATTCTTAGACTGTTATCTATCTATCTATCTATCTATCTATCTATCTATCTATCTATCTATCTATTATTATTCTGGGGTGCTCTGTGTTTAGATGTATGAATGGTGGTGCCTTCTCGATAGGGTGTCGTTGTTGGCAGCCAGGTTTGTGTTGTATTGCTCAGTGAACACCGCCTCTTATTCCTTCAGTGTTTTACGAGAAGGATCATCTCTCTTGAGAGTTTTTAAGACTAATTTAGTAAAATTATACCCCATTTTTTAATTTAGTATTTAAACTCTTGCAGCTTTTGATTTTAAAATCTTCCTTTTTCATTCTGTTTTCTTTCCTTCCTTCTTGTTGCTTTCCTGAGCTCAGTGCTGTTCCATCCTCTCTACCTCCATGAAAAGCCTTTTGATGATGCTCAAGATAATCCCATCCATTGCCTTGCTGGGGACTGACGTAGCTGCTTGATTAAAGGTGGGTTTATCAGACTGATGGCAGGTGGTGTTATTCATAACAAACACAGCATGCTGTTTATATAATGAACGCTGTGTTTATAGTTTGAAGATGTCAGTGTGTCTCCAGGTATGGAACGCAAAACCCATCTCATTACTACTTCTTTGTTCAGCCGTTGGTAGTAAACTTGATCTCAATCAAGATTCAGTTGCACTCTGGGCAGCTTTATGTTCAACGTTTACTGTGCTGAAAAGGCAGTTACTGTACTAATACTAATAACATTTTTTTTAAATTGATGAGTAGTTACACAATGAATGTACACAATTAAACACAATGTAATTAATTACCCTCCCCAAAGATAGTAAGCATGTAATATATACAGCTCTGGCCAAAAGTTTAGCAACACCCAATAGAATTAACTAATTTTGCTTCATAAAGTCGAAGGAATCCTGCTGAATAATGTGACGTTAACATATTTAATTACATATTGCTTTGTAGTTTTCCATATACTTACTTCCATATAAAAACTGACAAATTGAAAAATGTGACATTTTCGAACGCTAACATGAAATACTTTACTGCTATTATGGCTTCCGGTAGACTTTTGCAATATAATTTTGTCATTTCTTTGATTACATAATGTTAAGTAAAATATCTAAATAAAATGTCTCAATCCTAAAATTCTAGGTGAATGCTGGCTGTACGCTGATGGTACAGAACCCAATTACAACAAAAATCTGTTTTGCACTTCTGTTAGCTACATTGGCCTTAAATGTGCAGTTTCGAAAGAAACACATGCTATAGCAAATATGTATTTTATTTTTTTTTTGATATTCTCTTTGTACTATATATGAAAATACTTCAACACTTTTTTTAAGGATGCCCGCAACATACGAGCAAAATGTTGATGACCCTGACATATATCAACATAATAGTGTAAAATAAAATGACCGAGTTTCATGACAATTTATTAAGGGGTTATTCAGATATATGCAAAAATGTAAGTGTGGCATTGTCGCAGACCCTGTCGCTGGTTCTGGAGTGCATGTGTGCCTTTGTGGAAGCAGCTGGGACGTGCAACAGGAGACGCGTTGCGAAAGAACTAATTGAGCAGGTGGGCTCGCCCGGTGCTGAGCTGATCATGAGGTCCTGATTGGCTGGGGGGCGTGTCCAGGGAGGCTGCACGAAAGCATTGCCCAGCCAAGGCAGTTTGAAAAAGCCGTTTGAAGAGGCCGGAGTCGCTGTGAGAATACCAGGACTCCAGGAGCCCAGAAGTAGGTCAGTTTAGGGGATGCTGATCCCAAAGAGTGTAGGTTTGTGTAGAGAAGGAGGTTCCTGGAGCAGGACGGTCCTTTTAGTGGGACTAGCGCTCGCCTTGGGTGGCAAACTTTTATTTTTGTTTTTGTTTTGGTTTTCTTTCTTGAATCTGACACTAGGGCTACCATTGCTGGTAACCTCGTGGCAGCACCTGTGTTAATTAAATCTGCGCGTCTGTGCGGTGTGTCAACACCCAGTGCTCTGTGTCTGCCTCAGTATTGTTCAGTGACGACCCGCACACGCCCCCCTGTTATAAGACATACAGACGGATGGATGAATGGTCAGACAAACAATTTGAGCATTTTCTATTGAAAAGATAGGAGGGTGTCAATACTTTTGGGCAGCGCTGTATACACCATGTAAGCAAAGCCATTCCAGTCTGGGTGATTCAAATCTATATCCTTATCTTGTTAGTGCACCTTTCTGTATGAAAGGCAAGTTTGTTGAGACAGGTAGACTTTGTGTTGTTGTGCAGTTTGTGGGGTGTGTGGTTGAACATATTAACAAGGACTCCTATATTCTTCTTAATTGGCTTTCAATGTAGCTACGCAGATATCTAAAAAAACAACATACTGGTAGCTGGTTGCCAGAAATAATACTAAGAATCTGAAACATGAAATGATCAAATGCCCATCCTTTACTTACTGCTATCTGATTGCTGCTATCAGTCTGAAAGAGGCAGGTTGTTTTTGAGGTAGTGTGGAGGTTGCTGTTGACGACTGCAAGATGAGTATCTGTCTTCAGAGCTGTACTGCTTCTTGCGTTCGTGGATGATCTGTAATTCAGAGGAGGAAACAGCGCTTCCAGAAAAAGGTCCCCTTTTCACCCAACGCTTCTGAAAATACTAATACGGTTATCTCATTTTAGTTTATGACTTTGGTTAATTCATTGTTAGGCCATGTTTTACTAATTCATTATTTTCAGTATTTCACACTTTTTTATGTGCAAGTCAGATAGCAAAACAAAGAGCTGAATTTCAGAAGTGAGGTAGTTTGACCACTAGGGTGTTTAGCTTTCCCCTCTGTAGTTTTGTATTGAGAGTTTCCATTTTTGTCACTGTTTAAAAGGGGCAAGAATTACACACACCCCTCCTCCCAGTGGTCATTTCTTGTAAGGAGTATGACATGAGATAATATAAAGAATAATGTAAAACCAATTGGAGGGGAACACAATAAGGCTGCAATTCCATCAGGGGCTCTTGTTGCATAAACCTCAAGAGTGAAACCTAATAAGTTATTTGAGAATTAGAGAAATTGTGGTGACTGAAGGAATTCAATTTGCCAGCAGGGTGTTCACTAAGCATGGCCGAGTAGTGGTAGATGATGATGATGATGAAGAAGAAGAAGAAGAAGAAGAAGAAATGGACTCTGCACCTCCCTCTTCCAATGTTTATCATTTCACAATAATACAGCAACTCAACTGGTTCCTGTTATCATCTCGGTATCTGATATGATAAAGAAGTCACAATCTCATAACCAGTATAGTTAGAATTTTAGATTTCAATCTGGTCTCACATTGAAAGTTCACCTGTGGGTGTTGGATTGTTGCCAATGTTATCAGAAGCCATTTGCTTAACGAGCCAGTGAAAGCAGGATGAACTAGTAAGGCTATTTCAGACTAAAAAGGCAGACTGGCTTTTGCACCTTCACAGTGCAGGTTATTAGTAGAACCTAACAGCTAGTCTTTTGCCAGTTGGTGTGTTCATTTCATTTTGGCTTGAGGTCAATGGGGGACGGTGTATTATATTTCATACATACCAACAGACCTGATTTGATTGGGACAGTCCCGATTTCCTAGCAAATGTCCCGCATCCCGATGCATGGGAAGAAAATCCCGATATTTATCTTTGGAATTTTTAATTTTTTTCCCTCTCTCTCTTTAGCGGCTGCTGACCCTCGTGCACTGCATTGCCTGGCTGGGAAGGTGTTCACTTGACCAGATCTCAGTTTATTGACATATGTCAGGTCCAGTCATATTGGAGATGCGTATTGTTTCGTCACTGCTGCTGCAATATGATTTGATGTGTATGGTTTTAAGTAAAATGTGGGAGCCAATGGAAAGTGAAGGACCAGAGTTAACTAGTCACTCACTACTCTCTCAAGTGTTCTCTCTCCTTCTCACTTCCTGTAGCCCTACATAAAGGTCAACCCCAGTCAATATATGGGAAACCTAATAGTCCAAATGCAAACGTGCAACAATTCAAACCTGTGATTTAAAGGTGGTGTAGACACACATTTCAAACATATTTCTCGGGGGACCATAAGGTGGGGACCTTTTTTCACAGTGGCACTAGATTTCATAATGAAACTTAGTCCGGCAGGGGGAACCATGTTTCAGGGGGGACCAATTTCCGCGTGACATCGTCATTAACCAACCAGCTGCTTTGACAGAGCTATCTTGTAAACATGTCTTCAGTGTCAGCAATAGAACTATATTTAGTTAAACTATTAAACGACGTAAAGTTTGCGATTGCGGTTGAAAGAACATTTGACATGTCATGGCAGATGGAAAAAAAAAATCACGCCTCAAACCTCTGAACTTAACACCTTTGTTGCTATTTATAAAGTTTGAAAAAGAAGCCGCCAGAACTTGTTTTGATTGTTATACGCATTTATTAATGAGCCAGCATTTCTCTTAAGTGAACCATTCATTTAATGCACAGCATGCACTTCAAATAGCAAAGCCGATGGTTTGTTGCAGTTAAATAACTAGCGTGCAGGAGGGGCTCGGTTCAGAGATACGGTCGTTCTAAGTCTTGGGTTTTGTTTTGCATGACAAGTGCAACAAAAGAAGGTGAATCATAATTAGAAGATAGAAGGATAAACAAACATGGATACCTAACTTGAGGTAAACAAGCGGTGAAGCCATATGGGCAGCAGTGTGGAGTAGTGGTTAGGGCTCTGGACTCTTGACCGGAGGGTTGTGGGTTCAATCCCAGGTGGGGGACACTGCTGCTGTACCCTTGAGCAAGGTACTTTACCTAGATTGCTCCAGTAATAACCCGACTGTATAAATGGGTAATTGTATGTAAAAATAATGTGATATCTTGTAACAATTGTAAGTAGCACTGGATAAGGGTGTCTGCTAAGAAATAAATAATAATAAATAATAATCAAAACGGCATCAGGTAAACACTGAAATAGGGTTGACTGGGCTCTGGCTTTGACCCTGCCCCAGCTCCAGGCTGGCTCCGGCAGACCCTGCACCAGCTCCAGGCTGGCTCCGGCAGACCCTGCTCCAGCTCCAGGCTGGCTCCGGCAGACCCTGCACCAGCTCCAGGCTGGCTCCGGAAGACCCTGCTCCAGCTCCAGGCTGGCTCCGGCAGACCCTGCACCAGCTCCAGGCTGGCTCCGGCAGACCCTGCACCAGCTCCAGGCTGGCTCCGGCAGCCCCTGCTCCAGCTCCAGGCTGGCTCCGGCAGCCCCTGCCCCAGCTCCAGGCTGGCTCCGGCAGACCCTGCACCAGCTCCAGGCTGGCTCCGGCAGACCCTGCCCCAGCTCCAGGCTGGCTCCGGCAGACCCTGCTCCAGCTCCAGGCTGGCTCCGGCAGACCCTACTCCAGCTCCAGGCTGGCTCCGGCAGACCCTGCTCCAGCTCCAGGCTGGCTCCGGCAGACCCTGCACCAGCTCCAGGCTGGCTCCGCAGACCCTGCACCAGCTCCAGGCTGGCTCCGCAGACCCTGCACCAGCTCCAGGCTGGCTCCGGCAGACCCTGCTCCAGCTCCAGGCTGGCTCCGGCAGACCCTGCTCCAGCTCCAGGCTGGCTCCGGCAGCCCCTGCTCCAGCTCCAGGCTGGCTCCGGCAGCCCCTGCTCCAGCTCCAGGCTGGCTCCGGCAGACCCTGCACCAGCTCCAGGCTGGCTCCGGCAGCCCCTGCCCCAGCTCCAGGCTGGCTCCGGCAGACCCTGCCCCAGCTCCAGGCTGGCTCCGGCAGACCCTGCTCCAGCTCCAGGCTGGCTCCGGCAGCCCCTGCTCCAGCTCACAAAGTGGGGAGTGGATACCAAAATCATGCTTTAATTTTACACTCCGTAACTCGCAAAGTAAGTAGGTTTTGAAGGTCATTGTCACACAGGTAGATTAAAACATATACCTGGAGTGTGGGAAACCTTTGACTTCTGACCTCCAGGTCAAGGTCATAGAATACCGAGCTGATTCTCTCTTTTTGGCTTTTTCACGACAGCAGTAGAACCAATTAATCGGATTTGAATACAAAGATGTAGAATTAATCAGCTAGGTACGAACTTGGTTCCTATTGTGTTAGAAGTAAATACGTTTATCGCAAATCTAACAATGACCTGCTAAGGATTCACATATATTGGACAGGAGTTAATTGTGGAAACACTTAGTATTATTATTTGGTAGATGTTGGAGGTGTATAGTCTACATGTACAATAATATAATCAATTTTTAAACATGGCTAATTACTGTAGATTTGTGAGGCAACTTTACAAAAAATGAAACTAAGACTAAAAACTTGCAAGAAAAAGCAATGGCTGTCTTGAAGCGCTTTTGTGGTAAATTAATGAATTCTTTTAAGATCTAACTTTGTGTACAGCCTTGTCCAATGTTTGTTTTGCAGGTTTATATACAAAAGCCATTTAAAAAAAATGTTCATTGATAGCTTACCTGTGTTTATGTAATATGTCTAATAATTCTAGGAGGGTTGTAACATTTTGAGACCTGTAGTCTTTATTAGTTTTTTATTGTATATTTTCTGTCTTGGTCTAATAATAATATAGAACGTAGAGTAAAATAAATTTCAATAAGAAATATTGTATTCGAAGAGGAACAAATCTTTGTGTCAGTCAGAAATGACAGTTGACAGAAATGAGAAATACATATCACAACCTGTTTCGACTTGCACTGATCTACCACCTTGCCAGGAGCTGGCAACAGGTTTAAATATATATATATATATATATATATATAAACAGAAAATCAACACTGCCACTCTTGGCCCCCTATTTACTTCTAGCTAGTCTAGATTAAACTGCGCATGCAACACTAGCTGCCAAATAGTGATCTCTACACACATGTGAAGTTGCAATGGCAGGGATTATTTAAAAAAATATGCGTCGTCTACTTTATGTTTTTACCTGAAATGCACACAGGATTATTATTTTATTAACAGTAACTGCTGTACGGCATGCTTTGTTTTGTAATTAATTCACAAGGGTCCAGCCAGGCCTCTCTTGCTTCAGGGATATTTTTCAGCTTTAATAGTGTTACATAGAATGACTTTGATAACGTTTGGCCAACTATTCAATTACATGCAGAGGCGCTGGAACAATTTTTATAGTAGGGGTGCTGAAAGCCATTGAACAAAACTGTAACCCCTGTATATGATGGAAGCCATGCAAAGCCAGGGGGTGCTGCCACACCCCCAACACCCCCTAGTTTCCAGCGCCCCTGAATACACATCTGAGTCCTGAACAGATATCTGAACATGAACATACCATGTTCGTTCCAGCAGTATAATAAATATATGTTACAGGGATAGAATCAGTGTTCTATAAACTACAATATCTAGCATGTCTTATGATACGGATTGCTGTAATATTATGCATTTAATTTAGCGGTCTGTCTGTCACACACGACATTGTGAACATGAACGTAATCTAATCAGCAGTGTTTTGAAATGTGACTGAAATGTTTATGTGTCTCCTTCGTTGTTGATATGACTTGGAGCATAATTAAAAACCTGTTTTCTACATTGTAAATCATGTTATAAGAGGTACAGAATATGAACATATTGTGCCCTTTTGATGATGAATCAGCAGACAGAGAGCTTTACCAGGTACAATTAATAATACATGTATTAATTATAATAACACAGTCTCTGTTTGGGCCAAGACCACGCAACAAAAACAATGCAAAGACCCTATGGCTTCCTTCACCTACTGACACTCACTTGCACTTTCTCAAGCTCTCTCTCTCTCTCAGGTTCTCGCTCCACGTCACTCCCCGGCTTCTCTCTCAGTCGCACACAGGTCCAGTTTCTCTGGCTGTCTCTCACTAGAATTCTGACGGCTCGGTTCATTCAAATGCTCAGCCCTCGAACCTCTCACTTGCCACACCCGTTCTCACGCGCAGGGGTACTTATACTGCGCTCCCGCCCACTCCACCACTCGACCGACCGGATCCATCCCTCTCCTCTCCCCATTCTAGGTGGCGTGGTGGCACCCTTACAATACATGAAACACATACACAGGACAAGACAGACGAGACAAACAAACGGGACAACATACAAATCCAGCGGACACTACAATATGAATGTATATATATATATATATATATATATATATATATATATATATATATATATATATATATATATATATATATATATATACGTGTGTGTGTGTGTGTGGCAAATTGCATTTACATTATATGAAATTTCATATAGGCTATAATTTTCCATATGGGAGCATTAAGAGTCCCATAACTAAAGTCTTGATTTAATAAAAAATAAAAAACAACATTTAAATGAAATAAAAATAATCCCAAGACATTATACAGTAGGTCAGTAGGCCATATAAAAATCTACTGGAATTAAAAAGTGGTGTAAAAACAAAACTTAGATGTTATCACTTAAGACGTCTGCCAGATAGATAAATAAATAATAATATAATTAATGTTATACATCAAATGTAGGGGTTACTTCTTCAAAGTATCAGACTTAAGCCACTTAGGTCGACAAATTGTTTATTCGCACACCCACGAATAAACTACAGAGACAGCTGGCGTTCTCAGTCATTCGGCCAAAATAACTTTTAACATTTCAGCTCCGAGGGCTCTATTCTCACTCGGGTTACGTGCTGTTTTACGCGCTGGAACAAGGGCTTCAGAGGGTGCGTAAGCCTTCCTTCCAGCGCGTAAATAGCGCATAAACCAAGTGAGAATTGGGCCCCGAGTGAGGATTGCGATTGCCAAGGAGAGGCTGCACAATTTGTAGAAAAGAAAACAGAATCTGAAATAGAACAAAAAGATCAATACAAAAACAGAAAAAAACACCACAACTGTCTCTTTTTTTCATTCAACCAAAATTTAGAAGTAAGTTATCCATGATATTTCCGTAGCCCTTTCAATCTCAATGTGTGTGACAAATGTAATTCTGAAAATAACATTTAAAAAAAAATAAAACACCTTGGAATCCAGTTAGAAAACACAGCAGTTATTTATCAATATTACGATGATGCAGCTGATGCTGATAATAATAATAATAATAATAATAATAATAATAATAATAATAATAATAATAATAATAATAATAATAATAATACTTTTTTGTTATTATTATTATTATTATTATTATTATTATTAGTAGTAGTAGTAGTAGTAGTTTGATCATTTTTAAGTGCTGATGGCACCTTTTGATCAGTGATCTAGGTCACATTTATAAATATATATATTATTGCACCATAGTCATGTGGTACTTTTTTTAGCTATTACATTCCTAGCAGAAATCTACATGCTCAATCAGTGAAGGCATCATGTTTACCATGTTTAGCACAAGATCAGACTCGTCTCTTAGCGTTATACACAGAGCTGGTATGCCAGCTATAAGGAACAGGTATACCTCAGCGACTGTGTTCGTGTAATGAGCTTATTAATAAATAAGCGCTGCTCTAGCGCAGGCTTCTCACACTGGAGTGGCAGCCGTTTTGTTGAATGCATGTCATTGTTATAGAGTATACTGAGTGTGTGCATGACAGCAGTTACATTGCTTGTTTCCTTTTTTGTACCTTATAACATCTGTTATGAAACATGAATGAAGTCATCTTCCATTAAAATGCAAGTTAATATAGCTGTCATGTCTGAGTTAATTTGACAAGATACAGTACAGTACCTCGCAGAATTACATACAGCAAAAGTCAAAAGATATTGTATTTGGAATAGAGAATTAAGGGTGGAAATGTTTGGGGTATTAAATAATGAAATAATCAATAGCAATGTGAAAAAATACAAATATAGGGTGATATTTGGAGTTCTACCAGTGGAAACAAAATACATTGTGAATTTATTGTTTGCATATGTTTGCAGAATTTTCAAGTTACATAACATATATGTTTTTATATATGTTTCATATAGTTAAGATATTGGTTCACCATGTGTAATATAAAGCTATACATTTTAAATGTATGACTCATATAGGCCATACATTAAAATATATATTGAAAATATTTTTTGTTGTTTTCATCTTAAGTAAACATGTGGTCTAATATTTAAATATAACAATTTTTTCTTTTATAGTTATGTTTTAATCACAACATGTTCACTAAAATTTCCCCAAAATTCACCACAACAATGATGTTTGAATAACAATTCCATAAAAAAAAATCAACTGTAACTGTACAAGGATTTGGCTCAAACAACAGATACTGTATAGTGAAATACTGGCTGGGAACTTTGATGTGGAATGTCTTGACCCTTTCATGACCTTAAGACCTTTGCATACAGATTTGTAGGCTTAACACAAGTCATGCCATGACAATACCCAGGAATCAAATTGAAGGCATTTTACTGTTGGATTTTGTAACTGTGTGTACAGAAGGGACTGGACATTCTCAAGAGCAAGCTACTTAATACTGGACCAGAGAATCGATGTTATGTTAAACAATGTCACTTCAGCCATGAATTGTGTCTAATATGCATTAGCAGAGGATACTGTCAATTTCTTGTCCTAGGGAGGTAAAAAACAAAATACTGACAGTCCTCCTTTAAGACAATTCACAGCATCCTGCAGTATATTAATTTGCCAAGCTGTGAGTTTCTAAAAGGGTGCCATTTCCTTGGAATTAGATAGATCATTTATCAACCAGTTTGGAGAAAAAAAAGTTGAAGTGAGCGTCTTTCTAGATGAATATTTATAACACACACACACACAATATATATAACCAGAAAGAATAGCTGTGACCACCAGTTAGGAGTATTGAGAGGATTCACCAGTAACCACAGCTATAATCTTATAGTATCATGCCACTTACAATGTAGTTACAATGTAAATAGCACAATTTTAAACTCTTGATATATGTTTTATGTAACCACATAATAATAATAATAATAATAATAATAATAATAATAATAATAATAATAATAATAATAATAATCTGACTAATAGGAGGTGTGGTTAGCTGATTGTCTTAAGAATTGACATTCACTTTGAAAGTAACACTCTTTTAAAAACTACAACACTTATTTTTACATTCTTTAACAGCACAGATTTGAAGCCTGCAAAAGCCAAACTCACATTATCAGCAGACCTGAGCGAAACAGAGTTGAATATATAATCCATAACACCCTACTGCTACAAGTAACATGGGGGCTATGGGAAAGTGTTACAATTGGCACCATCACTGGCAAAATAGAGGCCATTAATTGGACAGGCTAGGAGAATAAAATGCTCTCTCACCCCTAAAGAGGGGAAATCAATAAAAAAAATGCCAGCGTCTTCAACGAATCGCTGTCTCAGAGTCGACTAAAGAGAAAAATATCTCTGAAGACTCACAGGCTTACAAGAGAGGCTGTGTGGGAATTATAGAGTGCAAAGACGTAGAACAACATTCGCTCAAACAGCTTTTTCAATAAAAGGCACTCTATTCTGGAACTCGCTTCCTTCTGAAATTAAGGTCTTAAGTGACTTAAAATCTTTTGCAACAAAGTTAAGATTTGGCTTAAACATATTCAATTGTGTAATCATTAACTTATTTAGGATGTTTTTAGTAACTGTATCACTGGTTAATAATGCATTAGGACTATATGTAAGTTGCTGATTATTATGTATGTACAATAGGTAATTAATTTTTTAATAGGTGATTTATTTATTTCTTATTATATGACAGTTTTAGAATTGTTGTAGTGTGTGTCCGACATATTTGTGGAATGCACTCTGTATTATATTGGTTATTTATGATTGTAACTAGCATTAATTAAATAATTTAGGAGTAGGAATAGGAGCAGTAGGGGTATTATTTTATCGTCACCAATGTCTGCCCAGGAACTATCAATGGAAATTAACCAATCGGCTAAATTGAAAATCCAGTGCATCTTGTGTTATGTAAATGACATGTTATTATTGTATGTGTCCCTGACAAATAAATAAACAAATAAATAAATAAATAAATAAATAAATAAATCAATGTTCAATGTGGTCTCCCCACGCTCCACATTGACAGTCTCCACAGCATCCATGTTGTTTTTCAATCAATCAATCAATCTTTATTTTATATAGCGCCTTTCATAGTGGACCACCATCACAAAGTGCTTTACAAGATGCAGTAACAACAAGATAATCCATAATACTTTAAATACAGAGAAATGCATAATACATGAAACACAGTAAAAACACAATGCATAATACATGATAGTAGCATAATACATGAAATAGTAGCAGCAACACAGCAGCTAATAGAAGATATCAGGCTTGAAGAGCATGGAAAGCAAGAGAGAACAAGTGGGTCTTGAGAGTTGATTTAAAGCGGCGATGGTGGGAGCATCACGCACCAAAGCTGGGAGAGAGTTCCAGAGAGTCAGAGCCATGAAGCTAAACGAGCGTTCTCCAAGTGTGGTGCACTTTTGCTTGAGGATAACAAGCAGGCTAGAGTCAGAGGACCTCAGCTTGCGGGCAGGGAGATAGCGGGTCAGCAGATTGAGGAGGTACTCGGGACCTGTGTGATGAAGGGCATTGTAGGTGAGCAGGAGAGTTTTGAAAAGAATCCTGAACTTTACAGGTAGCTAGTGGAGCTGGGCAAGACGGGGGGGGGGGGATGTGTTCAAGTTTTTTACATCTGGTAAGGATCCTGGCAGCGGCATTCTGGGATATAGCAGGTTGGCAGGTTTTTGGTGAATCTCACCAGCTTTCTAGCCCGGTGAGTGGTGGCTCATCGGCAAGTTTAACAAAAGTTTGTTAAGTGTCACCTGTAGACTTTAACAGTTCGGTGACCACAGAGTGCCACTGGGGGAGCAAACGATAAATAGAACAGCGCACCCTAACTGAGCTGCTCTCTGCTGTTGTAATCACACAAGCAGTGGCCCTTTATTTATTACAGACAGAGCGTGTCAGATGTACATTAAGCAGGCTGTGCAAACAGTACATCATAAACCAAGCAGAAACGGCAATATCAAAACAAACAGTAACACGAAAACAGATATCGATCCATCTGGCACTGTCGAGTTTTCACATTATGCAAATCATTGGAGCGTCTCAAGTGAGGCCTCCTCCAACCAGCCAGGATGAGTCATATAAGGTTATTTAAAGTAGAAACAATTTTGCAATGTATAACAGGCATAAGCTAATAAGTTGGAGTGTTATGAATTATGTATTTGGCCATCATTAAAGATCTGTTTAAAATTGTTTGTTAAAAGTCAATTTCATAGAGGCCTCTACATATATATAGTGATCTCAGTTAATGCAAGCAGGCTCATCACACAGAGCGAGGCAATCCACACACAGGCGGAGGCAGGCGCGAACCCGGGACCTTGCCCACTAAAGCAGGGCTTCTCAAACTCGGTCCTGGGGACCCCTGTGTCTGCTGGTTTTCATTCCAACCGAGCTCTCAATTACTCAACTAGACCCTTAATTGAACTAATAATTAGACCTTTTTACTTGTTTTCAGCTCTTAAACAGTTGCAGATTTCAAGTTAGCAATAGCATTTTATAAGAAACTTAAACTGCAACTGTTTAAGAGCTGAAACAAGTAACAAGGTCTAATTATCAGTTCAATTAAGGGTCTAGTTGAGTAATTGAGAACTCCCCAGGACCGAGTCTGAGAACCCCTGAACTAAAGCATAGCACCAATACCACTATACAAAAGAACCTGCTCCTTTGCAAGGAGCGTATCGAGCTTATGTCACCTACCAGCCCTGCTGCTGCCTTCCCCGTGCACGCTACAATATATTGTAATTGTGTGAAAAGAGGTTATAAGCAGCTTTTTATGTTTAGAAACATATTTTAAGTGTAGAAGCAGGACGGGGTTGGGGGATATTTTATTATAGAGAAGACAGACGGAGAAGGCAGCTTCTGATCAATTGGAAAGCTATAACAAAAACTAGTGTTGCATTAAAGTACACAAAACAATGGAAGAAAGAAGTAACACAGAGAAACCATACTCCAATCTTTAATGTGATTTTGGGACTCTGCACCTTTAAACAGTCCCAAAACACAAGTTGCATACTACCCTTCCAGATGACGTCTCTTTTCTGTCTAAAGCACTTGAAACAGAGCAGGTCAATTCATACATTAATAAGGGGCCGAGACTATTGAGTGGGGTACTTTGGTGCACCCTGATGGGCAGCAGGAAAGGGAGGCAATGCGATCCATTACTTCTGTTTACAGCATGTAGGGGAGTTCTAATTAGATACCTTTTAGAATGTTCTGGAAAGGTTACTGCTACTGGACGGAGGTTGATACATTCCACAACTGTCAGAAAAAGGCTAAAAGGGCCCCCAGCACGTTCTGACCTTCAACCTCTATTAAATACTGCGCTGTGCGTAACACTTCAAAATAACGGCTGCAAATTCATTGCTGATTGTTACATTTAATAACGTGTAACAAACAGTGCTTTTGTTTGCATTCTGTTATAGGGGAGACCGGGGACAGTTGTAACATTTTTTTACCTTTCTCTCCATTACGCACAGAGCTAGTTTGACCAGACTTTGATACAAACAACTTACATTTGTCCTCTACATACAGCAAGAGCTCTTGAAATGTAAGAGGTCCAGATGTTACAATTGAACCCACAGCCAGGGTCAGTTGTAACGGTGGTGGGGTCAGATGTAACATTCTGTGAAGAATAATTAAATAAACAGCAGCACAATTGTAACACGTGTTACAACTGGCCCCAACCCAGGAAGCCATTACTAAACCTCATGTTCCAGCAAGAAACAACACAACTAAGAGCAAGCAATTGTGTCAATTATAAGTACAGAGATCAGAGATGTGTATGTAAAAGCCTGGATCCATAAACTGGATAACACAGGTATATATCACAAAAAGAAAACTGGGGAAAAATGTACTCTTCTAGGTCAAAAATGGATTTTTGTAGATACAACCTCAGGGCTTTGACACAGACTGCTCCTCTTCCACAGGCAGACAGAGGCTTGACTGCATGTGCCCATGAGTGATGGATGGCACAGCTTGCTT